>JACEHZ010000649.1:0-505000 GCA_017893485.1 Hemerocallis citrina | reverse complement strand
GAAAGGGAAGCAAGCAAAAATTACAAGGGGAAGTTCTCTTGCAACTTGAAGATGTGGGTGATTCTCTTAACTCTAAAAATTAGTCTTTTTTTATGAGTATGTAATTTTTAGCATGTGGTAGTAGTTGGAGAAATTTTGAATATCATGTATGATAGTGGCATGCTAAGAAAAATGTAGTTGAATGGTAGAACAACTCTTTCATGATGCTTGTGTTGAAAACATATATGAGTATGTGAGTTTGAGAATTTCTAACTCTCGAACGGTTGGAATTTTGGACTCATATTTTTAGGGTTTGTTGTGCTATCTGCTATGTATCTAGAGCACCCATGATTTTTTTCATAATATTTGGAGGCAATTTGATAGTCCAATTTCGGACAGAGAGCAGTCAAAGAGCTGCTGACTGTGTGAAACTTGTTATGACTTTCCAAAAATCACAACTCCATATTAGTTGTGTATTTTAAGCTGAAAATTTTTGTAGATACTCTTGTATGTGTCTACAACCATAGTTTCAAATTTCATAATTTTCTGAGGTCGTTTGATGCCTCAAAGAATTTGAAGATTGCAACTGGTATGGAAGTTGTAGCTGAAGCTGTCTGTTTTTGGACTAAAATTCATTTAGTCATAACTACTTGTGTATCTATGATAATGCTATGAAACTTTTGCAGTAGCTCGTGGCATGGGTCTATTTGATGATTCTAAATTTTAGAATTTTTTTATGACATTTGATGAGGTTTCAAAAATAAATAGTGTGAAGTGAAAAAGATCCTGTTGAAGAACAGCTGAAATTTTATGTTATGTTTGAAGAGTCACAACTCTTTGTGTAGGATGAATCTAAGTGCAAATTTTGGACACAATGGAATGGTATATGTGTGGTTTAAGAATCTCAAATTTCATGAGCTTTGGACTTAGGATTGATTTGTTGTTGAATTTTAAAGTAGACCAGGTTTAGCCTAACTCAGATTGATTAGTCTGTGAAGATGTATAGTTCTGGAATTTTGTGTTAAGAATTTGGAGGATTGATCAACTAGATAATTGTAGTGGAGAGTCGTATCTTTCCAAAACATCTGGAATTATGAAATTCCAGTTTGTAGGTCGAAAGTTATGATTTTTCTAAGACTGGGGCAGATCCAGTCTTAGTCAAGGTAGTTTTGCTAGAAGAACCAATTCTTCCCTGTTTGTGCACCTGATGGAATTTTGTGTTTTTGAAGACTTTAGTGATGGAATCTGAGGATGTGTTCAACTAGGAAGTTGTATTAGACACTTCCATCTTTCCATAGAATCCGGAATCGAGTGATTCCGATGAGTGAGCAAACTTTAATGCTATTGGAAAAGTGCAGCAAGTGCATGAAGGAGGTACAACTAAGAATATATGGGATTTTTATAGTATCAAGATAATTGAATTTGAGGAAATGGTTAACTAGAGATTGGTAGTATATGGTCTTAGCTTTCCAGAATGAATGATATCAAGCAATTCCGAATTATATCTTGAAAGATATGGATGTTGCAAGTTCGGCAACCTGTTGCATTGATCGACTTCAAGCTTTGTTAACTCGGGGAAGTTGAGTTCCATGGGGAAATTGAGGGTGGTGTCAACTAGGGGATTGCAAAAGAGTCTTCTACCCTTCTAGAAATCCTGATTTTATTGGATTCCGATGAGTGTAGCTTGAGTTCGCAGCTACTGCTATTTCTTGAACTGCTTTTTTTTGGACGATTGATGAAGAATTCTCTGCATACCGCAGTGTGGTAATTATGAGCTATTGAGTTCTAAAGATGTTTTAAGCACTTCATGGAACTTAGATAAGTTTCCTGTGCTTAGTACTCGTGGTGGACATGAGTGAGTTGGGAGATAGCTATGGTCGATTTATGATTGGTGTCTCGATGCCCGAGTCTGTCAATGGTCAGAAATTGTTGGTTATGTGTGTGCTTACCTTCATTCAAATTATATTGCATCATTTGGACGGCATTAGGCTACTCGCTGAAGGTCACGGGCCGGGGTTATTGGTCGATGACCTGTGAAGGTATTGGGAATCAGTGAATGTTGATTCACCGTGATTATTTATTTATTTGACAAGACCAGTCAAGTTCAGCATCGGTTGATACGACACCATGTATGATTTAAGTAATAACATGTTTTCAGTAAACTATATTTTTTAAGTTTTCTTTACTATTCGCTTGAAGACTGGATTGATGTTAGGGGTGATTCCCCATAATTCGACTCGTTCTAAGAGTAGCACTAGGCGGTGTTAACTAGGGTTGTCTCTTCCTGTCATTAGGGATACTTGCTGCTGTGTATATCTCGCACTGTTGATTCCTGAAGCATCGTGGTAAGAACGGGAGCTTCCTATCGGATAGGGGGTATTTAAACCTTCTAGACCGTCATGTTCTTATGTTGTGTGGACACGAACGGACCATGGGGTTGCTGTCCCATGGATCTTCGGTACCATAGATATGCAGTTGTATATCTGTAAGTTCGTCTCAGGCATTTGGTATGATTTGATTTGGGGCACTAGTGGCAACAAGACACCACTGTATTTGTATTTAGCAGTAATAACTGTGGGATTCACCAGGCACAATTGTATCAATCAGGAACAGGAAGAGTACAATAGTAGAATGCATTGCATGGCGAGGGTTCGAATCCCTGAAACTGGAGGAACGGCTTGATCTGGAGCACATGTAGTATGGGATGCATGCGTATCCAGAGTCTTGCTAACATTAGATTAAGTGCATCTGTATCTATACTCTGTATTGTGCATTAGACTACAGGTCATGGCTTACATAAACACTAGGAGATTAGGATGCACGTTTCTCCATCCATTTCAAGATGATTTGTGGGTGTGCAAGTTGGAGATCGCTGTTTTCTTATCAGCTTTGCGTCAGTAGAATTACTGACGTGCCCACTCATTTAGGTACTGGATACTGGGTCGCGAATGCAGGAGATGTAATACCCCGCAAAAAATAACATATGGCTATTTTGCATCGTAATCCGTGCGCAATTGAGAATTGCACACAATTATGTATTTTCTAATAATAATTACTTGTTATTGAGAAATATCAGATATACTGTCTATCTTATTTTATGCTTTTTGGAGGGTTATTATGAGACAATTTTATGTATTTTTGATTGTTAGTATTTTAAAGAGTGAGAGTTGGGGTTTATTTGAAATGTATTGGGACTTTGGGGCTTATATGTAATATTCCCCTTATATTAATTATTTATCTATTATTTATTCATTTATTTATAAAACCCCACCCCACCCCACCTTCTCCTTCTCCATTTTCCTCCTTCTCCCGGTTTCTTTCCCAAACCCGAAGAGAAGAACCCCCGGCCCTCCTTCCTTCTCCTTCCCCTTCTCCCGTTCCTTTCTCAGCCGAAATGGAAAGAAACCCCACCACCTCCCTTTCTTCTTCCTTCTCCTTCTTCTTCTACCCGTGCTGTCGTTCCCGACCCCCACGAACCCACTTCGATGATTCGTTCCCCACCTCAAATCCACCTCTTTTCTCCATGGATTCCAAATTAAATCGAGGGGTAGACTAATGGAGGGATTCTCTACATCGTAGTAGCGTCGGATTTTCAATTGGATTTCGGGAAGGTAAAACCCAAACTATTTTATTTTATAAAATTTAGTTGGGTTAATTTTTATTGAGTAGGAATGTTAGGGTAGAGAGATTTAGAGATATTAGAAATTGTAGATGTGAGAAATTAGCGGATTTTAGAGAGATTTCAAGTTGTTAGTAAAATAGGATTTTGGGTTTGTAAAAGAGAATTATATGGATATGAATTAATTCTCGTATGGTAGTAGAAATTGTAGTAGGACTATTAGAATAATTTGGAGTGCTTTAGTAATTGTGTGAAAATAAGAATCTCGTCAGAATTTGAGTGATTACGTGCAAAGCACGTGTGTATCCTAGGCGTTCAACAGAATGCCTGTGTGATATTGGAGTTAGTATTATTATTTTCCCTTAACTGTTTTTGGATGCTTGAGCCTTGATTGCTTTGAACTCTGATGATAGGATATACTGGCGGCTTTGGAGGCGTGGTGGCGCTTCGAGTCTTCGCGGGACAATTTGTGAGTATGATATTTTTTTATTTTACGCACATGGTGCGTTGTGAAAATTTTAAATTATGATTTGCTGTGTATTTCCGTTTTCGTATCTTAAGGTAGCATGGGTGTTTGAATTAAGAATTTGTGTGGACACTCTTGTATGTGTCCACAACTATAGTTTAATTTCATAAATTATCGAGGTTGGTTGATACCTCAAAATAAATTGTGGAGTGCAGCTGGTCTGAGAGGACAGAGCTGAAGCCGATTGCTTTTGGACTGAAGTCCAAAGGGTCATAACCATTTGTGTAGGTATGATCTTGCTATGAACCTTGAGAGTAGCTTTTGGTATGGGTTTATTTAATGATTCTCAAGTTTTAGAAACTCTAGAGTTCGTTTGGTCAAAGGTAGTAAACGCTCTGCTGAAGGAGTGGCTGAATTTGTGTGTTATGATTGGAAGTTGTGGTTGTTGTAAGTTTGGCACCCTGTTGTTGAGATTGACTTCAAGATTAAGTTAGCTTGAGGACTTGAGCTCTTAAATAATTGAGAGAGTCGCCCACTAGGGGATTGCTGTCGATCCCCTACCCTTCTAGAAGTGTGATTGTGTTGATTTCCGATGAGCGTAGCTTGGGTCACAGCTACTGCTATTTCTTGAGTTATTTCATCGGACAATTGATAAGGAGCTTTCTGCATACCGCAGTGTGGTGATCATGAGCTATCATGTTTTAATGATATTTTAGCATTCATTTGGAACTTGGATGAGTTCCTGGGATTAATACTCATGGCGGACATGAATGAGTTGAGATGTAGCTCTGGTCGGGTTGTGTTTGGTGTCTCGATGCCTGAGTCTGTCAATGGTCAAGAATTGATGGTCATGTGTGTGCTTACCTCCCTTTGAATTATATTGCATCCTTGGGGCGCCGTTGGACCACTCGCCGAGGGTCACGGGCCGGGATTATTTTGGTCGCTGATCTATGAAGGTAAGGGGAATCAGTGGACGTGATTCCGGAATGGTTGTTACCTTGACAGACCAGTCAGGCTCGACTGTGTTGATCGACACTGAGTGTGGTTTGAATAACAACATATTTTTAGTAAACTGGATTGATTAGGTTTTCTTTTATTGTTTCGCTCGAAGTCTGAATTGATATTAGGGATGATTTCCTATAATCCAACTCGTTCTGAGAGTTAGCACTAAGTGGTGATACTGGTTGTCTCTTCCTGTCATTAGGGATACGCGTTGCGACGCGTATCTTGCACTGTTAATTCCTGAAGTACCATGGTAAGAACGGGATGCTGATATCCTGGCGGATCGGGGGTATTTTAGGACCTCCGAGGTCGTCATGTTCTATACTAGTGGACACGAACGGGTCGTACGGGCTGCGGTCCGGTGAAATACGATGCTCTAGGTATGCTGCGGTATATCTTTAAGTTCGTCACGGCTGTTAAATGGGATCCAGGTATATGCTAGTGGACACGAACGGGTCGTACGGACTACGATCCGGTGAAATACGATGCTATAGGTATGCTGCGGTATATCTTTAAGTTCGTCACGGCTGTTGAATGGGATCCATGTATATGCTAGTGGACACGAACGGATCGTACGGGCTGCGGTCCGGTAAAATACGATGCTATAGGTATGCTGCGGTATATCTTTAAGTTCGTCACGGCTGTTTAATGGGATCCAGGTATATGCTAGTGGACACGAACGGGTCGTACGGACTGCGGTCCGGTGAAATACGATGCTATAGGTATGCTGCGGTATATCTTTAAGTTCGTAACGGCTGTTAAATGGGATCCAGGTATATGCTAGTGGGCACGAACGAGTCGTACGGACTGCGGTCCGGTAAAATACGATGCTATAGGTATGCTGCGGTATATCTTTAAGTTCGTCACGGCTGTTGAATGGGATCCAGGTATATGCTAGTGGACACGAACGGGTCGTACGGGCTGCGGTCCGGTAAAATACGATGCTATAGGTATACTGCGGTATATCTTTAAGTTCGTCACGGCTTTGAACCCAACCATGTCATACTATCAGGAACAGGAAGTAGACCAAATTAGAATGCATTGCATAGCGATGGTTCGAATTCCTAAACTTAGAGACAACGACTTGATTTGGAAAGTATGTAGTATGGGATGCATACATTTCTAAAGTCTCGCTTGCATTAGACTAAGTACGTTGGCTTGACCTGGGTCACATGTAGTATGGGATGCATGTGCATCCAGAATCTTGCTGACATTAGATTAAGTGCATCTGTTTTATATTCTGTATTGTTGCATTAGACTCAGGTCATGGCATACACAAACACTAGGAAATTAGGATACACGTTTATTTTACATTTAAGATGAAGTATGAGTATGGAAGTGATGGATTGCGAGACGTGATGATATGTGTTGTAAGAAATGAATGAATGCGGTGTTATGTGATATGAGATTGGGAAGGAAGATAAGTCGTGAGTTTGTAATTGCAATGAATGGTTGCATAAGGTGTAAAGTGATGGGCCTTAAGCGACAAATTGGAATGATTTCCAAACTTATGATAAGTATGCTGTGAGCAGGTATGGATATGCATACAGAAAGTGATGCAGTGAGTATTTGATGTGAAATTCCATTTATGATATTTACATGTTCAGGTTTATCTTGGTATTCGTAAGTTCGTTCTATTCACTTATAAAGTTTAATTTAGTTGTTTATTAATAAATTATACTCACACCAGAAATGGCTAACCCCTTAGTGTTTGGAGGGTTAGGGAGTCTCTGGACTACCTAGGCCCCTACTGTTACAAGTCCTCAGCGGTGCAGAGGTGAGGTGTAGATTCTGTGGAGTGAAGCTTCATTTTATAATTGTTGTTCAAGGTTATTTACGTGAATAGTGAAATTTATGCTTTAAACTGTATTTGTGATGTATAAGTATGTGGATGATGATGATGAGTATAGTATGGGGTGGTATGCTATGTTGTTGACCCGTACCCATCTCGTTGTGGAGTACCGGGCCCTGTGGTATGTTTTATGAATTATTTTCTAAAAACCTTACTATGTTTTCAAAGGAATTTATGGTTTTTAATTGATATTTGATATTCTATTATGAGTTTGGCCCCCAGAGCATATATATATATATATATTGCCTGTGTGATTCTGCTCATTTTGGCCTGGGGAGCCCGTGATATTATTGCCTGTAATGTGAGCTACGGAAATTTAGAGTAGAATTCCGTAAGCTTTTTGTGTTTCGGGGCAGAAGTTTCAGGGGAGACTCTGCCCGATTTTTCTTTGAAATATAACTATCTTAATTTATGTTTAAAGTGATATAGAAATTGAAAGAATTGAGTTTTGAGTCAATATGGGGGCGTTACAGCTTGATACGAACAATTGACGTTCGTAACCATTGATGTATTAACTCTGATGGCAATAAAAGTGTTTTAAATTTCCGTGCTATTTACTGTGTTGAGATGCATTTGAAGGCAAAGATTCTGATTGTGTCACGGATGTCCGATGACGGGGATCCGGGGCATTACAGGAGAACCCAAGACCAGCAGGGCATCCAAGTGGAGTGGCAGTGTACATGCCTACCATTCGAGCAGATACAGAAATGATTAGAGTCGCGCAGCAGAAGACTCAAGCCGAGGGACAAAGGAAGCGGATCAACCATCCAGCGGAAGCTCGGTAGTAACCAATCGATTACCAATCCGGATGACATCTGTTAGCTTCACGGGAAAAGTCTGGATATTTTTGTAAACAGTTGTAATGGGTTTATGTCATTTGTATTCCTTGTTCAAGAACAAGATAGTATTGTAACCAATGATGTAATAACTCTGATGGCAATAACAGTTTTTAAATTTTTTTATTATTTACTGTGTTGAGATGTCTTTGAAGGAAAAAATTCTGGTTGTGTCACGGATGTCCAGTACGGGGATCCGGGGCGTTACATGAACTAACTCTAGCGGTTCCTTTGCTTTAAACTTTGATTCCTCTTATGGCAATTGGTGTGCTTTACCATACTGGCATCCCACACAGACCGTGTATGTTCGCACGTCTAGTTGAGGAAGCCCTTTAAGCATCGACTTCTTCACCATCACACTTAGCTAGGAATAGCTAACGTAACCTAACCGCATGTGCCATAGATCTGTTGTCTCATTTTTTCTTGTTCTGTTTACATATGCGGATTCTGCTAACATCACGTAGACTGACTCCAAACGTCGCCCCTCCATTGTCGGTGTTTCCGAGATTTTGAGGTCATGGTACACCTTCACATCTCGGGGACCGAACAAGACATAATGGTCTGATGATGTCAATTGTACCACAGATAGCAAATTTTTCTTCATTCCGGGGACATGGTCATGGTTTTAAATCTCAGATTTCGGACTCGTCTCGCCAAGGGGTATTTCGTCTCGAATCGGAGATATCGAAGAAATGTGATCATATCAGATGTTCATTTTCTATACTCAATAAATATTTTTTTTGGTTACTAAATAAGATATTATATGTCCTAATGTTCATTTATCAAATAAATTACTGTATAATGTAACTAATGACATGAATCTTACGGTAAATATTTACAGAATTTAACAACAATATAAAAGAGAATGTAATATAAGTATATAACTAAATTGAATTTGCATTGATTAGAAAAAATGTACGAGTTAATAAACTTACTTGACTTTGCATATATACAAACAATAACGAGAAAAAATCCTCACATTATCTTAGCATAAGATCATATATTGAAAGACATATATGCAAAAGGTAAAACAAGTTTTTTATATATATTCAAAATAACATTTGTGTCTATTTCGGCTAATATTTCGCTAATTTCGGCAATATTTCGGCCGATAATTCGACAATTTTGGCCGAAATCTACACATTTCGGTCCAAAACAATATAGAGTATAAAATATGTGATTTCGTATCGTCAAGCTAGCAGAAACGAACGACCGAAATTTTGGCCGTATCGGAGGAATTTTAAAACAGTGGACATGGTAAACATCTTGAAGTGACACCTGATTAGAATTATATCGAGGCGTAACTATAGTCTTATCGATGTGAACTATCGGTAACCTTGAGTTGTCGGCTGTCACTCCACACGACCTCCTTTGTACTCAGACAGGTTTTGCAGCTTCTGTTTATCACCCGTCATATGATTTGAGCAGCCTGAATATATGATCCAGTCATTTTTGTAGTCAATCCGTTTTGGTGTTGTTACCGTGAGAGCTAATTCTTCTTCCACCGTAGCGAATAAAGCCTCGGCATCCCAACCATCTTCGCTATTCTCCTTAGAACCGGAAGTAGCAGTATTACTTTCAATAGGCTTTTTCTTGATCCAACAATCTTTTGCCATGTGGTCCATCTTCCCGCAGTTGTAACACTCGCCAACGAACTTTCTACTATTACCACGATTCTTCGAAGCTCCCCCTGGACGATAGCCTGCCTTTCCTCGGTAACTTTTCACCTTCTCACCATTCTTCTTAGATCCACCACCACTGTGCTGCTTGAAACTGCCCTTACTTTTGCTGGTGTAGCCTTCCTCTTTACCCTTTAGCGAGACTCCTCCCATTTGCTTAGCCATAGCTTCCTGACCCGCAAGCAAATTTTCAAACTCAACAAGCGATGGTTGTATTGGCCATCCCTGTATAGCGCCAACGAACCCTCGATATTCGGATCTCAAACCATGGATAATTATTCTCTTTATCCTGGTTTTCCCAATAGGAGCCATCGGATCTGACTCTGAAATTTTGCAGCATATCGACTTCACTTTGTGAAAGTATTGGGCAATCGTCATGTCGCGTTGCACCATCGATAGCAGCTCATTCTCGAGAAGTTGTAGTCTTGCATAATTATTCTTTGAAAAGAGTGTAACAAAAGTATCCCATGTTTCCTTTGGTGTTTTGGCATCCCGGATGTGTTCCCAACATTTCTTCTTCAATTGTGGTCTTTAAAGCAAACATCGTTTTGCTTGCTTTAATCTTCCACTTTCGCAAGATGCCATTGGCATCTTCTGCCGCAGGTTGTGTAGCTTCACCACCACCGACAACCTCCCAAAGGTCCTGACCTTGTAGGTAGACTATATACATGTAGCCCACGTGTTGTAGTTTTTGTTGTTGAGCTTCTTGATTCCTCCAACTACTTGAAGGTCATCCATTGCGCCGGTAAGACTTCGACTATATCGAACAAGCTTGACTAACAAACTTGCAGAGTACCAAACTCCTCACGACTCAAGATAGCTCCACCAAGAACGATCCTTGACTGTCCCGTTCTAATACCAATTGTTGAGTTAAATTTAGAGTACAACTCTAAACTTACTAATATAATGGATCCAAACAAGTAAACAAGTTACTTGTATTATACCCACAATAAAAGACACTACAACAATTTCCAAAGACCACTCACAATTTGAAGAAAATACAAACACTCAAAAGAAAGCTCACGATTCACACTCAAGACTCCACACTCAAACTAAGAATACAAAGACTTATTTTTTGAAAGATGCCTAAACCAAATGCAAGAGAGGGTATTTATAGTCCACTCCATGCAATCTACATCATACAAATATAAAATTAAGAAATAATCCTAACCATACATTATTACCACATTCTACACACTTCTCATAAAAAATCTTATTTCTACACTCTTCTACAATTTTCTCTTAAATATCTTTCTTCCACATTTATTGACAAGCTTTCATTGTCTTGGGTTTAGATAAATGGATTGGGCTTTTATTTTTCTTGGACTGAAATAAAAATAAATACATTGGGCTTTGTAATGAGCTGAGGTTGATTTTCAACTATATATATATATATATTCAAGTAGATCAAGCAAAGATCATAAACAAGTGGACAATACGATACATCAATACAAGTAAGACTACTTGCAAGAGTTCAAGAACACTTGCCTATTTTCGATGATTACAAGAGTGGTGAGAGCTACAAGAAGAGGGAGCGACATCGGCAACGGACATAGGCACAACAGCAAGAACGACAGCAGCAGTGGCAAGAACGGCAGCGAGATGCAATTACGGCAACAACAGCAATGCACGACAACAACAATGCGGTGAGGAGGCAGCAAGGGTGTGTTCTGTGGTGCTCAGGAATGGCAGCAAGAGGCCAGGCTGTTGGTGGAGTTGTTCTTGGTTGAGGGTCGGGTTGTGGGGTTGCTGGTGGGGTGTGAGGTGATGGTGGTGATGTGTTGGAGGTTGAAGAAATGGAGTGGAGTAGGCAGCGATGAAGTAATGAGTTGAAGAGGAGGGCTGTCGGGTATATGGCAACAAGGAGTTCGGGTGTATAGAGGTCGGTGGAAAGTGCAACAATGGCGGTGAGGCTGATGGTGGTGGCTCGAGATGATGGCAGGGGCTATCGGTTTGGGGAGTTTAGGTTTCAGGAATGAAGAAGGAAGGAGGTCAAGAGATTAATAGGAGATAGTTGAGATGAGGAGGCAATCGGTGCTCGGGGGTTTCATGAAGTTGGGGAGCTTGGGTATGAAGAAGAAAGCAACAATTTGAAGGAGTTGGTTAAGAAGATGAGTAATTGAGGGGGGGGGGGGGGGGGGGGGGGGGGGGGGGGGGGATGAGGGGTTTGGTTAGAGATTAATAAGGAAGATATTGGGGGTGGTTAGTTGAGGTAATCGGGTGAAAGGATCTAGGGTTAACGAGTTGCGGGTTTGAGTTTGAATTAGAGTTTGTGTTGAGCTTAGGGATTTAAATGTGGGCTTGAGTTTGAAATCAATTAGAATATCCACAATAGGACAGCCGAAACGTGGGCTTTAATACTAAACAAAAAATAATTGAATAGTCTATGTATGTAAATGAGTTCAAGAGAATGAAAATATTTATAGATAACTAAAATACAAGAATACGTAAAAAATAATTTGTACAATTAGAAACGGGAGTTACATGAAGATTAATGCAGAAAGCTTTAAGGGACAAGTATAAACAATTGGAAGGTTCGGACACCAACAATCAAATCGCGACCCCACATTTAGATCTTGATTATTATAACTCAAATTTCTTTGAAACCGACCTATTGCGATTGTGCTTCATTCATTCATTCTTTTAACTAACAATGGTCTCCCATATGAGGCGTGCACTCATAAAGCTGAGGCGTGCACTCAAAAAGCTAGTAGTCATACCCTGGTCCAGAATCTATCACTCATCAGGCAAGACTGAATCTAATTCATTCAAGTTGCATAAAACTTCCGCAGATCCAGTTGTGCTATTTGGGTAGCGAATATAAAAATAACCAATAATTACACAGAATCAATCATCTAGTTTATAAAAGTATAATTCGTTTATCCTTCAGTTCCATCATATTTAAAAGAAAATAGTAACTAAATTTGGCATTCTCCGTAAGCAATATAGCGTTGTCCAAGGTACAGTTGTATCCTTATAGGCATTAGTTGTAAACTCTGATTAATGTAAAGGTTAAACAACCATTATCTTCTTTACTTTTGGGCACGACTTTACTATTAGAAATCTAATCCTAGTCACTAGCAAACATAAGCAAATCTTTTGCAAGCCACACTGATGAATCCAATTCCTCGAACCTAACGGAAACTTTTAGCTTACAAAGAAAGCTACTTTGGGCAACCCACTATCTGGCCTTCGCATACAATGAAAACATTGTTTTCCACAACACTAACACGCAATTTCCTCTTCCCCTTGTCCCTATATAAAGCTCCAGTAAGTTGTTGCATTAGCTTAAAGATCAAAGCAGAAAAGAAGCAGCAGCTGTGGAATAAATGGAGATGGAGGTTATACCGACAAGCAACGGTCAGAGAAAACTTGAGAGATGCGGACATAGTTACAGCTTTCAAATGCCATTAAACTACCCTAGGTACACCAAGGCTGATTATGAGAAGATGCCGGAGTGGAAGCTCAACTGCCTCTTTATCGAGTACAGACTGCCAGTTACCGGTGACCTGCAATACAAGAGGAGCTTTGCCAAGGGAGCATTTCTTTGGTCAGATTACTGAGGGAGACGTATGTCTCTATAGAGTAATGAATTTCATATACAAATAAAGGTGTGGTTTTGTATAAAGTGTATGGGATTGTCATCTGTTGTTCATACATGTTTTTTTTATAAATAAAAGGTGATCTCATCACCGCTTTATTAATGAACAGTTAATGAAACAAAGTACAATATAACAGTCGAGTAAAATCGAACTACTCTCGATTCTAACCCTCAAACAAAAAACACAAACATAATAAGACATCCTCACAAAAGTACATGAAGCGATTACATCCAAAATACGTCCACGATCCGCTCCCTCCTGACCTCTCCAACTACGCCTCCCTACGAAGTCTTTTCTTCACACCCGCTTGACTTGCCAAAGCATGAATGAAGGAAAACATTTTATGCATCAAAACCGGAAATCTATTATTAATATTACGGAAGCATGAATCATTTCGGTCTAGCCACAGTCCCCACGTAATAGCAGCAACAGTAATATCTCATGCTAATCTATTCTCTTTTCGAACTAGACTCTCCACCCCTTCAATCCAAATCTGTACTGTAGAGCTCAGGATATCCAAAAAACCAAAACCTAGACACACTATCTCCCATGCCAACCTAACCTTAGGGCACATAAATAAGATAAGATTAGTGTCTTTGTCGTCTGTCATGCATCTTGAACACTTTGGATCGACCGGTATGTTGCGTTTATTTAAATTCTTCTTGGACAATATGGCATTGTTCACCACCAATTCGAAGGTGCCTTGGTTCTCCAAATCGTGTTTGCCTCCCTGCTTCGTGTACCTCCATCATTTAGCCAGCTATACATCGATTCCACCGTGAAAGTGTTATTTGGCTCTAGATTCCACCTTCGCACATCATTGTCACGCCCACTCACTGACCTTCCTCTCTAACGAGCACCTTCAACTGCTCAATTTGTTCTGTACAAGCTTGGGATGGTAGATGCGTAGATCTTAACTCTCCTACTATTCCATACATCGGCCACTAAAGTATCCAAACGGGCAACTTCCTTGGTGACATCTAGGAATAGCGTTTGCAGTGTATTGTTCCCGCACCATTTATCCTTCCAGAATCTGGGTTTTTTTTCTGTTACCCACCTCGCATCTCGTATTGGCATGAAAGGAGTCCCCCACTTTCACAACCCCTTTCCATAAGTAGGAAGCCTTGCCATGCTCGCTTTTTCCCCCGAATCTGAATCTTTTCTGCTTCCGTAATAACATAAAGGAGTTGTACCACCAGAGCTTGCGCTTCCTATGTATCTTCCACCACCATTTGCTCATTAATGCCCTATTCATATCTTTGAGATCCAGGATTCCTAGCCCTCCGAATTCTCTTCTCCTGCATAACCTTCTCCAATTGACCAGGTGAAAACATTTAATTATCCTTCTCATTAGCTCATTTTCACAGGAATCTTCTTCTACTTCTATCAATTCTGCGGATCACCCATTTCGGAAGTTCATAAATTGACATGAGGTATGTTAGTAAACTGCTCAGGACCGAATTGATCAGCGTGATCCTTCCTCCTAGTGACAAGAAACGGCCATTCCAGCCAGCTAGTCTCTTTCAACTTTTTTCACTAACGTCATCCAATCCTCCCAACGCAGGTGTCCAGGTCTGCTGGGAGTACCCAGATATTTCAGCAGAAACTGTCCAATCTCACATCCTAAAAAGTTCTTGATATCCCCAATTGGAAGGAATGGACAACTGGTCTCCAAAATCCACAACACAACTTTTATGAAAGTTAACTCGTAGTCCGGCCCATGATTCAAAGCATCTAATAACAACCCCAATGCCATGACTTCCTCTTCCTTAGCCGCTCCGAACATTAAGGTATCATCAGCATATTGTAAGATAGACACTACGTCAGTTGCTCCTTTAATATTCAGGCCCCTGATGATGTTAGCATCTCTTTCCCTCCTTGTCATTTTTGAGAGTCTGTCCGCTATCAGAGTAAAAAGTAGTGGGGATAGCTGATCACCTTGTTTGGGGCCTCTGCGGCATCGGATTTTATGTCCCACCTTGTCGTTGAGCAGGATGAATGATTTCCCTTCTCTGACACACATTTGCAGTCACAGTCTCCTTTTTTGTCCAAACCTTTGAGTTGTAAAGCTTCATCTACGCACTCCCACGCTACTGAATCATATGATTTTTCAAAATCTAGTTTAAGTAAGAAACCATCCGCTTTATCTTTACAACCTCTGAAGACAATCTCATGAGCTAACGCAATGTTGTCCATAATTTCCGCCCCCCTAACAAATCCGCTTTGGGACTCCCCCACCACGTCAGAGAGGTGGGGGGATAGTCTATTAGAAAACACTTTGGTGATATCTTGAAGGACCCGTTTAGCAGACTGACGGGTCTGAGGTCTGAGGCTCTTAATACCTCTGACATTTTAGGTATCAGAACAACGTTCGCGTAATTGAGTCTCTCAATCTTTGCAGTATCGTTGTAGATATCGTAAAAAACACACATTACCTCTTTGATAATATTCCAATATAGCATGTAGAAGAAAATGGGAAAACCATCTGGCCCGGGTGCCTTGTCTTGCCCCCAACCTCTTGATCGCCGTTAGCACCTCTTCTTCTGTGCATGTGCCTTCTAATCCTTCACTCCCTTCTATCATGGAATCTAGCCACATATCCTGGGCCAGGATACATCTGTTAGCTTTCTTAAACCCGAAAAGGTCCCTAAAATTTTGGTTAACATGTTGTCTAATCAGGCCTTCATCTTTGGTCCAAACGTCGTCCACGTACATATCGGAGATGTGGTTCCTTCTCCTTCTCCCATTGGCCACCTTGTGAAAAAATTTAGTATTGGCATCCCCCTCATTATGTCATTGTACCTTAGATCTCTGTCTCTAATAGTGTTCCACCATTTCCCCGATTTGATGGAGTTCTTGTCTGGTCCCTAGCAGCTCTTCATATTCTGACTCCAACAGGTCGCGCTCTTCCTCCTTTAGTTCCAGATCCTGTATTTTTTCACCTAAAAGCTCCTTCATTCTTCTCATTTGACCGAATTCCTGCTTCGCCCACTCCTTAAGGCACTTGCGTAGTCTCATAATCTTGAGAATCCATCTACCTGTAGTGTCTGCTCCTCCAATGGGTGATTTCCATTACTCATCAATAATCTTTCGTATGTTCTCGTGAAGGGTCCAAGCCTTTTCAAAACAGAAAGGCCGAGGCTGAGGATGAGAACTAGTTCCACAATCTAAAACTAACGGAACATGATCTAAAGTATATCCAGCACCGGATTTAGCAGTAGCTAATGGGAAAAGCTCCTCCCATTCAGCCGACACTAAGATCTTGTCCAATTTGGCTAAAATAGGATTGGCCTGCATATTTATCCAAGTGATCTTCCTATCTGATGGCCGAATTTCCTGAAGTTCTAACTCATTGATGGTCCGATTAAAAAGGCCTCTATCATGTTGACATGCCCCTCTGCCTCCATGTTCATGAAGGAACCTAGTGATATTAAAGTCTCCTCCAACGATCCAAGGCCCCTCCCACTAAAGTCTAATTGATTTCAATTCCTCCCAACCCCGAAGTCTGGAGTCGTATGGACCATAAATAGACGACACCACATGCTCCCAGTCATCACTTCTCCGTCTAAGTCTAACAAACACCGAGAAGATTCCCACATTATGATAAAAAATCTCGAGGATATTCGAATCAACTCCCGAAGCAATCCCTCCAAATAATCCTACAGCCAGCTTGAAACGCCACTTAAAATTCCTAAGGGATATAATGCTCTGAAAAACCTCACAACTCGGACTCTCGATCCTAGTTTCTTGTAAAGCACAAATGTATGGTCTATTCTTTGCTAGAGTATCACTAATGAATCTCCTCTTAGATGTTTGCCTCATTCCCGTAACATTTCAGAAGTTGTATAACATTATTAACTTAACACAACAAAAACCCCTAACCTCTAGCCCTATGAAAGGTAATACCGCTATAGGCATAATCTAAATGCATCTCCCCTCAAAAGATTAACTTTCTCATTCTGTTCTGCTCTAGTGGAACCCATGGCTAGACCGAAAAGGTTGGCGTAATAAATAAGTGTATTACCATGAATGAAACTCAATAGATAAATTATCAGTTGACATACCTCCACGAGCAGATGTCGGAACTTTTGATATCGCTGCCGCTTTGATTAAATCTTCCTCCCGAGGTCCTTGTGAACCCCATTTGACTAGTTGTCTCTTGCTCTTCCTTTGAAATGCCACTGCAGCCTTGGAGACGTCTCCTGAAATTTTCTCATTTGCTTTCCCCCCTCCAATTCCCATACTCATTTTTCACACTCCTCGGAGTCAGACTCAGTGTCGTTAGCACTACTTTGCAACCCATCAAGAGCTCCAATCCTCTCAATCTCTAACTCTTTGTCTCCGTTGTCTGACTCCCTGTGTTTCCCTTCAACTGACTCATAAATAAGCAGCTTCTCTGGATTCATTTCCCCCTCCTCTATAGTGTTGTAACCACAAGATTCTGCTGCAAATTTATCCTTAGAAGGATCAGCTCCATCTTCAGCAAGCAAAGCTATCTGACTGGCCCACTTCATACACCCCTTCACATCTAATCTAATTGTTAAATTGAAGCCCAATGTTTTCTTTACTGCCCAAGCCCACTAAAATCCACCTATTTTGACAGCTCTATAACAACGTTTCTAACCGTATCCTCGAATTCCGCTTTGGATAAAGTCAGCATTTGCAGTCTTTTTCACGCCAGCTGTCCCGCCGACCTTGACCCGGATATTTAGATTTCAAAATGTAGGGTTTCCCTAAGTACGACGTTGGACCGATGATAGGACAAATGTCCTGGTCAAGATGTGACATCCTTTCGGCGTTTTCGACTCCATCAACGCCGTGTCTGTCTCCACCAACCTGGTCATGACACATCACCTCCTTGTGCCCCACTTTTATTTGAAACAGTGCCCCTCATTTGAAATGAACGGACGTGTCTTTAATCCTCCTTTCATCTAATGGTTGTATCTTCTCCTTTTCTCTAATTGAAGAACTGATTCTCCCCTGATCCAACGGACCCTGTGCGTCGTCTTCATCTGACTTCTACCTCTTGAAACCTCTCCCATCTCCCTAACCATGGCACCGGTAAAAGACACTTTTTTTCTTCTCGACGATGACCTTAACCTAGTAAACATCGTCTTCACATTCAGCTTGAATCGTCGATGGGATTGCAGCGAGATCCTTCAACCCAATTCTAAGTCTAGCGTATTCTCTTATGCTCTGAACCATGGAGTTTTTGTCGATCTCTACTACGTGATCGAATCCTCTAACCAAGTTCTGAAAACCCGAGCGCACCCAACAATGAAATGGAAAATTTAAAACTTTGATCCACACCAAAGGTAAGTTTTCAACCTTCAAAGCGCCCGTGCTGCGCTTCCATTGAACCAAGGCGATGTAAAAGTCATCACCCTCCAAGCTGTTGAGCACTAGCTAACACCTCCTTTAATATCTCCTCACTTCCGCAATGCACAAAAAATTAATCTTGCCATAAGGGCCATAACCATCAAACCATCAATTCCATCTAAATTTGAAATCAAACCATCACCTTTTACTCTCACTGTCACTCAAGAGTGACAAACCTTGCCAATTGCACTTCGTGCTTGGATTACTTAAAACTTTTGAACAAAAGATCAATAGTCAGTTAGGCAAAATCAACCAAATTTTTATCGCATAATCCTACTACTTTTCTCAGACATTTCTTTTTATCTCTAATCGGAAGAGAGGAAAACTAACACTACGGGTATCGGACAGCATTACGCCGAAGAGTACTGCACAGTTCGAAGAACTGAACAGACTTATCCAAGTAGAAGGGAGTCAGACGAATAGCAGCGAGGACATAAGATGGTGGGAGAGGGACGAATCAAATGTCTTCTCGGTGTCGTCTATGTATAATTGGATCAACGACGGAGGGCTCAGATGTAAAGAAGAAAGAATCATTTGGGGAACTAAGGTGCCACTGAAAGTCAAAGTGTTCTGCTGGTTAGCTCACAACAATGCGATTCTATATAAAGTTAACCTCAGAAAGAGAAACATTCAAGTAGATGTGACGTGCGGGGTGTGTCTAACAGCGGAAGAGGATGCCGATCACATACTTTTCCGATGCCCAAAGGCTAGGATTACTTGGGAGGTAGTCTGTAAGGGTTTTGGGTGTACCAGATATCCGAACTCAACTTCGGACATTTGGGGGATTTTAAGAGATGAACACATTAGAATAGAAGATAAAAAGGCTTGGGACATAACTACTGCGGCGTCAATGTGGAACCTATGGCTAGAAAGAAATGACTTCATATTTCGCAATAGTTCTTACAAATTTTCAACCACAATGCATAAATTTTTTTTGTTTATCCATGACTGGGCAGGGGCTGAGGAGGCAAGGAAGAAGATGAAGTTCAATGAAGGGAACTAGCCTACGAGATCGGTACAGAGTGATCGCCTACCAGACTGGAGGGGGCGACGGATGTACTTTTATATGGTGTTTTTTGGGTCTCTTTTGGAGGCTAGACTTTCCCTTTATGTAACTGTTGTTATTTCCGTTTTCTGTAAGCCTATATTTTGAGTTGTCTTTGTACTGCATTGTTTCTTTAATGATCATTAATGAAACGATGACTGCGGTCATCTTTTATCAAAAAAAAAAAAATCAAGTGCAAAACCAAAATAATTCAAAATGTATCATAATGAGACTCGTAACTGTTATCTTTACCCGACATTTCCTATCTTTAATCACGTGATAAACCAAAATTATACATCAAAATGTATCATAATGAGACCAATAACAATTATATGTCTTCATCACAACAACAATAATGACGAAGTACAACTCTTAAGAGTTTCTACCTGTAACAGATTAAGTCATATTGAGAGGATACCAAAAGCTCATCTCTCCCCTCCGTCCATCCCTGTCCAGACCCTCCCCCTTCCTCTTTCCTTCTCCTTCCCCGTCCAAACCAACCTTCCGCTCACCTTCTCCCCCCTCCTATATAAATCTGATTAGATCTGAATCTCTCAGATCTGCCCTGCCCCGCCCCTTCCCTCCCTACCTAGTCCACCTCCTCCTTCCTCTATCCTCCTTCACCGACCAAACCCCCTCCTCCTCTTTCCCTCCTCTCTCCCTCCCCGTCTGAATCTCCTCCTCCATCCCCCCTCTCTCTCATCCTACCTCCCCGACCGAACTGCTGATTAAGGAGGGGAGGAGGTCGTGGGCTCCTTCCTCCACCCTTCTCCCACCAAAATAGCTTCCTCAATATCCAAATGACAACCAACATCATCCAATAATCAAGAAAACCAACTACTACTTGTTGTAAGGCGACGGTGGTCAAGCTAGTTCAAAGTTTGAATTCAATTTTGATCTATTCAGGTCAGATTTGGTGGGTGTCTGGGGTCACTCTTATGTCCGTGAACTTGGATGTGACGCTTGTGTTACCATTGGAGGCGACGATAGTTGTGGTTGTGGTTGTGGTTGTGGTTGTGGTTGGAGGCAACAATGAATGATGAACAAGCTTGATGATAAGATAAAGAGTTCCATTTTGACCTTTTCAGGTTGGATTGGGTGGGTGCCTGGGGTTTCTCTAGTGCCAGTGGGTTTGGAGGTGCCGTTCATGTTACCGTTGGAGCTACGACAAATGGAGGTTGCGATTGTGGGTAACAATAGACGGTGAACAAACTAGGTAATGAGAGAAAGACGAGAGAAATCGCTCAATATTGACATATTCATGTCATATTGGAGGAATGTCTGTAGTTTCTCTTTTATCTATGAGCTTGAAGGTGGCATTTATGTTACCATTGGTGGAGACGGCAACTATAGTTGCGGGTGACGATGACAGTGAACGGTAGTCAAGTTAGGAGATGAGAGCAATGACTCAATTTGGACATATTCAGGTCAGATTGGTGAATGCATGTTGTATCTCTCGTGTCAATGAGTTTGGCGATGACGTTTCAGTTATCGTTTGGGGCGGCGATGATGTACGGTGTACAAGCAAGGGAACGAGAGAAAGAGCTCAATTTTTTTACCTATTCAGGTCAGATTGGGTTGGCATGGGGGACTTGCGTTGGCTAGGTCAATTGACAAGTAGGATTAGGTTTTCTTGTATTATTTGATTGTTGGTTGTTATTATTTTTGGCAGAGAACTCCCTTGGGGCGAGTTCTCTTCTTGGTGGAGTATGAGTTCCATGACCTAGACTGTTGGGTTTCATAAACTTCATAATCCATCTTTGGTTGTATGTTTCGTTAAACTGTTTTTAATGGAACACGGAGGAATTCTTACCACCATTAACGATAAAAAAAACTAATAAAAGGTCATTTTCGTTTTCTTGTATAATGTATCATGTATCCTAAGTTTTTTGTCACATGCTCTAAAAGATCATTTTCGTGACATTAACACTATATACGTTAAAAATATGAATAAATTTATAACATGGATTGCAAGGACAACAAAAAATAAGTGCTAATGACCTTTCTGCGCATTCGTAAAGCTTACAAAACCCGTAAAATCATAGTTGTTTGAAAATTTGAGACATTGCAAGTTTGCAACATTTACTTTATAATATAATAATAATTATTCTCTAGTAACTAACTATGCAATAATAGAAAACAAATAGTAAATATTATGCAATCAATTCGGTACAAGACAAACTAATGGTAGTTTACGGTTTACTATTTGATTACATAATATTAAACATCAATCAGTAATTAATCATCTAGACTGTTAAACATCAATCAATAATTGATCAATTAGACAACTATACTATTGATCAACTACAATTAATGGTAGTCTACGGTTATTAACTGTTATTAATTAGATGGCGAGAGACATATGGAGGGTGTGGCTATGTGGTGTTTTGAGTGGACACATGGAGGGTGTGGGGTTTTGGTGAGTGGTCCACATGTAATTATGTAAGCCTTGTGTTCACAATTCTATATGTTGTAAAATCCTATTATACTGTATCTAAAGCAGAGATTGAAGTGAAATTTATATTGACTAATCTGCCACTTGATTGCCGAATCTAATTATATATACAACACAATAAATTATTAAAATACATTACTTGATCATCTTGAATGTGGAAAATATCAGAATGACTAGTTAATGCAAAGCATGAGTAGTTCCTTAGAAGTTTTTTGGTTTGTTTGGCTATAAGACACCCGTTCCAAATTTCTCACAAATTATAAATCCTTATATTTATGTAGAAAATCTTGATTAAAACTCCACAATTCCACAAATTATAAATCCTTATATATATTGACCAGGTCAACTAACGAAATCTGGCCCCGTGATCCCCTATAGTTCAGGGTGTCTATTGCGTTGAACAGAAATACAGGGGGTTATTCCAAGAGTGTTTTCGGCAATTTACCCTATTTTACATTAAAGCTTTTCTAAGATCACTAACTAGGCCCTCAAGCTAAGCATATAACAATCTATTAAATTCTACAAGACCAATATTATATTCTAAGCCTACTAATTAATTATTAGACTAAGCCAGAGGCCTCTCTGAAAGTCCTTCTCATTGTTCATTGTAAGAGGTAAGGTACAGGCTTACCAAAATAGAAGAAGAATGATTTAGCTATACCCAGAACCGGACAACAGAGTTCAATTCACTGTTTTACTTTTACCGAACAACTTGTTTTTGCCCTTAACATTCAGGTGACGTTTCTCATACCCCAATGAAATCTAGTTCAGAATGTTATGGTTTGAGATTTCAAGATGATAAGCAGACTTTATAATATATATTAATCAGTTCTAATTGTTAAACTTCAAGTAAATAACGATTCATTTTTCAGAAGCTACGTATCAAACTTCAGCATGCAACTGAAAACAAATTAAAGGATATTAAGAATGGAAACCTCCAGAATGATCAAAAGATTCAAAACCATTGCAAATCCATAAATCATCATATCTTAAGATGGTATTAGTTTTTATGTTATCCACTAAATCTTCTATTTGAAATATAGGTTTCAAACATGAAACAGATGAAAAGTATCAGTGCAGATAAAGGCTAATAAAAGAGAACATTATCAAATTATGTCATTATACACCGTTCTGTCAAAAATAATTGGCCTATCCTTCACATAATTACAAATGAGAATTTTACAAGTAAATTTCATAGTAACTTCATAATTAGAAACCTAAAAAACATCACTATTCAGATCCTGAAGCTTCCTTTTAATAGTTGGTTTACTTTTCCATTCAGCTCAGCAAATATAAAAGTTGGACGTGCTTCTCACCCACATTCATGAAATATTTATAGTTCATGATGCATGGTATAAACTACTTAACTCATGCACTCTTTGATTCACTTAACCACCATTGCATGTAAATATATTAAAAAATTAACTTCCAACTCAAGCATGCTTCAACTCAATGCCAAGAATAACGACTTGTTAATTGGTGTGGATAAACTTTTAATAAGGTGATCTAATAACAAACTGAGGGAACTTACAAATTACATCAAGATTCGACTTGTCGCTCAACAGAAACTTCATTCAGATAGCCTAAGGCAGCCTTTGATGCTAATGGCAAATCTACAAGAACATGTAGGGGCGCAAAGTACATGTGCAATGAAATCATGCAGATTACAATACCCAAAAAAAGCTGCAATGAAGAAGAGAAGTACATTAATTAACAAAAAACTGATTAAGCAAAGGGAAAGTGTTCAGAGTTTATTGTTGGAAGACTATTAGGAACTCAAGCAACAAGCAAGTATTTCTTTTCAACATTATGGGGCCATCAATTTGTTGGTACGAAATTTACCTGGACAGTAGGCTTGAAACTGAAAAGATATACAGATACAATCATTGTCAACAGCATTGCCATTGATGTGGAATACACCTGTCGAATACGAGTTTACTTGATTCATATTTAGGATATATAAAAGCACAATAGAAGTCTTGAAAAATATCTACAATCGCCTGAAATCTCACATAAAATAGTCGTCTAGATCAATGCAGCAATGTTCATAGAAATAGAATTAGGAAGACCTTGAGTACTTTTGTCACTAGGAAAGAAGGTTGCAATAACGCATGACAAAATTAATTTCATAACAACAAAACAGTATTGATCCTGAAGCGCTGGGGATAGCAAAAAATTAATTTTAATAAAGTTTTTGAATTTATTAAATAAATTTACTTGCCAAAGCAGGTTAATACATTTTGTTGAAGAGTAAAATATTGGAGTAAAGAGAATATTATTGATCTTCTTGAGATATTCAGAGATACATAATGAAAAACATAGAGATCTATAAATATGCTACAAAACTTGGGCATAAAGAAAGAACTCTATCATCCCAAATATAGATAATATATATCAACCTACATATAAATCTTATCTAACCTCATACGAAATATTAACTAAATCTAAAATATCTTCTCATACATTCCAACGCTCCCCCTCAAGCTGGAGGTAAACGAAGTTGAAGTCCAACTTGAACGGAGCCGAGATCTAGACAGAGCAAAGAAAGCTTCAGGTAATTTAACTATATAAATCAACATTTTCGTCAAACTTTATAGAGGAATCGAGCGCAATGCGGATGAAACCAGATAGCACGGAGGAAATTGAGCGCATTGCAGATGAAACAAGATAGCGCATAGAAAATAGGAAATTAGATGAGATCGGATATGGAAATCCAAATTTGGATGATCGGATCTGAAAATTCGAATCTTGAGCAAGGTCAACACATAAATTTTGCATCTTGAGGAACAGATCTAGAAATCTGCATCTACATCTAGAAGAGGATGATCTGTGAAACTAAATGTGGAAGACCAGATTTGAAAATCCATACCAATCAATCTGAATATGGAGGACCGAATCTGAAAGTTTGCATTTTAAGGACCAGGTCTAGAAATCTGCATCTAGAAGAGTGAGTCTGTAAATCCTAATATTGAGGAGGATCGGATCTGCAGATCCGAATATGGAGGAAGACCAGATTTGAAAATCTAAATAAGGAGGAGGACCAAATCTAAAATTCAGCATCTAGAGGAGTGTGGCAACCAAAGAAAGGAGAGAATTTTTAAAGAGAGATGACTCTTTTCTTGCTACTCAAGCAATGAGAGTGTGCTTAAGGAGGATCGAAACGCTTTGATACCATGTTGAAGAATAAAATATTGGAGTAAAGAGCGAAAAAATTATTGATCTTCTTGAGATATTCAGAGATACATTATCAAAAAAAAAGACTTATAAATAGGCTACAATACTTGGGTATAAAAGTCCTCTATCATCCCAAATATGGATAATATATATATATCAACCCACATATAAATCTTATCTTACCACATGAAATATTAACTAAATCTAAAATATTTTATCACATATTCCAACATATTAAAAATTGGGCTAATTTTTTTTAAAAACCCTGAACTATACCCTTTCTGCAGAAAACCGTTTTAAATGGTGGGTTTTTTGCGTAAAAAATCCACCATAAAGTATGTTTTCAAAAAACCCATCTCGGGTTTTATCCAAAAAATATAAACACATAACTTTTCTGCTTGTATTGGATAACCTCATTTTGCTTTGCAAGTTGCTTCAGAAAACATCATGCATCTTTCTCATTATTGTAAAAAAAACCTCACTCAACTCTCATGTTCTGTAAAAAACTTAGCAGAAAGCTCACGCCGTCGGGATGAGTTTTTTGAAAACATACTTCAGGGGTTTTTTTGCAAAAAAAAAGTTCAAAGCAGTTTTCTGCAGAAAGGGTATAATAGTTCATGATTTTTTTTAATTTATCCTTAAAAAATATATATGATCAAGATGTGTTACGCATCAATATTATACTATTACCCACCAAGGGATGGCATTGCCAAAGACAATCTTCTTAAAGACATTGATTTAGGTCGAAAAACTAACAAGGGTGAGACACCATAATCTAAATGCATAAATTGGCACTTGTACCCGGCCTGTTCGGGTGCTACCTGTGGGTAACTGACCCGTTTTGCCGGGTCTAAATGTCAGAAAGATAAGACCAAATAACAAAGGATAAAAAACATGTAACTGACAAGTATTCAACGCTGACAAAAAATAAATTCAATAGCATCTAATAAAACAAATAAATCAAACCAACTAAAGACGAAGTTCATATAAAATCTAAACAACTAGAGATCTTGTATATCCCCTATGATAGAATCTGATGCATTGCTAATGGAATCTAAGATCCCTAATTGGATGCCCATCAACTTGAGTGCAAGTTAGCACTATAATTTCTCATCTATGGTTTTATTAATATATGCACTTCAATCTATGATCAATAAACCCATTATAGATAAGATTTTTACATGGTCTAATATGCGGGAGTCTCCAATATTAGCAAAGACTAGACAAAGTGTTAGTTTCTTATGATTGGAATTCTCAATTTCCTCTAGTTGTATCAAAGATTATATGTCAATTTATTTTTGGTCATGTTCCTTTGCTGAAATCTTTGGGATGACATGTTCCTTTTCGCTTTGAGAAGGCTTGGCTGTTGAATACCAATCTGGAGGGGGTCATCACACAATCTTGGAACACTGATATTAGGGAGGGTAGTTGGGTGGATGTTTGGATTGCGAAAAACAGACATCTAAGAAAGTGTTTAAGAAAATGAGCTAGAAGAGATTTTGGGCAGTTTAGGTAGTATAGGGATAAATTAGGGAAATGAATTCAAGATTTGGAGAAGTGGAGGCGAACAAAGATCTTTCGGTAGATGAGGATGATGATCTTGCAAGTTCTAAAGTGGAATTAGACCATATTTTCAAAATGGAGGAGTTTACTGGAAACAACACTCAAGGAAACAATGGATAAAGGAGGGAAATGCAAACACGGCCTACACATAAGATTTCAAATGGATGAAGGAGGGCCAATATGATTGTAGGGTTGTTTGAGGGAGAAAATTGGGTCCCTATGGGTGAAAAAATGCATGAACATGTAAAAATTCTTGACATACATAAGAGTTTACTGGGTAGTCGGAGAGATTTTAGGTGTGCTGCGAAGTAAGATTTTTGGGATAGATGTGAGACTTATGACCAGAAGACTACGGAGGTTGCTTTTAGCGAAGACGAGATAAGACAAGCAATCAAGGATTTGGGGCAGGACAAATCGCCAAGGCCAGATGGTTTTCTAATTTTTTTCTACAGAAAATGTTGGGATATTTTGAAAGATGACTTTATGAAGATCATGAAGGAATTATTTCAAGGGACAGGTGCCTTTAAGCAGTTGAATTTTGCTTCTATATTCTTAATAACAAAGAAACAAAGGGGTTAAGAGGGTTACTGATCTTAGGTCAATTAGTTTTTTGAACTGTTCTTTTAATATCATTAGTAAAGTATTGGCTAATAGATTAGTGAATATTCTAGTGAATTTGGTAAATGAGACACAAAGTGGGTTAGTTAAGGGTCGAGAGATTACCGATTGTGCTGGATTGGCACAAGAGGTAATTTTTCGTTGCGAAAAGAAACGAGACGAGGGATTTTTATTAAAGTTAGATATCGAGAAGGCCCATGACATAGTAGAGTAGGACTGTTGGGGAGGCTCTTAGATTGAAGGCGTTTGGAGACAGGTGGTTGAAATAGATTGCAATGTGTCTGCGAGGGGGAAAGTCGATGATTTGGCTTAATGGAGAATCAGGGAAGGAATTTATGTGCAAAGTGGGTTACAACAAGGGGACCCAATTTCCCCAATGTTGTTTTCTCTTGTTGTGATGGGTTATCAAAGATGATTCGTAAGTGTCAAAGAGAAAACATATTACAGGGAATTAGGGAGGTGAAAGAGGGAGAGGCGGCAGTGAGTATTTTACAACATGTGGATGATACCTTAGTCTTTCGTAAGGCAACCATTCGGGAAGCACTTATCCAAAAGGGATTTCACACTACTTTGAAGGTTGGGTTAATCTCAAAGTGAACTTTCATGCCAGCAATTTAATTCCTCTAGGGGTGTGTGGGTTGGGTAAGGGTAGAGTTCCAACGGATGAGTTTGGCGAATTTCTATTAAAATATTTGAGGGTTTAATTAAGGCCAGTGAAGTTGCATAAGGAAGATTGACTGCTATTATTTGAACGATTTCAGAAGAGACTGTCAAGATAGAAAGGGAGATACTTGTCACTCACAAGGAGGGTCACTCTAATTAATTTCAGATCTTTCCAATCTTCCTATTTACATGATGTCCATGTATGAACTTCCATCTTGGGTAGGGAAAAAATTTGACAAAATTAGGAGAGATTGTTATGGGGTGAAAACAAAGAGGGTAATAAATGGATTTCGTTTGTTAGGTGGGGGGGGGGGGGGGGGGGGGGGAGGGAGAAGGTTATGCCGCAAGAAGAAATTTGGGGGGTTGGGGTTGATTAATTCAGAGGATTTGAATAAAAATTTACAGACCAAATGGTGGTGGAAAGTAAACGCTAAACCAATGGAATAGGGGTGAGAGGGACTCAAGAATACAGATTCAGGAGGAAAGTTCAATTTCCATTTCTTAATGAGCGTTCAATAGTGGGAGACGTTTATAGGGGAAACAAATGGGTACCTCATTTTACACGCGGGGGGGGGGGGGGGGGGGGGGGGGGGGGGGGGGCACAGGATTTCGATGAGAGCGAAATGAATTGATTAGATTTTTGGAGGATATCAGGATTAAAGGGTCCAATGTCGAGAACATTTGAATTTAGAAGTGGGAAAAATTGGGCATTTATTCGGTGAAGTCGATGTATACACTTCTTAATGATGGTGGTTTACGAGATGCTTGTAGTGACGTGGTGTGGAGAACTCATGCCCCGAACAAGGTCAAAGTGTTTCTTTAGCTTGTTCTTAATGATGAAATTCTGACAAACAAAAATCTTAACTGACGTAAGATTCCTATTGGCACGGTTTGCACGAGATGTGGGAATTCAGCAGTGTCTATTGACCACCTATTTTTTCATTGTGGACGTAGTTAGCATATTTGGTAAAGGGGTGACCACTAGTTTTAAGAAAAATAAAAAAACTAAGTTATGTGGGAGGGTTATGGGATGTGTGGCGTAATGCTCATATTAACTATGCAAATGAGGTTGCTTAGGATTTGGTTGTTGTCGCTACAATTTGGGTTATTTGGCTTGATAGGAATAATTGATGTTTTAAATTTCATCTGATAAGGCTAAAATTTAGTTTCGGCTAGCTTGCCGACACAAAATCACAGATCTTATGCTCCATATCGTTTTGGACCAAAATGTATACATTTCGGCCGAAATTGCCAAAATATCGGCCGCAATAGACACTAATGTTATTATGAATATATAAATTTTTTTGTTTTACTTTTTGCATATAAGGCTTTCAATATAGGACCTTAAGCTAAGATAATGTAAGAAATTTGTCTCTCTATTGTTTGTGTATATGCAAAGTCAAGTAAGCCTATTAACTAATATATTTTTTCTAATCAATGCAAATTCAATTTAGTTATATACTTATATTACAATTTCTTTTATATTGTTGTTAAATTCTGCAGATATTTACCATGATTAATTTATATCATTAGTTACATTTTACAATATTTTATATGATAAATGATATGTAGAACATATAATATCTTGTTTAGTAACAAAAAATATACTTATTGAGTGTCCGAAATGAACATCCGAGATTATCACATTTTCCTGAGATCTCCGATCCGAGATGAAACACCCCTTGCCGAGATGAGTCTGAAATCCGAGATTTAAAACCTTGTTTGCTGATCAAGTTGATTCTATAACGGTGGTGATTAACAAAATTTTCTCTCTTATCTTGGCTTGGGTAGTTCTCAACCTAGCTAGAAAGAGGGCAAAAATTGATCAAGCCGAATAACTGCGACACTTGAGCTCCAAGAATTTGAGGCTAATCGCTATAGGGAGGGAGAAAATGCAAAACACAAATGCAGGGGGAAGATGATGAAGAATAAGCAAGAACACCTGCACTTTTTTTGTATTGGTGTAATCTGTTTTTTCGCATTTTCATTTGAACTTGGGTATGATGTACTATGAACTCTTGTTTCATTATTTTCTCATTAATGTAACACGATGGCATCGGCCATCTTTGAGTAAATATATATATCTATATAATAAAACAAAAAGAAAGCTATCAAGTGGCTCACCTTCAATCCACCCAAAATCAAAGGCCTAGATCTAGCCTCACAAAACACATTTTCCCCTCAAAATTTCAAACCCCAAAACCAAATTCTCCCCCCCCCCCCCCCAAAAAAAAAAACTAAAAAACCCATTACTTTATTACTATCTCTCTCTTCTCTCTTCACTTTTTCATATTTCTCTCTTTCTCTCTCTCCCTATGTCTCTCACATTCTTTCTTTATTTACTTAGAAATTTAGAATTTAAGAGATCAGGTTTGTAAATTTTCAGAATTTTTATGTTTTTTTATTGCACATGTTATATTGAAAATAGCAAATATCTCTTCAACAGTTAAATTTCATCATTTTCCACACTTAAAGTTCTAAGAAGTTAGATTTTACATCCCCATTTATAATTATTTTTCAACATATACTAATAGAAACATGAACTTTTATTGACAACTAATTATTGTCATACTATTCAAACTTGAGCTACATAATTGTTGTTTTATTGTTTACAGTGTATTTCGTGTTTTGTATCGTTCCGAAGACGTGCCGTAGGCACATGCCCACGGGCAAATCTAGTATATATATATATAATAAAACATAGAGAAAGCTATCAAGTGGCTCTCCTTCAATCTCCCCAAAATTAACGGCCCAGATCTAACCTCACAAAACACATTTTCCCCCCTAGAAGTTTTTCCCCAAAACTCAAATTCAAATCCCGGGCTTTTATGGAAACATGAACTTTTATTTACAACTAATTATTGTCATACTATTCAAACTTGAGCTACATAATTGTTGATTTACTGTTTACAAAGCTTTTCATATACTGTATCGTTCTGAAGGCGTGCCGTAGGCACGTGCCCAAGGGCAAATCTAGTATATATATATATATATATATGCACTTCAGAACTAGAGCTAGAGACAGTGAAAAGAATTTGGTGCAGAACAGCTGACAACCTACAGTAGCAAAACTTCACTGAAGATAAGAAATGGAAAGGAAACAATAAACTTTTGCCATATACTCAAAAATGCAGGTTGCTCCGTTCACAGGCTACTGGGTCTATCTATCATACTAGTTAACTGCTATTACATTCAATAACTGTAATTCATGATAACGAGAAGAAAAAAAACTGAAGGATTACCTTCACAATATTGTCTGCATATTTCAGCAGCCACGACACCAGCAAGCCAGTAGACCCTAAATTTAAAACAACCATCCACGTTGTGATAGTGTATCCATTGAAGATGCGCTCCCACCATGGGCCCTTGTCAAAAGCCACATGAAAATCGTCCCATAGTAACCGTGCCATGTTGAAGATTGCTCCAAACCTGTTGAAGAGTTTTGTTATGGCATTCACTTGCAATAAGATATTTTTAAGAAGTCAATAGCATTGACATACAGACAAGATAAGATACCTACGTGTACAGCTGTACATTCTGCCAGTAAAGACTGTCGTTCTTCTTCTTCATCAGGTATTCTGTATATACACCAGCAAGTGCAGAAAGACAGGCAGATAAAAGTCCCAGCATATACCCCTGAACAGGTGCAGAAAATATAGAATCACACGATGACTCTCCACAACCTTTAACCTACATTAATCAACCAAACAAATGATATCAGTATACTAGCTATTTAATTACTTGAGGAAATGGTGCATCACTTTTGCTTGGAAATCACATATATGATGTTCTAATGAATACTACCGAAAAATTTAGCCCGATAAATAACATGATGATGATGCTGAGAAAACAGATGCTGGTCTATTTGAATTGAGGAAGCATGCACAGGTTAAGGTCAAGTATTAACACAAATAGTTATATGGAAATTTGCCTTACTGACTCTCATCCAGTAATTTTTTCCGCTTTATAAAGTGTAAAGTACACCACCCTGCTAGCGTGCTTTCTAAACTCTATAGCGGCCTCTATAGTCAGTCATGTGCATGGACATGCTCTTCGAACAAGGTTTCCATATATCCTGTCAAATTGTCTCTTTCGTAATAGTAGCAGTTCTTTTTCCAGAGTACCAGAATGTCTCAATGGGACAGCACAAACAAAAACAGTTAAACCCTTATGCAGTAGGATACAATGATGCATACAAGGTCAGGGGTGGAGCCAAGATTAGCCACCGGCAGGGGCAAGAGATACAGCTCTGGAAAGGTCACATAAAAATTATGAAACAAATACTTCAAAAAGTATATTTAAAAAATAACTTCATGGAATGAACATCATACTTACCAAAAGAACAACAATAAATACTCTACAGTTTTTTTACAGCAAAAGAAGAAAAATATATATTCAATATATGTTTTTTTTATAGCAGAGTTGAAAACAAACTTACAGCAAAAACTTTAAAATAAAAAAAAAAGCATCAAAGCAAATAATGGTTAAAAATATTCAAATTAATCTTTGCTTATCAGTTAACATGTATAAAATATTGCAAGTGCCCTAGTAGTCTGGTGGTAAACATCTTCGCTAGTGAGCAAGAAGCCGGAGGTTGCCCTTATCTTAACAAAATTGAATGCCACGGAAGAAATCTTAAAACGTCGAATAATTTTGGGGAAATAGGATGAATTAACAACCCAAAACCAAAGCACAGGTCACATTAAAGCTCAAAACCAGAGCTCCTAAACTTCGCATGAGATTTACAAGCATGTATTAACAAATCAAAGTCGTGATCAGCTACATCTATTGAGTGTCTAGCAGGACTTGACTAGTAGAATAATAGTATAATGCAAAATAATTTTAGAAGCCTGCTGAAGCCTGCACAGGTCACATTAAAGCTCAAAACCAGAGCTCCTAAACTTCGCATGAGATATACAAGCATGTATTAACAAATCAAAGTCGTGATCAGCTACATCTATTGAGTGTCTAGCAGGACTTAACTAGTAGAATAATAGTATAATGCAAAATAATTTTAGAAGCCTGCTGAAGTATCAGCCACCAGTAAATTAACTGGAGTCAACCCAAATTGGATTTTATTCAAATACATTTGTGAAATACAACATACAGAAATAATTAATTCATAACTAATTCAGTGGAATCATATGACAAGTAGGCAGCTAGAGATTAGCTAAAAGAACGAGTAAGCAGAAAGCATTATAGGATGCCACGCACAATAAGTTCCCAAATTATGCAATAAGTATTGCATAATAAAATTTGTGTTTTAAAATGAATGCATAACATATAGCGATGAACATAAGAATGGGCTAGAAGTGAACATGAAATAAGATATCCATGAGATCAAGGTACCTGGCTTGTAGTTGTGCCAACAGCTAATAAAACAATAGCCATCCATTGCAGATTTGACAACTTCTTCCTTAGAAACAACCTAAAGCGCCAAAAAGAAGATTGAACAAGCTAATAACAGAAAGTACCAGTAACCTAATAATAGTAATCCCATCATGAACACAAACTCCAAAAAACAGTAACATATTCATGTATGACAAATATAATGTAAATATGAAGTGTGATAATTGCAACAAAATAAATTGACTTTATATGAGCTCAGTGAAAAATCAATTTAAGAACCTAAATAAATCCATTGTAGATTTGACAACTTCCTCCTTAGAAACAACCTAAAGCGCCAAAAAGAAGATTGAACAAGCTAATAACAGAAAGTACCAGTAACCTAATAATAGTAATCCCATCATGAACACAAACTCCAAAAACAGTAACATATTCATGTATGACAAATATAATGTAAATATGAAGTGTGATAATTGCAACAAAATAAATTGACTTTATATGAGCTCAGTGAAAAATCAATTTAAGAACCTAAATAAATCCATTGTAGATTTGACAACTTCCTCCTTAGAAACAACCTAAAGCGCCAAAAAGAAGATTGAACAAGCTAATAACAGAAAGTACCAGTAACCTAATAATAGTAATCCCATCATGAACACAAACTCCAAAAACAGTAACGTATTCATGTATGACAAATATAATGTAAATATGAAGTGTGATAATTGCAACAAAATAAATTGACTTAATATGAGCTCAGTGAAAAATCAATTTAAGAACCTAAATAAAATCCCTGTTGTGACGATTTTAAGATTGCCCATTATCTGGTATGTAGATGGATCTAGATATGTCAAGGTAGCAAACTGAACATTGTTGTGGACAAGGTATATGATAGATGGAATAGGAAATAGCCACACACTCTTCCATTCTTTTGTCATCTTTGGAGGAGAAGATGATACTTGACACTCTTTCCACATGAAAAAGCTTGAAACCAATAACTGAAAATTGAACAGCATTAAGTATAAGTATGTTAGAAGGATTTTGTAGTAGACTGACGATTGTACATGAATCTAGAAGTAACAAGGAACTAAAGCAAAGCATATTGTACCTTAAAGATTTCTGCAAGAAATGGAATGGTAGCATAATCATAACTGTATCTGCCATTAGTCTGTGAGAGTGTGGTCAAGATTCCCTACCATGTAAGGAAATAAAAACACTTAGTGCCAATTATTGACAATGATATGTTAGAATACAAGAGAAACTCCCTCAAACCTTCTACAACTTCGAAGTTTTAGCCTAGTGGCAGAGATTTTCACATGGTATCATATCAACCCAGTTCGAGTTCGAATCTCGCTGGGTGCGTTTATTTCGGAATTAAAATAAAGAAAAAAAGAATTGTTGTCACGGGCACATCTAGGTCTCAGCCCACAGTTTGTTGGGCACTTATCTCGTTTCTTTGGCCCTTTAGAAAAAAAGGGCGCTCGGCCTGCGGGGTGTTAGAATACAAGTGCCATTCCTTCAACCCTTCTACAACTTCGAAATTTTAGCCTAGTGGCAGGACTTTCACAACATCAATAGCATGTTATCTATCTATTAAGAAAAACATGTCCAACTCTCAAATTCTATTGTTATATTGACTATACCGGAATAGTGAATACTACAATGTAACAAAAATAAGAATAGAGAAATAATTTGTGGAAGTGAACCATCCATATATTAACAAAAGCCACCTGTCAAGTAGGATGACGATATTGATAGCGATAGCATCTGAACTAATAAACAACAAAACAGGCCTGAAATATCTATATCGAAAAGGTACAAGGGATACAACTTCAGAGTTATGTTTAAATATTTATTTATACAGAAAATATAAGCTTGATTACTTCGATTGTTATAAAACTGACATGGTTTGATAGAAATAAATATCCCAAGGATAAAAAGAAACAAGAGGAGAAAGAGAAAATATTAAAAACAGGAGGAAAAGTAAAAGTATTTAATGATTTTAAAATGAAATCAAAATCATTAAACTTGTATAGAAAAATGACAAGAGAATATAGGAATAGACAAACTGAAAACTCTATTATAAATCAACTGTATCATACTGTATCGATGTATAACAACACGTATAGAGTCAACAACAACAACAAAGCCTTTATGCCAAATCTTTCGGGTCCTCTATGAATCTACAACAAACATATAGAATTGTAAAATATAAATCGTCGTAGAAGATTGATACTATCCCATGCTTGAAACAGGAGCATTATATAATAAGCGTGCTAAGGAATTCAAAATAACTCCCAATCTACACAGATCCATATTATGGAGCCTGGGGCTATACTTCAACTCAGCCAATTTTTCAACATTTGACACATTCATGATCATTAAATCTCAAATTTCCTTCTTAAGAGGTACATAATCAAAGTCTAGGTGGACGATCGCAGATTCCTTATAAGATGAGATACTTTCTGTAATATCTCAACTAATGTACATATAAGCCTCGAGTCAGATTGAACGGAATATCAGGTTTGTGCAAGTTTTAGAAAGATTCATTTCCTTGTATCTTTTCCTATCTCATTTGTAGATCCAAAGAGTTTTGGCTAAAAATTGATCCTAAAATGGAGTTCTTAGTTGGCCATGAAGATTAATCGATCAGTGTACCATTTGTATTTCTCTGCTTTTAGGGCACAATTTTAGTTTCTAGCAATCTATTGATTGATGTTGTACCAAATATCGACAGAATCAAATGCAGGTTCTTGAATATGACGAATCCTACAAATTTGCAATACAAATACTATAATCTACAGGGCCATCCCTAATGTCACAGAGAAAATGTCACCCAACAGAGCTGAAAGACGAGCATTGACATGTGATGTGTCCAAAACCAAAATTTTGGTTTACGGCTTTGTTGTCGTAACAGTGTCAATGTCATCTATGAAGCACAGGCACCTCTATTAGTCGTGTCATGCCTGACTCACAAATCAGTGTTGGACACATGAATCCGTTTGTTACGGGGATCCAATATTCCCTTTAAATTTTATATGAAATAATATGCTCAAATAAGCATGTGATTTTTTTTCACTCAAGACTTTTATCAATTTTCAGACAACTTTACCAATTATCAAGATCTGAAAATTGGGGGAATCAACTCAGCTTTAAAGAGAGCTCAAACTTCCCATTTACCATTAGAAAGAACTTCAACTTACCACTAGAGAAAAGAGCTTAGAGAAATGCTGATGTAATATTTTTTCAGCAGAAGGCTATTAGGTACAAAAAATGTGTTTCTCCCATGACTGTAGATGGAGACAAGTTTTAGGTAAGTTTCACTAACTTTCACATTTGTCAATATCAGTACTAACGATTTGACTAGCTTTTTAAAGAAAGATCTGAGTTTTAATGTATGAACTTACAAATTGAAAAAGACATGGCTCCCATAGATTCCTACCCTAGTTAGAGTAATGACAAAATGAATAGGAAGATGAAGTTGGAATTCAACTAATGTGATTTTGTTGAGAAATAATTATCAAAAGAGAAACTTATCTACATGTTTATGACTTCGTCTTCCTCTTCTTTATTTTGTCATTATTTTAACTAGGCTACAAACCTATTGGAGTTTACGATTCAATTTGCAACTCTACAGATTACAACTCATATATTTCCCTAAACACCTAGTCAAATCTTTAGCACTGACATTAGATGATTTTGAAAGTTAACAAAGTTGACCTGAGAGTTGATTTCATCGACACAGTCAAAGGGATAAACACACTCTGGTGGACTTTGTATCCGCAAAACCTTCACCCAAAATATAGTCCATCGTGCTATATTTTGATCTCTTATCTAATGTTATGTCTGAGTTCTCTCTAAACGCTCTCTCCCTAATGGTGAATGGTAAATTTGAGCTCTCTCTAATGCTCAGTTGGTCTTCTTCTATTTTCATATAGATATGATTGCTAAAGTTGTCTGGAAATTAATAAAATTATCCTGAGAATTAAAAAAAGTCATACTTGTAGCAGATGATTTCATATTAAATGGCAAGGGAACCTTTGGACCCCCTTAAAAACGGTGCCCCTATGGGATGGGGATGAGGATGAGGACTGGCCAATGCTAACTGCTAAAATTAGGGTTCTGAAATAAGAGCTATGAAGCCGATCCTAACTAGTTGGGAAAAAGGCTTTGTTGTTGTTGGTGTTGTTGTTGTTGAGATGCTATAAAGTTTTTGCTTCCTTTTCCTTGACATTACAGTAATAATTCTTCACAAGATATAAAACAAACCCAAAAAGTGAGAGGACCAACAGTTGTCGTGTCATGAAGATATAATAAAAACAAGCAATAGGGCAAAACGATGAATGAATGTTACTGTGCAAGAGAGATGATTACTCTCACAAATTAAACAGTTATTCAATATATTTGCATTATTAACTTCATATGTATAAAGAATTTGAGAAATAGATGATTTCTATCCCCAATAGCGGCATGGACATCATTTGAACTGTTGTCGCTATTGGGGATAGCGGCAACAGTTCTCGTTCACAGTTCTCGTTCGCGCACAATTCGCACCAATCCATTCTCAACTGAAGATTTCGCTATATATATATATATATACAAAAGAAACATATATTCGTAAATAAACATAGGTAGATACATATAGTATACGTATTACATATATGCATAGACTTGAACAGTAACCAAGGTATCTATGCATTGAGCCCTAATTTTGTTTTTCCCTTGATAGACATCAATACCTCTAAGGATGATAATTTATGGAGATAAAGATAAGAATTTTTAGATAATCATACTCAGCATATTGAGGTAGTAAATGGGAGGTTTCTGACTACTGCATGCAAAAGCATTAGCATGGTAAGAGTATAATAATTAGTAATCAACGAACAAGAGTAAATCATAAGTACTTCTTTTGAATGGAAACTTATTATTTTTGGGTTGTTTGATGTGCATCTATCATAACCACTACTTTAAATTCCGGCCGATTCGGCCGAAATTTCATTTCGGCTAGGTTGCCGATACGAAATCACATATTTTATAACCCATATCGTTTTGGACCAAAATGTGTAGATTTTGGCTAAAATTGCCGAAATATCGACCAAAATATTGCAGAAATATCGGCCGAAAAAGACATGTTATTGTGAATATATAACTTTTTTTATTAATTTTACTTTTTGCATATAAGTCTTTCAATATAGGATCTTAAGCTAAGATAATATGAGAATTTTGTCTCTCCATTGTTTGTGTATATGCAAAGTCAAGTAAGTCTATGTACTAATACATTTTTTTCTAATCAATGCAAATTCAATTTAGTTATATACTTATATTACATTCTCTTTTCTATTGTTGTTAATTTCTGCGAATTCATGTCATTAGTTACATTATACAATATTTTATATGATAAATGACATGTAGAACATATAATATCTTGTTTAGTAACAACTAACAAAAAATATGTTTATTGAGTATCCGAAATGAACATCCGAGATGATCACATTTTTCCAATATCTCCGATCCGAGACGAAACACCCCTTGCCGAGATGAGTCTGAAATCCGAGATTTAAAACCTTGATAATAACTTACATCTTGAGTGCAATCTTTTCATAATGAGAATACTATTAGAAAGTGTAACACCACGTACTTAAGAGTATATAAATAATATTATATTGGGAGAATATAATAAAATATATATATATATATAATATGTGAGTGGTAGTTGGGCCTATAGGGATTTCTATGGGCCTTGGTGCATGGATTTATTGGGTCATTTAAGAGAAGTGGTGGAGTTGACTGCTTGTGCAGTGGGGCCCGGTTTCCTTGCTGACGTGGAGGAAGGAAGGGAGAGAACTGGTGTGTGTGTGCGCTTTACATGGTGTGCACGTGCACGTGTTGTGTGGTGTAGTGGAGTGGGATTCTTAGGGTCTGTTTGGAAACATTTAAGTTGGGGAATGGAAAGGAATGGAATGAAAATGAATGGAGAGGAATGGAAAGAAAGGGAAAGGGATGAATTAACTTTATAAGTTGTGTGTGTTTGGCAACTGGTGGAATGAAATTGACTTTTTTTTGTTTCCATTCCCTAGTCTTGTTTGACAAACAATGGAATATTATGGATTACGGCATTTTGAAAAACCTTTTGATAACATTTGTACATGGACATACTTCTGACATTTTGCATTTTAGGTTGAGTAATGAATAAAATTATTTTCCTGGAGAGAAAAAACATACCTCTGACACTCCCCAAAAATGAAGATTTATTATTTCTAAAATCACCCACTCTAACCAAAATTAATTAGTTTACCTTATTTTTTATTTTTTTTTTATTTTTTTGTAATTTAATTCTTTTCACTTTTGATATTTGAATTTAAAAAAGAATCGGGTAAAAAATATATTATCAACGGGATCAAGAACATTGGGTAATTTACACTGAAAGAGGGATCTTAGTTCGGTACTAAAAGTTGGCGAGGTGATTTGCCGAAACTGAAAGCGAAAAAAAAAAAAAAAAAAAAAGCTATTCTCTGATTAAAAAGTTCGGTGGTTTCTGAAATTTAACGTTTATTTTATGTGAAGTTCTTTTAACATAGTTGGTCTAATATTTATTTATTTATTTAAGTTGAAGAAAAATTAGTTGTTTCCATTCCTTTACCCAGCTTTCCGAGGGGGTGGAGCTGGAATAGAATTCGGCTCAAATCTTTCCCTAGGGAATGATATTTAATTGTTTCCTTTATTTTCTTTTTCAAAACAAACAGGCCGTGGAATAGGATAAGATGGGTCTATCCACAGTATTCCATTCCTTTTCCTAGTTTTTTGGGTTTCCAAACGCGCCCTTAATGTCCCATATCGGCCATTAATGTGAGGAAAATAGTGTATATATAATAGAGCCTAGGATCAAGAGGTACCTGAAAACTATAGCACCTTTTGTAAGGCAAGCCTATGGTGGGAAGTTGTTATAATTTGTTTTGTTCACGGGTACGCACATGTAGTCGCGTGCGCAGCTGAGCCGGACTCGGGACGTTACAAATGGTATCAGAACCAACTTTCGACACCGATGGTGTGCAAGATGTACACCTGAGATGGAGCTAGCAGACGTACACTGGTGGGTAACCAGAGTTCTGGGTAGGAGAATACTGCTTGCAGAATTAGGGTACTCCTCTCCACATCGGCTGGAAAGGAGATTCTTGATCAGATTAGGGTACTCCTCTCCACATCGGCTGGAAAGGAGATTCTTGATCAGATTGCAAGTTCCGGGCTCATCGAGGACGCTGAGTTCTTAAGGGGGGTGTGTGTAACACCTCGTACTTAAGAGTATATATGTAATATTATATTGGGAGAATATAATATTATATATATATATATATATATATGAGAGTGGTAGTTGGGCCTATAGAGATTTCTATGGGCCTTGGTGCATGGATTTATTGGGCCATTTAAGAGAAGTGGTGGAGTTGGCTGCTTGTGCAGTGGGGCCCGATTTCCTTGCTGACGTGGAGGAAGGAAGGGAGAGAACGGGTGTGTGTGTGTGTGTGTGTGCGCTTTACTTGGTGTGCGCGTGCACGTTTTGTGTGGTGTGGTGGTGTGGGAATGTCCCATATCGGCCATTAATGTGAGAAAAATAGTGTATAAATAATAGAGCCTAGGATCAAGATGTACCTGAAAGCTATAGCACATTTTGTGAGGCAAGCCTGTCGTGGGCAGTTGTTAGGATTTGTTTTATTCACGTATGAGCACGTGTAGTCGCGTGCGTAGCTGGGTCGGGCTCGGAGCATTACAGAAAGTTAGCTAGAAACGACACGTGTATGTGGTGTATTCTCATGTGTTCTGTATGGTAGGTGCAGGTTTGATACCCAACCTTAACCTCTTCTTGTGTACATTTACACTTTTTAAAATCCATTCACACGCATATTTTACATTTATCGATTTATACACTCTTCAAATTGAGTGTGTGTGGGCATGTGGACTCTAGTATGTACATTACAAATACTTCTATCTCCGTTTGCCATATGAATGGTATGCAACATAAATAATTGATCACAGTCACAAACATTCAGAAAATAATTAGGCTCTTCATGAATAACAACAAGTGTACTGTAGGTGCTAGTGATCCGTTCTGCTAAAGCATTTTACAAAAGAGTGTAATAGTATGTACATTGAGGTTAAAAGTAAAATCTATGTAGAGGCCAAGCATTAGTCACAACTGAGGTCCAACACAACTTCTTTGCAGCATGATGGAAAGTCAGTGGTAGAATTGTGCATGACTAACAGTGTTAGATGCATTAATGGTGACTGGGTGAGACAGATTTCTTTTCTACTCCTTAAATGTTAAATGTAAGTGTTTTCGCTTAATCAGTAGATTTGTATTTATTAACTTAATCGAGAAATTTGTTTCCTAAATAATGGTGCACTTTCTTTCACAAAAGGCGTATGTTAAAATAAGGTTTGCATCTTAACTAAGGTGGCATTCAGCAAATCTCTAAAATATAATTCAATATTTCAGCGTACAGTTTTATATTTCTATCTATCATAATAAGGTGGGCAATTGCCCACCTTCTTCACTACGTGGATCCACCACTGCATATAATATAGTTCATAGACGATATGTTGCTAATTTTGATGTGTAGACATGCCTCCCGGCGGGGGGTTTCCCGCCCCTTTTCTTGTAGCTACAAGAATTGTCATGCGTGATTGAGCGGCATAAACGCAGGCTTGTAAACTTGCAATTGCTAGCAATACAAAAGGGAGAGAACACGTGCATTGCACATGCTAGTAAAAATAAGTAGTTCTCTCAAAATGCCCAAAAATTTAATGGCAATGTTACATACTTCTCCCTAACAAATCTGAATCACATTTGTTCTTACCAATCAAGAAAGTGCCTTAAAAGTAGAATGGTGATCTTAAACGAAACAAGTAAGATTTCAACAGAATATTGAAAGGGGTTGGGAATTAGGGTTTTGGGTTGGGATTATACCTGAGAACTGGTGAGAAGAGTGAGAAGAGCTGCGACAAAATACCACTTCATCTCTCTCTCTCTCTCTCTCTCTATATATATATATCTGTTTCTCTTTTTAAAAAAAAATTGAAGATCTTGGATTCGTGATGAAAGAATTGGGATGATGATGAAGAAGAAAAGGAAGGCTTTGAGATTCGGGATTTATGGATGATGAGAAACATTAGAGCATCTGTAGATGTTGAGATTCAAAATCTCTCTCTCTATATTTTAATGGGAGAGTTTGTCACCAAACAAACTTCATTTGTGAAAATAAATGAAGTTTGTTTGGTGACAAACTTCTTCTTAACCTAAAACTTCTTCGTAACCTAGAACTTCTTCTTTACTGTTTTGAACTGGAATTGGGGCTATCGATCAATTTTTAAAAGTCTTCGGTCCTTTGGTTGGGAGGTTCTCACAATCGCCAGATCGAGGTCTCCAATTTCTTTAACTGTCCCATTGCTTCTTTCCCCATCACGTATTTGGGTATCCCACTTCGATGGGGTAAACTGCAAAAAGCTGATTGGTTTCTCATGGTGGATAAAGTTGAGTCCAGACTCAAAGTGTGGGCTGGGAAACTCCTTTCCCGTGGTGGTAGATTGATCCTTCTTAACTCGGTCCTCTCCTCTATCCCTCTTTATATGATGTCTTTCTATTATGTCCCCTCTTGGGTCGTCAAGAAGATTGATCAAATCAGAAGTATTTTTTTCTGGACAGGGTCCTCCAATTTCAAGCCGGGTACTCACCTTAGCAACTGGAATTTAGTCTGCACTTTCCAAAACGGATGGGGGTCTGGGGGTTTGAACCTCAGGAACCATAACATCGCTTTGTTGGGTAAATGGCTATAAAGATTTCTAAAATCCGACCACTTACCTTGGATCCAAATGATCAAGGTTAATTGTTTTTCTTCTCACCATTGGTGGGAATTTCCCCCCACTATTCATCTGTAATATCCTAAAATTTCATTTTAATAAAAATATTATTTTTCACGTGTTGTGCACGTGCAAACTTCATGTGTATATTATTTATTTATTTTATAAGAAATCTCATTTTTGTATGAACAATTATTTTCTTTTCTTTTTCTAAAAAGCCTATTTCTAAAAGCCTAAAACACTAATTAATTGTTTTAGCCCACTTTAATTAATTATTAATTTGTTGTTTTGGCCCACAAGCCTAAACCCACTATTTTATGAAGTCCACCAATTTAATTAATCAATTAAATGACTACACTTGTCATGTAGAGACAAAATGTGAACAATTTGATTAATTAAAATTGTACAAACTTTTAAATAGGGGACTAGGAGGCACGTGCATGTACGTAGTGTGCAATGCACACTTTATTTGGGCCGGTTTGTGCATGGGAGTGATGGGAGTGTGGGTGAGTGTGCATGGGTGGTTACTTAGTGTGTGGGTAGTTGCTATAACTCCTACTCCTATCCTAGCCTTCCATTCTATAACCATCCATTGAATCCTAGCCCTCCAATCTACTTCAAAATTAGTATAAATACCCCTCCTATTTATTTGTATTTTACACTAGTAATCTATTGGAAGAAGAGAACAATTATATAGGAGATATATATTAGTGTGAGTTGAGTGTGAGTGTTCCCCTATTGGAGGCCGGCTAATCAACCTCATCTTGGAGCTTTCGGTTTTGGCAAGGAGCAAGGAGAAGAGTTCGTGCATCGCAATCTAGGAGGCTCTAGGGGATTTTTCTAAATTGGGTTTTCTTCAAAAGGTGGGTATTTCTCATGACTTCTAAAATAGAAATCATGCTAGGGAGGAAATTGAATTGTTATTATGAGTTACTAGTTGAAATGAAATGCATGCTTGCCTAAATAGAACGGAATTGAGAAATTAACAAATATGTGTTGATTGATTACTATATTTATTAATTATGAGTAAAGTGAATGTTCTCGTTATTTCTAATGTTAGTATGCAAAATATGTCCTAAATGTGAACTATGTGGTTTAACTAGTAAAAGACTAACATCATGTTTATGGATTAAAGTGCTAAAGTAGAATGGTGTGTCAAAGATGAATTGATAGAATAAATTATTAAGAAATGATTGGTAATAGATGTCATAAAATTCCCCATTGCTACTTATGCCATTAGAATGGATGAAAAAGAATGCATTTTTGCAAACAAATGATTGAATGCATCATGTGTAATTAACTAATAAAACAGAAGTTTTTATAAAGCAAATGATCATGGTGAAATACGGGTTTATAGTAAATTTTTAAGTAGATTGTAATCTGGAGAGTTATGTTTCAAAAAGAGAAGAAAATATATATTTAGACTTGAAAAACCCCGCAGCACAGCCGACTGACTATGTGTAACAGCCGACTGTCCTGGTCATTTTGATTTCTGAGTTGAAAAACATCGTAGAGCAGCCGACTGATCACATTTAACGGTCGACTGGCCTGATCGTTATTTTTGAGTATCATAATCATAGCGGAACAGCCGACTGTCCATATGAGACAGTTGACTCCTCTGATTATTTTATTCTCGAGCTTTAGAAACTCGCAGAGCAGCCGACTGGTCATGGTTAACAGTCGACTGCCATGAAGTTTCAAATAATATCTGTATCATGGGAGAAAATCTCTATGACCTGAGGCATTATATAAGTGAGACTGTTTTTACAAAAGGAACTCTTTTTTATTATTAACTTAATTTGTTTCTTTAAGAAATTTCGAATGGATCGTTTAAGAAGTTAAAATGAGATTTTGGGTAATGAGAAATTTGAAAGGTGTGAATTGTGAAACAATTGAAAATGTGAATTGTGGATTTGGAATGGATTGAAATAGAATTATGTGAGCTTATAAATTAGTGAATGCGACATGTTTGAAGAATTTCAGTTCCCAAGTATATATGCATTGAATTATTGATTGTGATGAGTTATGAAAAATGTGAATACATGAATACTATACTTTTGAAACATGAATGGTGGTTAATCATGAAAAGCTCTTATGGGTATGACATTGTAATTATGAGTTGAAATTGAGAATTAGGGTATAGCCAAGCCTTATACCGGCAGAGAAATGAATTGAAATAGAATTTGAAATGAAAAGACCAAGATTTGGGTCATGTTGAATAAATGGTTAAGACCGGTATAGTGGAGGTGCTACATTCTAAGAGATTAATTGTATTCATGATTCAATTAAACTAAGGATTAGATACATAGTGAAGGCGTGATGAAAGTAAGAGAAAAATATTGAGTATGAGGGCCATTGGATTGGCGGCGTGAGAGTATTCACAGGCTGTCTTCACGATGCGTCGTGACATGACGTGGATACTGCTCCAGAGTACCGTCCCGGTGGCGACGCTCGTGGGATGTTTGGTGACTGCGGGTGGTGTCATGTCCCATAACGGAGGATGAATTGACCACAGGCTGTCTTCACGATGCGTCGTGACATGACATGTAATTCCCCTCCAAGCTGTCTGGACATGAGCTCGTAACTCATAGAACATCTAGGATACTTACCGTAGTTACAGTAGTAGATTAAGTCATGGCGAGGGATTGAACCCTACAAGATGAAGAACGATTAAGGGCTTGCCCTCGGACCTATGTAGTATGGGATGCATAGAATCCGAACAAGTGCGCATCAGTGTCATATATCATAATAATTGCATTAAGAACTAAGTGCACATTCACAACACGACATCAATAGGATAGTCCCTTTAGCTTTGTTTGTGACAAGTTTGTGGTTGTTAAGAAATGAGAATCGTTATACTGTTTCTGGCATAGAGAGGATGGCCGTGTATAATATTTCGTCAGTTGAATTAACTGATGCGCCCACAGTTTTATATGCAGGATAAAGATGATTGACAATTGAAGTATACATGCTGCGCAAGACTGATTCAAATGTTGTTTCATGTAATTTATTGTAATGTTGCTTCCGCTGTGATAATGTACAAGTGTAAATGTAACTCTGATGAAAGAAAAGTTTTTATTTCCTTGTAAAATTGTACGAAAGAAGTGTAAAGATCCTGTGGAATCTCGAATTCAGTTGTATTTTGGAATTCGGGGTGTTACATCATCGAAAAGCATCTCCGTTCTAGAAAGGGGTTTGGAAAGTGGCCGCGGCTTTCCAGTACGGTATCTCCCATGACTGTTTCGACGGTTCCAGGACCAAATTTTGGACTGATCTCTGGATTGGTAACACAAAACTCGCCTCCGCTTACCCGTCTCTCTTCTGCCTGGCCTCCAATCCCATAGCCTCAGTAGTTGACTCCTTCACCCTGGTTAACTCACAAAGACATTGGTTCATCCCATTCACGGAAGAGCTTTCTACTCTTCTAACCTCTGTTCTTAACGACCTCCTCACCTCCCTTAATAATTTCGTGTGGCGGCCGAAAGAAGATTTCGCTTAGCATTGGAACTCGGCAGGGATCTTCTCGGTTAAATTGTTTTATAACTTTCTTAACTTTCGAGGTATCCACTCCCCCTTTGCTAAATTCATTTGGAATACCTGTGCACCTCTTAAGGTAAAAATCACCTCATGGCTTGCCCTTAACAACAAGCTGCTCACCGTAGAAATTCTCAACAAAAGGAATCTAGCGTGGGGCCAGCTGTGTCCCCTGTGCTCGGATCATTTTGAGGATGTTGATCACTTGTTTGTTGGATGCAACTTCATTAGCCCTTTGTGAAAAATTAGCATTCTAGCTTGAGAAATCCCTTCTATCCCTCCCAAATTATTCTCGTGTTGGTCTATTCCTCCCACTAATCATAAGTACCGCAATGCGTGGAATCTTTCTGTTCAAATTATTATTTGGATAACGTGGTTGGAGAGAAATAAGAGGTTGTTCAAACATTGTGCTTCTCCTATCTTTCCATTAATAGAGGAGTTTTTATTTCTGTTTAACTTCTGGTCTTCGACGTTAAAAGACAAAGCTAGAGATTCTCTTTTCAGTCGTAGATTGGACGACTCTTTACTATGCCTACGCAACCTTAATGCTTTATAATTTTCCTTGTTGCTGCGTTTTCTGATAACCTCCGACTTTTTTCGCAAGTTTGAAGCAAGTGCTGGCTAGTCTCTTTTGGTTGCTACTTCTAAGTGTACCTTTTGGTTTGGCTTGGCTTCAGCCGGGCTTGTTTTGAGTAGCGGTTGTTCCCTTCTTTTCTCTCCTCTGTTTTTTTGCCTGTTGGCTGACTTTCTCCTGTTAATCGGGCTTGGCTTTGAGCTTGGGGCTTTTGGTAAGGTCCCCTGCTTTAGTAGGCTCCCATGGTTTTTTGAGGGTTGGCATTTCTTGCATTTCCCCTGGATGTATAAATGCTGGGTTGTGTGGTAGCATGGTTTTTATGTTTCAATATTATGGAGCTTGTTTCTTTGTTTCTGTTGGTTCTGTGGCATTTGCATTGTGATGTTTGGTTTAGGATCACTATGTTCTTTTCAGCGGAGGAACTTTCGAAGCCCCGCTATGTGCACTGTGCATGGTGGAGATTATCTTATTGTTAGTCTTACTACATGCTGTTTCTATCGGTTTTGGGCCCTCCTCTATTTTTTGGTTGTAGACTGTTTGCCCTCTACTTTTATGTATTCCTTCACCACACTGGTGCGACCTGTTTGGTTGGTGGCAATTGATGTGCTGCTAGTGGGGGTGTTTCTCTATGGTGGCGTAACCATTCCTTTGGGACTCTTGGCGACCTCTACAGGTGTGTTATCGGAGTGGTCTGTTCTTTCAGACAGTGTTTTGTGGGGGACCTATTTTTTGCTATCCTCTAGCCGATGTGTCTGAACAGAGGTGAGTTCTTGGCTCTCCGAGGTGTATCCCTGATTTTTTGGTGGTATCTCCTTTGCTGGGGAATCTTGACGGCTCACCGCATTCTCGCGGATGATGTCTCGGTTTGCTGTCCCCATCGCAGTTTTGGTCTCTATTGGCAGTGTCTTTATATCTATTGACTAAGTTTGCGTTTCTTTTCGTTGTTCATTTTATCGATGTTTCTCTGTTTGTATTATTTGGTTTTATGGCTTGTAAAACTATCTCGTACAGTTTATGATTAATAATTTTTTTGGTATGGCTGGAGTCGATAGGCTCTATCCGTTTCATAAAAAAAAACAAACTTAATTTGTAACCAAACAAATACGTCTAATGTACATGTATAACAAATATAAGGGAGGTCTTAGGTTCGATACCAGACAACATCAAAAAAAAATTAAAATATATATACATTTATAAAGACGTGCACTGCACGTGTAAGTTACTAGTTCTTATAATTGGGTTTTAGAAATAGGAACTTTGAGTTTATGTTGTAGTCGTTTGTACTAAAAAATTCCAAATTTTTTATTAAAAAAACTAGAGAATGGAGATGATCTTGCATCCCGTAACCCATTCAAAATTTCTAAATTTTTTACTGTAAAAGTAAATGGGACACAAGAACATATTGCATCTATAATAAAAATAATTTTTAAATAAAAATCATTCGACAGTAGATGATATAGCGTCCGAGAAACAAAAAAAAAAAATTTTATAATCGAATCAGAGGACTTGCATTTGGAAAAAAAAAATCGGACGCAGAATCATCTAGCGTCCGATCAAGTTTTTTTATGCAAAAAAAAATAAAATTAAAAGCTCAGATGCCAAATGATCTCGCGGCTGTTTTAAAAAAAAAAAATTAATTTTAAAAAATAAAATTTTTAACAGACGCAGTATAAAATTGCGTCAGTTAAAAATTTTGGTCCCCTCCCTACTTTTTTTTAAATATTTTCCAATTCCTAAATTACCCTTCTAGACTATACACTCTCTCTCTCTCTCTCTCTCTCTCTCTCTCTCTCTCTCTCTCACTATATATATATATATATATATATATATATATATATATATATATATATATATATACAACTTGAACTACTCCAAGCTCACTCCTCAATCTAAGTTCACTCCTCTATCTGAACTAATTTTTTTCAGTCTCGTCTTAATTCATTCTTCGGTATTTATAATCGATATCATCATGTCGATTCAAAGATTTATTGGTTGGATTAAATCAAAGAGTCAAGCCAGTCCAGACCATGACAACAAAAGAAAAGAAGCTGAATCAGATATTCCAGATATGGATCTCACCGATCCAACAATGTGAAAACGGTTAGTCGATGATTGGCCTCATATTTGTAAGCATATTACCGAAAATTAAAGCATACAAGATATGCTCGCGTGTCCCACTAGTGAAGCAAATAAATAATAATGTGGGGATAGACCATTTTCTTACAATTGATACCGAGAAGTCTTCTCATCGCCTTGTCGAGGCCTTAATTGAGAGATGGTTGGACACTACCCACACATTTTATCTGTCGTGCAGTGAGTTACGATTCACCCCGTTGGATTGGGCAATGCTAACGAGAATATTCCTCGAAGTCGGTGAAAAGCATCCGTGCAACGATGAAGACTACCATTTCGAATTAGTTCAGACCCGCTTCTTTCCAGAATTAACTGAAGCAGATTGAAAATTTCACGGAATACGTTTATCGTTTTTGAAGAAGTATTTTCATACCAGTATGATCGAAGCAGCAAAGGTTGATACTATTAAAGCTTTGACGGTTGCACGAGCATTATTTATGTTCTTCTTTGGGGAATTTAATTTTCCAATTATGCTTCAATTGCAAAATGTGGTTGGCTTGCAGCGCTTAAAGATCTTACTAAAGTGGGCACATATGATTGGGGTAGTCCCGCACTGGCACTATTGTATTTGTCTCTTGATTCATGTTGCAGAAATAAAGTGAAAGCATTTAACGGCCCATGGCAAATAATCGAGGTAACAATCCAGATGTAATCTTTATTAGCTGATATAATTTATTGTGGTTTTTATACCATGGAATTGAAACTACGCGAAGACCAATCATTTTCCTAGGTACAGACAACTATTTAATAGACAAAGTCTACAGAAGAGTTGCATTTAGTGAACCATGTAGGGCCTAATTAAACTTTTTTTTATTAAAATAGTTTTTTTGCACAAATTATAATATAATCAATCTTATTCTCAGTATTGGGCATATGAATACACGCATGTATGTGTAACCCTTGTTTCCCCAAATTGGTATTTTCTGTGTATTTTCGGTATTTAAAATTCTCGTAAATTATTTTTCCATTGTCAAATTCTTTTGTTGAAATGTATTATTAGATCTTTTGTAAAATCTATTTTTTTATCAATAAATTTTATTTATGAACTAGTTCCCAATGATTATTTTTCTTATATACAAATCTTTTTATTATTATTATGAATTATTTTCTTTTATTATCTTGGTTTGTTAATTTAAAATCTATTTATATGTATTAGTTATATTTATACTTATTTCAAGTAAATCCTCTTTCTATTGGTTTTGTAACCCAAAAACCCATTAATCCCCCCAGACCCATTATACTAAAACCAATACCCGTTACCTTCCCATATCCGAAACCCTATACAACCACCTAAAACCCATCTCCTAAAACCCTAAACTTACATCTTATATAAACCTATTCAACCTCCCGACTTCTCAACCTCCACCCCGCCGCTTCAACTTCTTCAACCCCATGCAGCCGCCCTACCTTTCGTCTTCCTTCTTCTCGATCATCTCCAACCCTCTCCGTCCATCCCCAGCTCTCCTCTGCCCCGTCGTCTACCCCGCCTCCCTATCGCGATGCAGTCGCGATGCGGTACAGACCCCTTCGGTGCCGCTAGCACGACCGCAGCGACCACATCGCGACGTGCCTGGCCCTCTCGTCCACCACATCGATAGACTCTCTACATCCCGTCACATCTCCTACGGTGCCACCTGACCACCGCGCCACCCTGAGCGACAGCCCTCTCATCGCTGTTGTCCCCTGTGTGTTGTCCCCTCGCCGGTGCTACCCTAGCTGCCATTGCCAGCCATCAGTCGCAGAGCAACATCCCCTATGCTCTGTTTTGGATTCTTAGTCATTTGAATGTGAGTTTTGATCAAGTGGATCCGAGCCGTTGATCTCTTGACCATCTTGATCATGGAGGGTTTGATCATCTTTGTTTGGAGTCGTCCGATTGGATCGTAATCTCATCCATCATCTTGATGATCACTTTGATTGTGGGCCATCGGATTTTCATGATCTCTCATCTTAATCTTCTTGATCATGTGGATTTTGATGGTTTGAATTTGGACCGTTGGATCTTGATTATCATCTTTGATTATGGACCGTTGGATTGCTTCATTATCATCTTAGAGTTCTTTGATCACTTTGATTGGTGGCTGCTCGATCGTCAATCTGATCTGATCATCATCATCATCATTAGGATACTGATCACATCTTGATCTTGATCTTGATCTTCGATCAGAGTCGTCCAATTTGATCCGATCGCCTTGATCTCATGATCTCATGATCTCAGTCGTCCGGTTGTGTTCATGGGTTTTGCTCCCTTTTGGTTCGTGTGGTTCGTTTTGAGTTCGTTCGGTTGTGTTCCTGCTCGGGAATCCGTTTCTGTTATTCTTGCTTTTGCTTCATCGGTTTCATCGTCTTTCAGGCAAGTAACTTGTACTCAAATTTCTTTGTATGATACAAGTCATAAATACCGCTTGTAGTGTAGTTTGGTTCTAGCGACAACTCGTGTGTGATGTATGATTGATGAGTTTGTCTCTATAGTGCTATTTGACCATAGTTGACTCACGACACAAAATTTAACATGAAACAACCCCAGGTTTTGCCCGTTCTTGATTTGATCATGTATGTGGGATTTTTGGGAGAAATTGGGTATTTGTTGATATCTATGTGATAGATTTGTTTTAGATATGTTAATTACCCCATTTCATGATGTTTGGACACTTGGTAAACTCGATTTCATGTTTGGTGGTGTTTGGATTAAATTTTGTTGGATCTATGTTGATTTTGGTTTTTGAGAAAATTCTGCGTTTTGCCGATAATCTGTCTTGATCAGTAATTCAGACCATATTAAGGTTAGAATCATAATTTCAGTATAAAACATGATTTGTAGATAAATTCATCTGCTTTCCAACCCCTCTGACCTTAGTCGACTTCGTTTTCTTATGTGTGAAATATGACTGTTTTACTACAAAGGTGTAAGCCGTTTCCAGATTTCATTTCTTGATAATTTTGATGATTAAATTATTTTGATACTTGTGCTACACATATTATTTTGATCTAAAACTTTGGTCAGCTTTTCTATATTTACTTGGGGATCACCCAGAATTTTGGTGGATTTTATTGATGAGTTTTATATGCCGTTTCATGCTTGTTTATAAAGACTGTACTTGATGTATTTTGCCCGCTGTTCTGTAAAGAATCGTATTTTCACCCTATTTCCTTCTACTGTATGAAAAATTCTTGTGAAATATGAAAGTTAATATATTTTGTCTATTTTCAGCTTCCTTTGACGTATTTGGATTTCGTTTCACTGGTTGTGAGATATTATAGTTTTCGTACAGCAATGCTGGGAATTCTAGATTTGTCAAACTCTCGTTTATTGATGTTTCCTGATTTTTGATGACTGATCTAATTTTACTGGAAAATTCTGAAACTTTATATTTAGATACTGGACATATAAGGGAATATCCCAGATTTTTCGTGGATTTATTTAATGAGTTTTGATGTTGTTTTACTGACTGTGAAATTGTTTTCCTAATTTCTGGCTGAACCTATTTTCTGTATTCAAATCAGTTTTGAGCTATGTTTTTGTGAATTAATATATGACTTATTTATACTCGCTAGATTCGGTTGGGAGTCTATTTTCTAGATGTTTCGGCGGATTCAGATTTGCATGCTTGTAACACTAGGAATCACAGTTTTACTACAGTATGGTCTTGCTGTCCTGAACTTGAGATTTGTTTATTTTATTCTTTTATGAGATATTTTGTACTCGTACATTTTTACCTTACAACTTGAACGTGCCACATGATCATGCCATGTTATCCTTGATATATTTTGCACACACACATGCTTGTTTGACATTAATAATAAATAATCAAGCCGGGGTTTAAGGGACAGATCTAATAGGGATAATTCAGAAACGTGTACTTGGAAGGGGATCCACTGATCCTACGTGATTACTTGAGACATGATACTTGACACGTGATTACTTGACACTTGTACGCAAGACACCTTACTTGCCACTTGCACAACTTGACACGTGATTACATGATACATGATACATGATACTTGGAGCTTGGAGTTCGATTACTTGACTTGTTCCTGAATACACTGCTCTTTATGGTCCACTATGGAATCTAAATTGAAACTGTTTGTTGTAGCAACCATGTAAGGTGGGCTGCATGAAGTGTTACCTAGATAGTAATCACTACAAGACTTGAACATGATACTTGAATATGATACTTGAACATGATACGTGCTTGTTTGGCACTTGATACATGATTACATGATACTTGATACTTGATGCTTGTTTATATGATACTTGTTCACTTAACTCTTGATATATGCCATTTACACTTATTCACCTTACCATGCTAGTTGTTAGATTTTGACATCATGCTTATTCTATGTGATTAGTTAGTATTCTCCATGTACTTGTATCCTGCATTACAAGCGGCCCGTAACTTGCAATTGACGGGTACTTGTTTTCTCTTTTCCTCTTCTCTGCAATTGTTGAATTGCAGATTTTGGAGAACATGTTTCAGATGGTATTGGTGACATGAAGTATTAGTGCTGGATTTTATTATTATTATTATTTGTAGCTTGCTTGAACAATATTGCATTTGATTATTTGGATTTATTCTTGTATTTGTGCAATGTGACCCAGGATATTTGTTTTATTCAAATAATGACTATTTGAGATTATATATTTGGTTTCAAGTATTTTTGTTGGTATTTTGGTTCATATGTGCATGTTGGATGATACTTTTGCTTCAACCTTGATTATTTTGTGAATGTTGTAAAGATTCTTGAACAGCTTATGGATGATGAAAATTATTCGCTGGGCCAATGTTACATGCTCGTATTCCGTATTTTTGGGAAGCGGAGCGTGACAATATGTGTTCCAATAAGTGCTGCCATGGAAAATATCAAACCAAACCACCATCTTATTTTGTTTTCTAAAGCAACAGTATTTATTCCATGTCTATTTAATTGATGGTCCAATATGCAATCATACCAAACCACCATTTCTTCAATTGCTTCATTTCTGCAATGGCTAATTTGAGTTCTTCATCCAACTCGACTTCAACAGACAAAGAGAACGATAATCTTGCGAGGCTGTTTAATAGTCATATGCAAATATTTTCTATGCCTGTTCAACAAAGCCAACATACAAATCATCGATGATATATTCGACGCGAAAGAGAAGATGGTGATAGGCATCTTCGATGGGATTATTTTTCAGATAATCCCATTTACGGCGGTAATCTATTCCGCCGTCGATTTCGTATGCATCAGGTATTATTCAATCGGATACTTGAAGCTACTGTAAGTTATGATCAATACTTTCTTCAGCGACAAGATGCAACAAAAGCATTGTAGCGCCCCGAATTTCCAATATGATATCTCAGAAATACGTGGCACAATTCCCAGTATCAAATTCATTTATAATAGTAAACATAGCCAAAAATACAGATAAATTTTTTCCTTCAACCTTTATTCATTAATCCATTACAAAACACAGCGGAAAGACATATACCTTGAATTACAATCTTTTCTTCACAATACATCTTTTACAATTTTACATTAGCCATAACTTCATTCTAACTCAAGCATCCAAATACAAAGCTACAAGCAACTACCTGTAAAACATGAGGCTAGAGATAACCCTAACCCCCAAAACTACAGGGGTCAGCCATAACGGTGTGAGTGACACAAAATTAAAATAAATGCGACATAAGTAAAACATGAATATAGTATCATAAACAACATGTATCAACAATAAGAATAAATGAAATAAGAAATAACAATAATTAATACATGAAAACATCAAGTGAACTAGTCTACGTATCAAGTGTAGAAAACAGGAAAATACATGCATAAAACCAAGTCAAGAAAACATCAATGCTATATGCTGACTCTCTAATGCATACTTGTCAGATTCTATGCATCCCACTCTACATAGGTCTGGTGCAAGCCCTTATCGTTCTTCACTTGATAGGGTTTAATCCCCCGCTTATGCAACTAATCCTACTACTATGACTACTATGAGATTTAGACATTCTGCAAGTATTGGTTCTCGCCCTTGGAATACTGGAGCCCAATCCCACTCCGCGGATCATTCTGTGGCACATACGTCCATCGTCCCGGAATACTGTGGCAATTGCCTCACTCCGCAGGTCATCCTAGAACCCTCACTGCACAAACATCCCATGAGCGTCGCTCTCGTCCTCGGAATACTGGAGATCAATTCACTCCGCAGATCATTCTGCGGTCCATACGTCCATCGTCCCAGAATATTGAGGAATATCTCACTCATTGGATCATCCTGGAGTCCATAACTCACGTTTGCACTTATTTCATAATATCTCCATCTAGTGTCTGTCTTTATCTTTGTTAGGTTAATTAATTAATTTATGAATCTCCTAGAGTTGGTGTACCCCAACAGACTTAACTCAACAACTGATCAACAACGTGCCTCAACAGGCCAAAACACAATATCTCAACTATCGGTATACTAGGGTCCCACACACCCTCTAGAGACTCACACTCAACCATCCACACTCAGCTTTCATTAATAAAAAACTTTTAATAAAACAACTTGAAAATATATGTTCTGTAGAAAAATAGTGTTTAGAATAGTAAGTTATATATCCAAAACATTTAAAGAATCAACTGTTTAAAAGAACATCGGAATAACTCAGGAAGACATCAGTCAGAGCTGTAACAGTCGACTATAAGCAATAATCGGTCGACTGTCCAGAGCGAAAACCCAACACATCAAGAAAAATAATTCTAAGTAATGGCAGTCGACTGTAAAAAGTCATTGGTCAACTGTCCAGAGTGACAATCCAAAACTTCGAGAAAAATAATTTTAAGTAATGGCAGTCGACTGTAAAAAGTCATCGGTCGACTGTCCAGAGTGACAATCCAAAACTTCGAGAAAGCACCAAAACAGAGCAGAGTCAGTCGACTGTAAAAATGGGTCAGTCGACTGTTCCGCGTAAAATTTTAAAATGATAAAGGAAATACAGCAGCGAGGTAGCAACGGTTGACTGTATAAATTAACCGGTCGATTGTCGACCTGCAGACTGTAGTTTTTTAGTTGTGCACATTTCAATCGATACTGAGTTTTACTTTATAAAAACAAATTCTGTAAAAAGCATATTTCTGATATAATCAAACACGACTTGTAGGATATATAAGAGTCCATAAAAACAATCAAAACTACTTTGAATTAATAAAAATCACAATTTGTTGATTTACTCCAATTAGAACATGAATTTGTGCACTTATCCAAAAATAGAGTTTTTAAGAATCGATCATACATCAAATTAACTTCATATTATGTTCCAAACTGTATCAATACAAAAATAAGTTGAGATATAGTCAAATCCTCTGAAAACACACAAAGACTCAATTTCTTCAAAAGCAATGAAATACGATATTCATGTAAAATGTTCGTGCATGTTTGTGCACCAAAGAAACTTCACAATTCCATCAATTAAAAATAACAAAATATTCAGATTTAATCTTAGTATTTAAGAAACTCAAATTCAAGCAAAATCTTTCACAAAATCACAATTCTCCAAATTTATCATATTGCATCAAACCCAATTCAATTATCACAAATCCAATTCTCAAGACATCATATGGTCTCTTAATTCATTAGTCCTTCTTGAAATTCCTCAAACTCCATCACCATTCTTAACTCATAAACATAAACAAGTTTAATATTACCATAATCAAGTTGCACTCATCCAAACTCATTAATAGTCAAAATCTCTTCTTTAATCAATTTAGGCATAACATTCACCATACGCAAACAAATCAGCATTAACCCAAAAGAAATAGCTTGCTCATGATTTGTATTGGGTTATTTAATAATCTCAAATCATCCACATGAAATTCTACTCATAAATAACTAGGTTTTCATAAAAGATCAAATTTTAATTCATCAATTCATCCAATCTATCATACATATATTCATACTCAAACCCTAGTATACTTTCTAGTAGATGAACCACCATATACAACATTCAAGGAACAAAACAAAACAAATGCATCACTCACCTTGTTGAAGAAATCGAATGAAGACAAATAGAAAATAAGAAAAGCTCCTCCTTCGCAAGAAATCCAAGATCTTCTCTTTAGAACTCCAAAATAATAAGAAATAAGAAATCTCTTATATTGTGCAGCAAAGAGACAGCCGCATTACACCCTAAATAGGCCGGGATTAAAGATTCTACAGTTTTTGAATACATTTGCAAAATACTCCTTTTAAATATACCGTTACATAAATAGATCCACATACTAGGAAATTAGTTAAAACCAATTTAATTGAGTTCAAAAATCAAAAAGATCCCCCATTAGCATCAGCCGGCAAGGTAGGGAAAACCCAGAAAATAGTTTTGTATTTTTCACCCCTTTAAATAGTAATTTTGCAAAAAGATCATCTTTTATCAAAACTTATAAAATATATCAAATGTGTTGAAACAAAAGGTAAACTCTTTACTCCTAAATTAACTAGGCATTATATCCAGCCCAAAAATCCAAAAATCTGGAGTTTTCACCCCCATTTGGTAATTTTCCACAAAAGTCATTCTTTTTGAAATATTTGCAAATAAGTCCAATAATTATCAGAAAAATCTAGAAAAATCACAAATAATCTCAAATAATAAATAATGAGTTTCGTCAAAATAATTTTTGGCTTTGAACTTTCCAAGACAACATTTGCACGTGTTTTGCACGTGTAAAAAGATAAATTTTTAGATAAGCATTTATTAAATCACCAAAAATCATTTTAATTCATTTTCTAATCTCGAAAACAGTATTTAAAAATACGGGGTACTACAAGCATTTAATTTATCTCCACATCAAAAAATTGCAGCGATACAGTGTTTGGCGTATGGATCTTTTGCAAATGCAGTTGACGAGTATGTACGCATCGGGGAATGTACAGTTTTAAAAATACTCCGTTGATTTTATGTGACAATTGTTAAAATATTTGGGCCACAATATATGATTCAAAAAACTTCTAGACTCTTTTCCTTCTCTTCTTGCAAACAACTTGTTTCGATGGCTTCCTCTGCTAGTTGAATCTATCTCAACATATTTTTCTCCAGCTGTATGCACCCCCCCCCCCCAAGGGCACACCCCAGTAGATGTAAACATGGAGGTTCCACCCTCCACACGAACTCCACCTACCTCAAGGCTCTCTCCACCTTTTGTCGATATTCGAACGTCTCAGTCTCGCTCGAATGATTCTAGTGATGACATACTAGATGGTGCTTTAGAAACAATGGACATCGAAATACTTGCGCAAGTTTTTCTGTTCCTCCAAAGCTGGTAGAGGCTTTGCTGACCCTGTTCAATCCCCATCTCACCTTTTATCACCTTACGATAACTTTCCTAAACTGATCGAGCTCCACCTGGATCTGTGTACCTGCAGTCCCGTGATTCTAAAGTCTCATGGATATAAGGTTTCGTTTCATCAAAGAAATATACATGCCCTCCTCTAGTGTGTGTTCCCTTCTGCCTGTCATCTTCGACTCATTTGTTTTCTCACCCCTTACTTCACAAATCTTATCAAGCTTTGTTCTCACACGAAGACATGATGTAAATTTGTAAGTAGAAACTATCTCCCTCTTGGAGCAAACTTGAGAAAAACTAACCGAATAAAAAGATCAACCAGAATTCACATCTAAAGAACTTGAAACAAAAGCACTGTTTAAGCCATCACTTGATTCAGCGGTACTAGATTTGGCACCCCTCTGACTCAACCTCTTGCAATAGTCTCTCATGTAATACTTAATCCCTTTGCACTGGTGGCCACGGATCTTACCCCTACATATACTTTTCCTTCCAATCAAAATACAATTCACCTCCAAGCAACTCACAGAAGTTGACGCCGATTTCTGACTCTCCTTCTTAAGTGCATCATCCTCCAACCCCTTGATCATACCTGCTATGAAAAATTTCTCCTTGGTAGATTTCTCGTCTAGCACGATTATCATGTTGGATGGATTTGGTGGTGAATATATCGAGTTGAAAACCTTTAGATCATCTGCGTTGAATGCCATCTGTTCAGATAACTCCATATTGAATTCCACTACATGATCTAGAAGAGCGGTACTTTTCTTAATTGAGAAATTCCACAACTTTCCTTTCTGATGCATCCGACCTTGTAATGACGGTCCAGAGTAGTCAGTTATGAATCTTTCCTAAAGACTCGCGGTGCTTCTCCTATACTTGACTTCGCTCATCGAATACATACGGATTAAACCCAAGGCTTCTGAATAAATCTCCTCCCAATTCTCCTGCTTTGTGTCGATTGGTCTCCCTTTATCTTCTTCTAGGACTAGATCCAAGTCCTATTGAACCGATGCTTCATGCATGCCCACCTTCAAGAGATCAAAGTTGATCTTTCTTTTGAACCACTTGATCTTCATGATCTGATTTGTCATCTTCTCCAAGGAACTCGAACAAACCCTTGAACCCGAAGCTTTGATACCAATTGTTAGAATTTTTTAAGAAAACCTGACTGAGGATCTTGTTGAGTTATTCGATGCAATCAACACAAACTACCAAGCACACATGAAATCATACCAAACATACCAAAGGACACACAAATTTGTCCAGGTTGGAGCTTTTGCCTTAATACGAGAGAGAAAAAACCCGGGATGTTATTCAACTAGAGAAGATACAAGAATATTACATTTCTCACCACAACCATCTCTCAAGTCTCACCAGCAAGTACTAGTTGTTTACAATTTGAGAAACTCTCAAACTCCGCCTTCAATGAAGTACACATTCTCTTGGCTCTCAATAAAAACCAATAACAACAATATATAAAGATCTAGAGAAACCTTAGTTTGATATCTTGATACAATAACCATTGGATATTCCTGAAGAGATGACCTTACGATAAGAGCCGTAGGATCTGACTTGAAAAGCAAGTTGGGCTTCTCACGAATCACCAATGCCCGACCCAAATAATCCATCAGCAATGCGTTCGGTTGACGGCACCCCAAGGTCGGTCGACCGTCCCCCTCTTGGCAACTCCTGCATAGTAGGGCAGTCGACTGCAACCCAGGACGGTCGACCGCACCCCAGGACGGTCGACCGCAACCTGCTGCTGCTACTCCTACTGACTGTTTCTCCTTGCTTCCACTCCGTCTCCGATCGTCTCGATTTCTCCATCGTCTCATCGTCTTCTTACCAACATAGTATGCAAGCATAAACCCAACATGATCAATATATCTGACTAATAGCTCTTTCACATATCCTTGATTTAATTAGCTAAATAATATTCAAATATATTTGAAAAATTCGCTAAATATATATCTTTGTAATCTATTCAAATATATCGTGCACAATATACTTTATAGGCTAATAAAATACAACATATGAGAAAAGCAGGACATGAACTTGCAATGATACCTCCGAATTTTCATTAATTTTTGTTAAACGAAATTACAAGTCCCTCATCTCAAGTCTTCCAACATACAACACAGAAACAACAAAATTTGCATTAAACACTTATAATGAGCATATTTCAATTTATTCAAAGAAGAAAGAAGAAAAAAGAGTATTTTTCCAAGCAAAGAAATAGGAAAAAGAGAATAAGACTCCTATTCATTGATTTGTTGTAGATCCTCGTGATAATCCATCACGCTGTAAAACATAATAACAAGTCATAAATATTGTTATTAGATGAGGCAATAGACTGATAATTACTGAATATTATTACATCTCTGATCCACAAAATTCCCACAAAATCTAAAAATTGCTTGTGCATTTGGTACAAGCTTGAGCAAATTGTTGGAAATGCTTTCTCTGCTCCCATGCAGGCTATACATGCAAGTAAGTAAATACGTACCTTCTCTGCATTACCGTTTTAGTAAAATGAGACTAAATCAGAGGAAATTACCACTGATATGGTCCTCTACAAAAAGTTTATATGAACTCATTATTAGGTTTATATCTTGCATACTATATTGGATACGAACAATGAGACGATAGCAGAATCGAGATGGTTGTAGATAGAGAAGGAAACAGTCAATAGCAGCAGCAGTAGCGGTTGCAGCCGACCAACCTTGAGGTGCGGTCGACCGTCACCTGTATAGGATCATCCCGGAACGAGGACGGTCGACCGGTCTTGTTGGACGGTCGACTGTTCGCGACGCTGATGGATTTTGGGCTCGGGTCTGGCTGATTCATGAAAATCCCAACTTCGTTTTTAAGTCAGATCGTGTGGCTCTTATCGTAGGGTTATCTCTTTTGTAATATTCAATGATTATTTTATCAAAATATCAAACTAGGGTTTCTCTATATCTCTATATATTGTTGTTATTGGCCTCCATTGAGAGCCAAGAGAGAGAATACTTCATTAACGAGAGTTTGAGAGTTTCTCAAATTGTAAACAACTAGCTGGTAATGTTTGAGAGAGGGTCGTGGTGAGAATTGTAATATTTTTGTATCTTCTTGTAACCCCCGTTTTCACCTATACATATTTTCTGTGTGTTTTCTGCGTTTGGATTCTTTAAAAAAAAATCTATTTTCTCGAATTAATTTTGTTTTAAAGTTATTTTGGATCTCCTATTAAAATCCATTTCTATTCATTAATTGTATTTGTAGTTATTTTCAAATAATTTCTATATTGTAATACAAATCATATTTTTGTTATATGATCTTATTATTATTATTATTATTATTATTATTATTATTATTTTCTTTGATTGTTTATTAATTTGTGAAAGTCCATAAACTTTAATCTATCTTTTATTTATTGATATGAAGCCCATTAATTTAACCCAAAGTTTAATTTTAACCTACTTTATATATGATTTTGGATTTATTATTTTTCAAATGCAAACCCAAATTATAATTCATTTTATCTTATTACTAATTGGTATTCTGATTTAATGCATAAAAATCCTATTCAGTTCTATGATTTTATTTGTTGTCTCACTAGATTATTTTATTATTGAGTGAAGTCCAAACATACTACATTCTATATGTTTTTCATTATTTGATTTAATATATTTTATAAACCCTATAATCCTAAACCCAAACCCCTTAACCTAATACCCAATTTTATTTATTTTTAAACCCAAACCCATTTTCTTATTGGATCCTAACCCTGTAACCCATTAACCCGCTACCCTAATCCACATCTTAAACCCCTATAAATACTAATCATCTTTAACCCAAATTAACTATCCTAATTAACCATCATCCCCGCCGCCTTCTTCCTTCTTCATCCTTCCTCTGTTATTCCGAAATCCAATCCCCCGTCGAGCCAGCCTTTCCCCTCGTCGCTCCTTCGTTGAACCCATCTCCATCCCGTCGACCTCCTCCATTGCATCGCAGTCGCACCCCCGGTCGCTGCCTTCATCCACCATAATCCTGACCGCCACAACCCCGTCGACGACCTCTGCCTCCACCTCACGACCCTGTTCACCGCCTGTGCCTCCATGCCGCTCCTCTCTACCATCGAGACTCTCCAAACCCATCACCTCCACCTTCACCCGCAGCCCTCGTCTTCATCCTTCACCTCCAGTCCTCCTCGACCACTGACGTCATCCCCTACACTGTCGACCTCTTCCACCACAGTGCGCCCCACACCGGCGACCACCTCGCCGCGCCCCCTCGCTGCTCCCCTTGCTGCATCTGTAACACCCGGTATATATGTAATATTATATATATATATATATATATATATATATATATATATATATATATATATATATATATATATATATAATAAAGAAAAGAAAGAATGGAAGGTGTGACGTGGAGAAAGAAAAGAAAGAAAGGAAATGAGTTAGATGGTGTTTGACTAGTTGACCATACATATGGAATGGAATAAATGAATGAAAGAAAAGGCATCCATGTGTATGTGTTGGTTTGGTCTATGTTGACCGGGTTGACCTTGGGAACAAAAGGTCCCATATTGGCCATACAAGGAGGAAATAAGAGTATATATAGGAAAAGCCCATGATAAAGGGTTACCCAACGGTTAACCACCCTTTTGAGGCAGTCTGTGGTGGGCGTGGCTAGAGTTTTGTGTCCGTTCTTTCGCGTGCGCGCACGTGTAGTCACGTGCGCAGCTGAGCCGGGCTCGGGGCGTTACAGAATGGTATTAGAGCCAACTTTCGACATCAAATGTAGGACTTGTATATAGGAAGTGCGTGGGACGCAATATGTGTGTATGAGATGCGTAAGACCCTGGGAGGGCAGCAATTAGGAGACAAGTCTACATTCGACTAGAAAGGCGATCCTGTACTAGATTGCACATCCCGTATTCAGCGAGGACGCTAAATTCTTAAGAGGGGGTGAATGTGAGACCCCGTATTTCTAGAAGAGAGTATATATATATATACTAGTATGGAATAGTATATATAGTAAATATATACTAAGTAGAAAAGAAAGAAATGGTGGTAGAAAGAAAGGATGGATTGGTGATGACGTGGAAGAGAAAGAAAGAAGGAAAAAGTGGAAGGTATTAATGTGTGGCCTATAGAAGATCCTATGGGCTTGGATGGTGTGATGGGCTTAGAAGATTTCCTATGGGCTTAGGAAATGATTAAAATGAATGAATGAGATAAAGGAAGTGTTGGTGTGGGTGTGGGTTGACCGGGACTTGACCTAAGGATTTAATCCCATATCGGCCTAAAGAAGGGGATTTAAGAGGGATATATTAGGAAGCTAATGAGAAAGGTGTACCTTCCGTCCGGACACCCTTTTGAGGCAGTCTGTGGTGGGCGTGGCTAGAGTTTTGTGTCCGTTCTTTCGCGTGCGCGCACGTTTAGCCGCGTGCGCAGCTGAGCCGGGCTCGGGGCGTTACAAACCAAGTCTATAACTCTTCAGTTGACTATTTCCTCAAATTCAATCGTCCGGACACCCTTTTGAGGCAGCCTGTGGTGGGCGTGGCTAGAATTTAATTAATTGTGTACGTACGAGTTGAGTGCGGAGCGTTACAGATGGTATCAGAGCCAACTTTCGACATCGAATGTAGGACTTGTATATAGGAAGTGTGTGGGACGCAATATATGTGTATGAGATGCGTAAGACCGTGGGAGGACAGCGATTAGGAGACAAGTCTACATTCGACTAGAAAGGCGATCCTGTACTAGATTGCACGTCCCGTATTCAGCGAGGACGCTGAATTCTTAAGAGGGGGTGAATGTGAGACCCCGTATTTCTAGAAAAGTATATATACTAGTATATATATAGATATATAGTAGTATTATATAGTAGTATATAGAATGAGAAAGTAGAAAAGAAAGGAATGGATGGAATGGAAGTGTGATGACGTGGCTTGGAAGGGGATTAAATGAAAGATGGAAAGTGTATGGTGTGTTAGGGTGTTGACCGGTTGACTTGTATATGGAATGAATGAATGAGATGAAATGTGTGTGTGTGGGGAAAGCTTTGACCGGTTGACCTTGGGACAAAAAGATCCCATATCGGCCATGAAGAAGGGAAAGAAGAGAGATATATTAGGAAATGCCAATGAGAAAGGTACCAATCGTCCGGACACCCTTTTGAGACAGCCTGTGGTGGGCGTGGCTAGAATTTAATTAATTGTGTGCGTACAAGTTGAGTGCGAGGCATTACAGAATGGTATCAGAGCCGACTTTCGACACCGAGTGTGTGCAAGATGTACGCCTGAGAGGGAGCTAGGTTAGGACAAGGTCGTCCGGGTAGGGGTCCTGAATCAAGTTGTAAGGGATCCTGAATCAAGTTGTAAGTCCGGGCTCAGCGAGGACGCTGAATTCTTAAGGAGGGGTGAATGTGAGATCCCGTATTTCTAGTATAGTATATATATACTATATAAAGTATATATGTAGTATAATATACTAGTAGAAATAAAAGAAGAAAAGAATGGATGGAATGGAAGTGTGATGACGTGACTTGGAAGAAAGGAAGGAAGGAAGGTGTGTAGTGTGGTTGACTAGTCCACCATGTATGGAATAAATGAAGGAATAAAAGATTGGATGAATGAATGAATGAGATGGAAGTGTTGTAGGTGTTGACCCGGTTGACCTTGGGAACAAAAGGTCCCATATCGGCCATACAAGGAGGAAATAAGAGTATATATAGGAAAAACCTATGATAAAGGGTTACCAAATGATTAACCACCCTTTTGAGGCAGCCTGTGGTGGGCGTGGCTAGAGTTTTGTGTCCGTTCTTTCGCGTGCGCGCACGTGTAGTCACGTGCGCAGCTGAGCCGGGCTCGGGGCGTTACATATATATATATAAAATAAATAATAAAGAAAAGAAAGAATGGAAGGTGTGACGTGGAGAAAGAAAGAAAGAAAGGAAATGAGTTAGATGGTGTTTGACTAGTTGACCATACATATGGAATGGAATAAATGAATGAAAGAAAAGGCATCCATGTGTATGTGTTGGTTTGGTCTATGTTGACCGGGTTGACCATGGGAGTGAAAGATCCCATATCGGTTGGGGACTAGGAGAAATATAAGTATATATAAGATTAGCCAATGATAAAGGTTACCAAATGGTTAACCACCCTTTTGAGGCAACCTGTGGTGGGCGTGGTTAGAGTTTTGTGTCCGTTCTTTTGCGTGCGCGCACGTGCAGCCGCGTGCGCAGCTGAGCCGGGCTCGGGGCGTTACAAATGGTATCAGAGCTGACTTTCGATACCGAGTGTGTGCAAGATGTACGCCTGAGAAGGAGCTAGGTTGGGACAGGTCGCCCGGGTAGGGGACTGTACAACTAGCAGAATCAGGGTAATCCTCTCCACATCGGCTAGAAAGGGATTCTGAGTCATGTTGTAAGTCCGGGCTCAGCGAGGACGCTGAGTTCTTAAGGAGGGGTGTGTGTAACACCCGGTATATATGTAATATTATATAGAGATATATAATATTATATATATATATATATAAATAAATAATAAAGAGATATATAATATTATATAATAATATTATATAGAGATATATAATATTATATAGAGATATATAATATTATATATATATATATATAAATAAATAATAAAGAAAAGAAAGAATGGAAGGTGTGACGTGGAGAAAGAAAAGAAAGAAAGGAAATGAGTTAGATGGTGTTTGACTAGTTGACCATACATATGGAATGGAATAAATGAATGAAAGAAAAGGCATCCATGTGTATGTGTTGGTTTGGTCTATGTTGACCGGGTTGACCTTGGGAACAAAAGGTCCCATATCGGCCATACAAGGAGGAAATAAGAGTATATATAGGAAAAGCCCATGATAAAGGGTTACCAAATGGTTAACCACCCTTTTGAGGCAGCCTGTGGTGGGCGTGGCTAGAGTTTTGTGTCCGTTTTTTCGCGTGCGCGCACGTGTAGTCACGTGCACAGCTGAGCCGGGCTCGGGGCGTTACAGCATCCACAGTCGCAGCCACCACAGTCCGCCCTACACCCCTGTGCACCGAAGCCCCGAGCCCCGCTGCTCCCCGTCGTGCTTGTTGTCGCTGCTGTTGCCTTTTGCTGTTGCTGTGCATGTGTCGCACGTGCTGTTGTTGTGTGCACGTATTACTATTACGTGCTTTGCACGTGGTTGTCGTTCCGTACGTGTATTGTCACCGTCGAGATCCAAATCCCGTTATTCTATTATTTCAGATTAATCGTCATTTAAGGCAAGTATTCTTGAACCCCTTTATTATTCCCATTCAAGAATTTTGTTGATCCCTGCAAGTAGTTCATAATCCAATATTCTCATCTGTATTTGTTTGATATTTGTTCAAGAGATTATCACGGATTCATCGGCGAAACCAAGTGATAATTCTCTTTTCGTGTCGTTATCTTTGACTCGAACCCATGCCCTAAAATACATTGCATATGCACGTAATACATGAAAACAATTAGATCTATGTTATAGAATTGATTGATGGTTGGAATGTTCTTGAATATGATTTTTGTGAATTAATTGCCATGTTATGAAATGCTTCGTTAATGTTGAAATTGTATGCTGATAATTAAATAGAGTTTTTGTTATTTAATTTCCATGATATTGCATGTTTACATGTTTAAATTATTGATGATTCATATCTATCTATTTGCTGGCTTGCTCTCTGCCTTATTTTGCATTAAACTTTTGACCTAGTTGCTGTAGGAATTTAATGGAACCTTTTAAACAACAATTGTAGCTCTGTGAGTCTACTTTTTAGAACATTTGATGGATCTGAATTCCGATTGTTAATTTGATAGATATCATGCTTTTAGTACTGCTAGGTTTAGATTTCCAGATTCGCAAGTATATGTATATCAATATGAATTGTTAATTGAAAGAAAATGATAATGGTATAATTAAAATTTGAAATTTATCTGGTTGTAATTATACATGATTAGGAGTCACCCTGAATTTTTTTGAAATTAATTGATAAATTTTCAAACCCAATATATATATGTGAACATGACCTTTAACCTGCTGCCTGAACATAAGATCAGTAAAGAATAAGATTTTACACCTAGTTTCAGTGATTTCAATATGTCTTGTATATATGCGTTGGAACCGGAAAAGAGTCTAGTTTCTAGAACTCCTGACGGAACCTGATTTGCCTTCTTGTAGCAACGGAAAATTTGACTTTTGTACAGTAACATATTGCTGTCAAGAATGTATGTTTTTATATTGATTTAGTATAAATACTTTTCTTTTGCATGTAATGAGTGGACTTAGTCACACCTTGCATTACACAATCGTGACATCTTCTTGCATGCTCACATTAGGATGTAATAAAATATTAACAAGCCGGGGTATTAATGGTCGACTTGGTAGTGAATAATTGGAAACTGTACTCGGTAAAGAGCCCTTCTTGTTTACATGGATTATTGTTATGGAATGTGGAGTAACGCTTGTTATCTTATTATCTTGTTATCCGAGTACACGATCTGTTGAGTTCACTATCACAGTCTAAACGATCACTGATTGCATGCACCGAATTTGTAATATGAGACACAGTATTACGTGCATTAGATTGGTTAATAAAATGAATAATAACCCTAGATTGACATTGCATGCTTGATCCCATATATTGTCATTGATAAGATCATGAACAATAATCAAATATAGACCCTTGACTTTATCGCCAACCGTTGTTTTTGTTCCTTGACTTTGATCCAGTCATTTATTCTTGATATACCATGCTTTATTGTTCTCTCTGTTTTCCACTACTTGCTGTCCGTGACTTACTTTAACGGACATTATTTTTCTATTTTATATCATGAGTTTACAGGTACTCAAGGAATTATACCCGAAGGACTTGGTGAGCAACAATTCTAGAGAATGGAGCTCAAAAGAATAGACTGCATTGATTATCTCTTTTTTCTTTTTCCCTTAAACATTGCTATTATTATTGTACTTTTTTTGGGGATTTATGACCCGGAGTTTGTTTTTCCAGATGTTGGATATCATGTTATGAATTATTTCATTGATTATTGAAGTTATTCTTCGTTAATGTGATTATTTGCTCTTGCGTGGTTGTGATTATTATTCATGTTGTTGAGTTAGACTGGTACAACTTAGGGATGATGGTTACATCATTCGCTGTGCCTTTGTTACACGTTCGTATTTTCGGAATTTGGGAAGCAGGGCGTAACACTTCTCTAGTTGAATAACATCTCGGGTTTCTTCACCTCGGATTAAGGCAAAAGCCCCAATCAGGACAAACTTGTGTGTGCTTTGGTGTGTTTAGTATGATCTCATATGTGCTTGGTGGTTTGTATTGATTGTATCGTATAACTCAACAAGATCCTCGAAAGGGAAGAGTTCCGCTAATTTCCTAATAAGTGGTGTCGTTGTAACGCTTATTTTCCTAACACTTATACCTTGGTTAGTGACATATATGATAAGCATTCATGTGCTTTGTGCATCAAATATTTTCAATCTTCATCAAATTTTTAAAAAATTGCTTACTTGCAACTTTTAACCCTAGTTCAAAAAATTTGGATAATTAGAGTTTCTCTCTCTAGATTTTCTAGAGAGAAGCTCCCCAAAAAAAATCCAAAAAACAAAAACCCTAGATCTAGAGTCTGTTTGGAGGGGGTAGCGGCCGGGATCTTGCCACCCCCTCCCCGATCGCTGATCGACGCCGAGATCCGCTCCCACCCGTCCCCTCCGAGATCCCACACCGAGATCCACGCTGATATCGTCGATCGATACCTCTTCCTTCAACGCCAGACCTCTCCGCAACCCACTCACCTCCGTCCCCTTCCCTCTTGTACCTCCAGTGATGCCGTCGTGCTGCTGCGTGCGTGTCCAGCTGTCGTGCTGCTCCAGTGATGCCGTCGTGCGATGCGTGAGACGTGCGGCTGTGAGGAAGCGGCCTGCGATGCCAGCGGTGAGGAGCTCTAACCCTATCCCCTTCGAGATCCCATGCCGGAGTTGCCTTTGCTTCCAGATTGAGATTATGCCAAGCCCTAGGACCACAAAAGAAAGAAGAGATCGTGTTATGCTACTGGGTACTCTGAACTCTCCCATGAATAGGGCTTGTCTCTGGTCCAATGCCTTGAGTTATGGACTGCCAAATAGGTCAGAAGCTACATTGAAAGACCACCCCATTTACCTACATCTCCTCTGTCCTCTGTTGAACTCTTCCTTTTTGGCTTGACAAAGGGCTTCTGAAGTGGGAAACATGTACAGAGGATAACTCCAGAATGCTTGTGATCTTGTGGCATATGAACACAAGGGAGAACTCCATAATTTGTATTGTTTCATCAAAGCTCTTTGCACTGCTAAGCTGCTTTTGGGGTTGGGGGTTTGGGGTAGTTTGATTGGGGTTGGGGTTTGGATTAGATTGAGGTTAGTTGGCCTTGCTAGATGTTTGCCCAGATGTTCTTTGCGCTTGCCACCATGTCCACACTCTCGGGGCCAATTACGGCAATTTTTGCCAGGGTTGGTAGTGCGTGTGAAGAAGCCGGGTGTGCTTCTCTATCTGCGAATTGCTATGATGAGCGGGTTATGATGTTTTGCACGATTGTGGAGCTTGGGCCCAAAGATGGGGTCCCTCCGTGCTGTTCGCTCACTTGTCTCTACTTTCGGGATGTTTGTCTCAACTGTCGCAGAGCGACTATGTCGCGCTAGAGCATCCTCCCACGTCGGTTGTCGCGAATGCCATGGATCTGGGGTTCAAGTGTGATCTGGGCGATGGCGAGGTGCCCCCTCTTTTCCGAAGTACGATGTCTTGCACGATTGTGGAGCTTGGGCCCGAAGATGGGGTCCTTCCATGATGTGTGCGTTTGAGGGTCCTACAATGTCGCCGGTGCAGTCTTCACAGTGCCTACTATCAGACTATTAAGCTTCCTCTAGCTTAGGTCACTGGTTCGTGACAGCGTCGCCTCTTCCCTCGGATTGGGAGTATGAGTCGAGATAAGTCTGTGTGGTGAGAAATCGCCGGAGAAAGCTAGAGCATGAGAGAGGTGAAGGTATCTTCTCCACGGATCTCTCCTGGAGCGTGGTGTTTGGTAGGGAGAGCGAAATAGTTGTTTGGTGAGAAATCGTCGGAAAAAGAGCTATCGTGTGAGAGGTGAAGGTATCCTCTTCATGGCTATCTCTTTGGTAGCGGCTGTGGAAGCTATTGGCGCATTTATAGGATGAGTTGTGGAGATGGTGGGAGGGTGCGATCGATGTGCATGTGCCGTGGGGTCGGAATTCGATTTGCAGGGCTTGGGCCCGAAGATGGAGTCCCCCCCAGCGAGGTGAAGGCAGGGATCGGCGGGTGATAACATTCTGCCAGACTTGTTTCATGTGGGTGTGCATGTGCTGTGGAGGCACTGTACGAAGCTAAACTGACGTACTTACAATTTTGCTGGACCGAGCTAGTTTGTCGGCCCACCCTCCAGGGTTGTTGGAGGGATTTGTTGTTTGTACGCATTATGTTTCTTCATGTATGTTATTTTTTGTCTGTAGTTTGTACTTTGGCCCAGTACTCTGGGTTTGTTTCGTTAAGCTCTTATTAATGAAACAGGGTGGCCAGATTCCACCTTTTCCTTCAAAAAAAAAAGATGTCATACCTTCCTAATAAAATGTGACCAGGTTTTTATCAGGCTGATGTCCAAACTAATTTGGAACCATGATGCTGATTTTTGGGCGCACCTTATGTTAGAATTTTGGGGCCACAATGTATAAATAAAATGTGTAATGCCATTATTCAGTTAGCCTAAATTAAAGTGATCAATTTGTAATAAAGTATTTTTGGCTTTGGGGCATAATTGTTATGATATTATTGTGTAGATACCAATCGGTAATTTCTAATTTGATGAGGGGCCAAATTAGAAATTAACACTCATATAAATATGAGGGTTATGGTCCCCAATGCATAACCCTAAGATAGAAATTCTCTGTATCCCCATCAACGGAGACCTCAGGTTCAGTCGGGTTACTGCAATGGAAGATCACAACTCCCTAATCCCGAGTCTTCTGTTTAGTTTTCATGGATCCATCAGGTACGCTTCCGCATACAATTTCTATTCTATATTCTTGATGTTTCAACATGAGATTCAGATCTAGGGATACGGTTGATGGATTTCACCGATCAAGTAAACTTCAACAAGTGGTATCAGAGCCTATCTCATGTTTGATCATTGAGAATTATGTTTATTTTGTTAATTATATAAATTTCGTATTCGGATCTACACTTTAGTTTTAAAGTAGATCTGAAATTTATTTTATAAAATTAAAATAATCAGATTTAGTTCATATATTTATAAAAATGCATAAAAAAGGGGCACAAATATCATATTATACGTGCGTGCATCTATATATATATATATATATATATATATATATATATATATATATATATATATTCAGATTTTGGATACTTTTGTTTTGGTACTCTATTTTTTGTTTTGTTTTGTTGGTTCAGAATACAAAAAAAGACAAAAAGAAAAAAAAAAGAGGTACAAAAGGCGGCTAGTGTGCTACCGAAAAAATTAAACCTAATCTGATAGTGGATGTGTGTATTGGTAGTTTATAATATCAGAAACCTAATTATTCAGGCTTGATTTTTTTTTTTGGGGCTTATGGCCCAAACTCAAGAAATCTATGCAGTGGTCTTAAAGTCAATTCATCAAAATTCCAACTAAAACTAGTAGACCCCACTAAATTCAAATAATTGAATAATTATATTCAATTTGACTCAGTTTATTATTTTTGCTTTGGGCTTAAGGGCTAATGCATAGATACTCATGCCCAAAATTATGGGCTTTATGCTGTTTTTATTTTTGAGTCCACGACGAAAAGTCATAATGGGCCGATTTGCCCAATTTGTTTTAAAATAAACTTAAGCTGAACCAATTTAAAAAAAAATGGTTCATTCAGACTTGTGTACGTATATACATATATAATAATAATAATATGTGTTTATGAAATCAAATAAGGCTTTGGTTTATGTATATATATCGAAATTTATTTTGATATATGATCAATTTTGTGTATATATCTTGGTTAATATTTATCTCTCCAAAGGTAGATAAATTTTTAACTCAATTATGTGCACATATTTTGTAGTTAAACACGTGACATTTACAAGGTTTTTGTATAAATATTCAATTTGTCGCAAAAGACAATTTATTATTTGACACAATTTTATTGTCAGTGTTTGATTATCATATCAAGATACTATTTACAAATTAATATTTTTGCCCAAAGGCATAATATTAATGGAGTGCTCGGTATCTTGTGATAAGATTTACCTTATTTGAATTCACTAAACATTTTTATAATTTAAGTCATTTCAATCAATATTCATGTTTTGTTTACAGATTGTACATGTTTAATATTTTAAGTGAATTAATTGAAGCATGATGACCCCAAAGTGTCCTCTCTTGTGAAGATTTTTCATGAAAAATATTAAATGTTGTGCAAGTGTATGTCCATGCGAGTATTGATCGACCCAAAGACAGGTCTATACTTGGCCGGATTACATCTGCACTTGTGATGGTAAACATGTGATAATTATAAGGTTGCACTTGTGAATAATAAATCGATCCAAAGAGAGTTTTGTTATTGCACATGCATTATTATCAATGTTTGATCATTACATCAAGAGTATCACTAGCAGTTAATATTACTGTCTAAAGACTTGATATTAACGTTGCACTTGATATCTTGAGATGGGATGTACAATTATTTGGTTTTGAATATTGATTAATTTTTGTGAGTTATATAGTCATTTGTTCTCATTAAGTTAATATTGCTGCATTGTTTGTCAACATTTTCTAGGTGCATAGATCTAGACCTTGCATGGATTAAGACACTCATTTCTATTACAGATTCAAGTTCTCTTTATGAGAAAATAACTTTTGAGAAATGAGAGTGTTTTAATCGCATTGGTCTTCTGATCATAATGAACACCATTTCAGAAACCTTTAAATGTGTTAAGGAGACCAATCTTAAAGATTCAAAGTACTCATTCGGCTAACACATTTAAGGTAAAGGGCAAAAGAAAGAAATTTGAGTTCACTAAGAATAATGCTGCTAAAGGTCCAGAACCAAAAAAAAAGGTTGATGTCAACTATTTCTTTTGTAAGAAACCTGGACATGTTAAGAAGGATTATATCGGCTACCACGCATGGCATGTGTAAAAGGGTATTTGAGAGATGAGATCGTTCAAATCGCATGAGTCTAATGATTATGAAACACAGCATTTCAGAAGCCTTTAGGGGCACAGAATCCGATGGGATTACTAAGGCCAAAGATTTCCTCGATCAAATTGAGAAATGTTTTGCTAAAAACGATAAGGTTGAAATGACTACACTTCTGATTTCCTTGATGTCTATGAAGTATAAGGGTCGAGAAAATATAAGGAAGTACATTATGGAAATGTATAATGTTGTTTCAAGACTTAAGACACTCAAGCTTGAATTTCCTGAGGACTTGCTTGTACTTATAGTTTTGGTATCACTTCCTGCACGGTTTAATCAATTCAAGATCAGTTACAACAGTTAAAAGAAAAAAATGGACTCTAAATGAGCTCATTTCTCACTGTGTGCAAGAGGAAGAAGGTTGAAACAAGATAAAATTGAAAGTGCTCATTTGCCTAAAGCCTCTAAGGATAAGGGCAAGAAGAGAAAATCTGAGGATGAAAAAGCTAAGGATCCAGCTCAAAAGAAACAACATAAGGATACAGAGAGTTGTTTCTTTTGTAACAAGCCTGGACATATGAAGAAGAAATGTACTAAATATCACGCATGGCGTGCAAAGAAAGGGTTGCCTGAGCTGCCGGAAGCCAAATGATGATGAAAGACACATCTTCGTGGGCGATAATCGGTAGAAGTGTAAGCAGTTGGGCATTTTAGGTTGTCATTAGGAACTGGTTTCTTATTTGGATTTGAAAGACACTTTTGTTATTCCGTCTTTTAGACGAAATTTAATTTATGTTTCTTTGTTGGACAAATTTGGTTATTATTGTTCATTTGGAAACAATCAGTTTAGTTTATCTTTAATTTCGAATGTGGTTGAAACTGATTATTTGAATGCTTATGACAACCTTTATTTGTTTGAAATAATTGCATTCTATAATGAAACCTTGCATGTAGAGTTACGCGGTACTAAACATAAATTAAATAAAGAAAATTCGGCGTCATGATGACATAAGTGCTTAGGTCATATCTCAAAAGGTAGAGTTGAGCGTCTTGTGTGTAATGACATTTTAGAATGCCAGGACTTCACAAGACTTTGATGTCTGTGTAGACTGCATAAAGGGAAAACAGATCAAAACTAAGAGATTAGGTACCAATATTCTTAAGTTAGGTGTTATGAACACATTTATTATTTACTTTGAGAAAGCTTAGTCATGGTTTCCACAATCCAGAATATGTTCTCATTGTGTTGCATTCTCTGTTCTAAAGTTTGGTTCCGGTTTGGAGTTAAATATAGCATTCTGATCATATTTTATCGAATAAAAAAAAGGGGTAGTATTAATCAGATATTTATGAAATGGCCAATGTATTTAATGCGTTAAATGAAGAAATAAGTATTCAAACCAGTTTATTATATCCTAGCTTAAGAATATGGTTTGCAAATTGACAAAAATCCATCTATGGACTCAAGCAAGCTCCTCGTAAATGGTACCACAAGTTTCATCAAATAATTATCTCATTTGGTTTTGAGATGAATGTAGTTGATGATTGTGTGTATCACTAGTTCAGTGGGAGTAAGCATATATTCCTAGTTCAATATGTCGATGACATATTGCTTGCCACTAATGATATAGATTTATTGCATGAAACTGAAAGGTTTCTGTCCAAGCATTTTGAGATGAAGGATCTTGGGGATGCCTCTTTTGTATTAGGAATTCAGATACACCGAGATCGTTCTCAAGGTATTCTAGGATTATTACAAAAGGGATACATCGATAAGGTTCTCAAAAGATTTGGCATGCAAGATTGCAAACCAGGTGACACTCTGGTCGTTAAAGGAGACCAATTTAGTCTCAGTCAGTGCCCTAAAGGTAATTTGAAAATTCAAGAGATGCAGAAGATTCCCTACGCATCAGCTGTTGGGAGTCTAATGTATGCTCAAGTTTGTACGCATTCGGACAGTGCGTACATTGTTGGCGTGTTAGGCAGATACCTAAGCAATCCATGTATGGATCACTAGAAAGCAGCCTAAAGGGTTATGAGATATCTAAAGAGAACAAATGATTTCATGCTCACCTACTGGAGGTCAGAACTTTTGGAGATCATTCAGTATTCTGACTCCGACTTTGGTGGATGCCAAGATAAATTTACAACTTGTTTTGAGGCATCCAATTAGGGAATTTGGCTGAAAATTTTGTCACTCGGCTGCGAATTGTTGAAAGACCATTAAAGTTGTATTGTGACAATAGGTCAGTCATTCTGTACTCCAACAACAATAGGAACTTTTCACAATCAATGCATATTGATATGAAGTTCCTAGTTGTAAAGGAGATAGTTTGTAGTGGACAAATTTTCGTAGAACACATAAGGACAAACTCCGTATAGCAGATCCTCTTACAAAAGGTATTTCGCCCAAGGTTTTTCATGAGCACATTGCTCAAATGGGTGTTTTGGAGTTTGAGGAGTCTGTCGTTTAGTGGGAGTTTACCAGTTTTCTGTATTTCGTGTTCTGTGCTAGACTTTGCATTTGGATATTTTCTGATCAGAAATAAAGTTGTATTCAGTTTATTCCACTCTAAACATAAGGTTATTGAGTGATCTCACTAAAGTAGGACCAGTTGAAAATCAACATGTATTGATCACCTTCATGTGATTTTCATGCTACACATTCATAATTTGATCAATGTTATTTGATTATATTGGTGTTAGTGACCATGGATGGTTTAACTACGATTTAGATAGTGAAAGCCGCCTTGATCCTATATTGATATAGTTAATGGACGAGATTGCTTATGTCCTTTGGTTATGATGGCAACAGTTTTGAGCTCATAAAGTTTAACACATTTATCAGGATACATGTGTGGCCCAGTGGGAGATTGTTAGAATTTTGGGGCCACAATGTATAAATAAAATGTGTAATGTCATTATTCAGTTAGCCTAAATTAAAGTGATCAATTTGTAATAAAGTATTTTTGGCTTTGGGGCATAATTGTTATGATATTATTGTGTAGATACCAATTAGTAATTTCTAATTTGATAAGGGGCCGAGTTAGAAATTAACACTCATATAAATATGAGGGTTATGGTCCCCAATGCATAACCCTAAGATAGAAATTCTCTGTATCCCCATCAACGGAGACCTTAGGTTCAATCGGGTTACTACATTGGAAGATCACAACTCCCTAATCCCAAGTCTTTTGTTCAGTTTTCATGGATCCATCAGGTACGCTTCCGCATACAGTTTCTATTTTATATTCTTGATGTTTCAACATGAGATTCAGATCTAGGGATACGGTTGATGGATTTCACCGATCAAGTAAACTCCAACACCTTATAGTTTATGACCCCATTGTACATGTGTGCATGACACTCAAGATACTTTCTCTCTCTACCTTTGGTTCGAATGCAATTGATCGAGCATCGAGGATACATTGAGGAGACTAGGGACATGATAGTTCTTTGTCTTCCATATTGCATCTAACAACACTTATTTAACGTACATACGTGTGGTAGTAAAGTTCCGATCAAGGTTGTTGCATATAATGTACTTCCTCTTAACTCTTCACGGAGAAAGTTTTTTCCGCATCTTATTCTTTCAATTTGATATATGATCAGTTACCATTGCCAAAAATGCATGAAGTGAAGCATGTCTGACTTCAAACGAATTGGAATTTTTAAAAATCCAACGTCACCTCCTCATGGTGGCAATCCTTATATGTTCAATTTCTTAACAAGGTGTTTTTTCAAATTCATGGGACCAAATCTGCTTTCTGAACATCTATGCATCTCAAATTTATTGAGACAATGACGCTAATTTCCATCCTTGCCTATAGCTAAACAGACCAGTAATATACCCATGCGATGCACGTATTAAATTTTTTTATAAAAATAAAGTAAAAACTCTCTGATTTACACATGCAATGCATATCTTAATAAATATGATTATATATTTTTAAAAGTAAATGTAAAGACTATAATAGGAGAGTTGGAGTTGCACGTGCGTTGCACGTAAGTAGGTAGATTTACAACTCTAGCTCATCCAAATAGTTATTAGGGCAAAAGCCAAAATACCCCCTCAACGTTTGGCCTAAGTACAATATGCCCATATAACGTTTGAAAAAATACACTAAACCCATTATTCCGTTAACTTAACTTATTCCGTTAAGTTAGAATTATTGAATTACCTTTCTACCCTTACATTTTCATATCTCAATCTCTTCTTTCTTCCTTTCTTCATTCTTTTTTTCTTATTTCATTTTTCTCTATTAACAACGATTTATTCGGCAACGATTTCTTCGGTTCACGAACGTTTTAGAAGAGTGGGATGCTACAGTAGTGTACACGTATTATTGAATGAACAAGATTAACCATGCAAATTGTTTCATTGGTCATGTAATGATCCACGAATGTTTATGAAATTGCCTGTAGCAGTTTAAGAATTAGCAAGTCAGATCACATGGAACTTCTTCATTTATCAAAAGTTCTTGGTAATCTTAGAGGCTTCATTTTATAACAATTATAATTTTGAGACAAGGGAAAGGGTTGTTACTTTCAGATTGTTCTTTACAATTTTAATATCCACAGTATAAATGTTGGTCGCGACTTGAATTTGATTTTAAAAAAGTTTCTGATCAGGTGTGGACCTTCTTCCAAATTTCACATTATGATATCAATTTTGATGAATATAATGTCATTAAATAGTCAGACAATTATGTCAATCCAATTATGAATTTGGGATGAGATATGTTAAATTATTTAATTTTATATTTTATATTTGCCAAATTTGTTGTGATTAGTTTGAAATTTGTAAGAAGTTTTACTCGATCAAACAAGTGCTCTTCTTTTTATTAAATTAAATTTACTGCAGATGTTTTCTCTGTTGATATTTGAATTTTAAAGACTAAAGTTAAGATCTTGGTTTTCTAGTGTGCAACGGTTTCATAGAACTCTCTTCATGTACTTTGTTTCAAAGAAATCGTTGCTGAATAAATTGTTGTTAATAGAGAAAAATGAAATAAGAAAAAAGGAACGAAGAAAGGAAGAAAGAAGAGATTGAGATATGAAAGGGTAAGGGTAGAAAGGTAATTCAATAATTCTAACTTAACGGAATAATGGGTTTAGTGTATTTTTTCAAACGTTATATGGGCATATTGTACTTAGGCCAAACGTTGGGGGGGTATTTTGGCGTTTGCCCTAGTTATTATTTATTATATTATAGAAAGAGATATATAATAATTTACACGTGTGATGCACATTTAATATATTAAAAAAATTAAAGTAAAAAATCTGATGTAGCGAGGACTCGAACCTGAAACCTCATTTATATTAGTTATGCACGTGCAATGCACGCATTTGTAGATTTACAAATGACACTAAGGCATTCTCCCATTATAATATTAGAGATTAGAGATTTATTATATTATAGAAAGATGGATAGATAGATATATAATAATTTACACGTTTGTGATGCACATTTAATATATTAAAAAAATTAAAGTAAAAAATCTGACATAGTGAGAACTCGAACCTGTGATCTCCTTTATATTAGTTATGTACGTGCAATACACGCGTTAGTAGATTTACAAATGACACTAAGGCATTCTCCCATTATAATATTAGAGATTAGAGATTAGAGATCAGAGATAAAAAAACATACCATTCATAGTATTCATCAAGTTTGTTAGTGATACAACAAGAAAAACAAGTAGAACACAAGCACAAGAATCCCTCTTGCAAACTAAATCATCAAACACAAGTTTGTTATCTTTTTATATTGGAAGTGTATGACTCTTCTTATATTTATGCATGCTTGTTACATCTCTAATCTCTAATCTCTAATATTATAATGGGAGAAGGGCTTAGTGTCATTTGTAAATGTTTTGTCATTTTGTCAACACGTGCAGCGCACGTATTGGTAGATTTTTTTTTGTCCTTTTTATTCCCCCTCCCCATTTTTTCCACGTGCAATGCACGTGTATAATACTAGTATAGATAAGGTATTTAAGCTACTTATTCTCTCAAACACTCATACAAAGTTCTGCAATCAGTGAAGAAAACATCCCCACCCAACTAGGACTGTACCTTTATTCTTTTTCGGTTTTTCCTAACTAAAGAAGTAGAAGGAGAACTATATATGCAACATATATAGAAAACTAGTAATTATTCATGGCTAAGCCTGGTTGTTTAGTTTCATTTTATGCTGAACCACAGCTCTCAACTTCTTCTTGCACATCCACAACTGCTCGTCACTATAATTAGAATGACATTAAAGAGATACTATATAATTTGAAAAAAAAAAAAAGCTAGATAATTAAACTTGTTAAGCTTTCTCATAGAAATCTACATTATCTCTATCAGAAGTTCATTTTCTTCTTCATATTTTTCCTCTCTTCAGATGGCAGATATTCGTGCATGGTTACTATTGTTAGAACCAGAATTTCATAAAACAGAAATGCTAACAATAATTGTGAAAAGTTACAATTACAGAAAATAAAATACGAAAACAAACCATACAATACTGAGTCGAGATTTGAATATCTTTATCCTTAAAGCAACTTTCGTCCCGTAGTGTGACGGTGTATGACGAAATGCCTCCCAAGATACAACTGTATTACCTTTTCCCTGAAGAGCAACACCCTAACTTCAGAGATCTGATCAAACTTTGAGCGGTGTTGTATTCTTAGTATTGACTCAGAGAGGAAGAAGAAGAAGAAAGAGATTCGGATTTGAGAACTGTGTATTCTGGCAGACAGGATTTCCTGGTCTTACAGGAGAAGTGGAGCAACTGATGGCAGACTCCATTACTCTGTAACAACAGAGTAATGGTCCACTACTCTGTAACAGCAGAGTGGTGGTTCAAAGTCATAACTGATGAGCCATTATTCTGCTGTTACAGAGTAATGGTACCAGTTACTGAAGTTGAAAAGCCTCATCAGTATACTGGGGCCGAGCCGAGCCGGGCAGGGGCAAAGCCGGAGGAGCCGGATCCGGGGTCGGGCCGGGCCGGGCGCGCGTGTGTGTTTGTTATTTTGGCTAAGTGTTCTCTCCACTACACGTTAGTGGTAACCCCCGGGCCACGCCCTTTAGTCTATTTTTTTAGTATATATACTAGAAAAAACTTTCCCCATTTTCGATATGGGACTATCCATTTTCTCCCAATATCCAAGTTAGTACATTTCGAGTACCCAACTTTGGACCAACATTTCTCATTTATAAGGAATTCGTTTTTTGCACATGAGTACATCACGGAATAGTACTCGACGAGAGTAATGTGATCCAATCAATTTTCGGTGCCGCCGGTGGCCATAGCCCACTGGAATCCGGCCCGAAAAATCTGCAAAAACGTTTTCCAAAAATCTCCCACATGAATGGAAATGACCAGACCATGTAATCCAGACACGCCAGAAAGACACATGACAAAAAAAGACTCTGAGAATACAGTTGGAAAATCATTGCATCAGGAATGGTAGTAATTTTTTAACTTTGAACCACCCTTAGTGAGTAGCCATCAGATTCACTTGACCAGGTAGTGAACATGATGTCTTGAACTGTCCGGGCATTGATGTGAACCTAGACAATAACTATCACACAGTTTCATCTCCTCACAGAACTAAATTCTCTTGTTGTGTTCATTTTGGCCTTAAACAACCCTGGTTAATCGTGAGTGAACTTGGAGAATGTAGCCTCTCTTCATTCTCCTAGAAATGGCCTCATTTCACACTCACAAGGTGATTGTCCATAAAGAGTATCCTGCCATACCCCGCTTTTATTTCAAAGCTATGAGAATCATTAAAAGCCAAGCTTATCCTAACTCTTTGCAGGTAGCACTGTTTTATCATCCTAAGAGTGGGTATGAGATTTTAACCTCTCAGTGTTCTCGTTGATTCAACAAGATTTAGTTGTCCCCTTGAACCTAGATCTTGGGATCTCCAATTCCTAGGTAGGCTTTCCATCAAGTATCCTCTTTCGTCATAGGCTTTAAACTCATTCCTCTTGATGATCTCACAGCTTGTTCTTGCGACAAACCTTTAGTAAATGGATCTGCTAGGTTGTCGGCCGATTTTATATACTCTATAGAGATTACTCCATTTGAGAGCAATTGTCTAATAGTTTTGTGTCGCCTTCTGATATGACGAGACTTACCATTATACATACAACTCAGTATTCGTGCTATAGCCGATTGGCTGTCACAGTGAACACATAAAGCAGACACTGGTTTTTTCCATATAGGGATATCCTCTAAAAAGTTTCGAAGCCATTCTGCTTTCTCTGTCGCTTTGTCTAAAACAATAAACTCAGATTCCATGGTGGATCTGGCCAATAATGTTTGTTTAAAGGATTTCCATGACACAGCTGCACCACCAAGTGTGAAGACATACCCACTTGTAGATTTTGAGTTCTTGGAGTCCGATATCTAGTTGGCATCACTGTAGCCTTCTAGTACTGCTGGATATCTGGTGTAATGCAGCGCATAACTCTGAGTATGTCGCAAGTAGTTCAATACTCTAGTTATTCCATTCTAGTGACTTCATCCTGGATTACTTGTGTAGTGGCTCAGTACATTTACTGAATGTGCTGGGTCCGGTCTTGTACAATTTGTTAAGTACATCAGACCACCGATTACACATGCATATTCCAGTAGTGATATGCTGTCACCCGTATTTTTGAACAAGTGAAGACTGGGATCCACAAGACTTTTGATAGTTCCATTCGAGTAATTCTTGAACCTTTCAATTACTTTCTCAGTATAATGAGCTTGAGATAAAGTAATTCTCTCAGACATTCTGGAAACTTTGATTTCTAGTATGACGTCTGCAACTCTCAAATCTTTTATATCAAACTTGCCACTAAGTATGCTCTTAGTTTGTTTGATAATGTCGTTATTGCTCCCAATAATGAGCATGTCATCTACATACAAATACACCAGAATGTATCCATTTGGAGTATCTTTGATGTAGATATACTTATCACATTCATTTATTTTGAAACTATTTGACATTATAACGTCAAATTTTGCATGCCACTGCTTTGGAGCTTGTTTCAGTCCGTAAAGGAATTTTACAAGCCTGCACACCTTGTTTTCCTATCCAGGAACTACGTAGTCCTCAGGTTATTTCATGTATATTTCTTCTTCTGAGTCCCTATTTAGAAATACAGTTTTAACATCCATTTGATGTATTTTCAGGTTACGTAGAGCTGCAATAGCTATCAACATTCTTATGTAAGTTATTCTTGTAATTGGGAAATATATATCAAAGAAGTCTAGGCCTTCCTTTTGCCTAAATCCTTGTACCACAAGTCTCGCCTTATGTTTCCTTATTGAATCATCTGGTTTCAATTTTTGTTTGAAAATCCGCATCCTAGAGCTTTACATCCAGAAGGCAAATCGACTAACTCCCATGTATGATTTTTCATAATGGAGTCTATTTCACTTTTGATTGCTTCCTTCCACATAGGAGCATCAGGTATAGACATGGCTTCTTTGAAAGTTCTGGGCTCATTCTCTAACAGAAAGGCCGTTACAAAGTCAGAACCAAATGATTTTGATGTTCAAGCATGTTTACTTCGTCTAGGCTCATCACTATCATGTTCTAGTTCATCAACAGAAGTGCTTGCATTCCCTTATTTACGTGTACGTTTGGGATACGTAGTATCCTTGCACGGAAATACGTGTTCAAAGAAGGAAGCATTCCTTGATTCTATTATTGTATTCACATGGATATCCGGTATATCAGATTTGTATACCAAGAATCGATATGCACTACTGTTGTATACATAGCCTATGAATATGCAATCAATCATCTTAGGTCCGATGGTGACCTGTTTTGAATTAGGTACTGCCACTTTTGCTAGACACCCCCACACTTTGAGGTATTTATACGAAGGTATGTTACCTTTTCACAGTTCGTATGTGATATGGCTAAAAATGGGGTTAAATCGGAACCGTCCAGATTGGGCACGAATCTTGAAGCTCGGGGTAAAAAGGTAATTTCACATACAAATGGGTCCAAAACGGGTACTGGATCTCCTTCTCACAGATCCAATAACCCACAAACGGATCCACTCCAATTGGGTACGGGTCCCGACCCGAGGCGAACCCAAACCAACAAGAGACAAATCAGGGTCACTGATTTGGCCGAGTCAACGGGCCTGATTTGCTCTCACCGGGGATCAGGGATTATTTTCCTAAACAGACTGTGAGGATTTTACTCCTGACAGTTACACAGGGAATTAGGCCCCTAATCACTCCCGTGGCGACTATAAATACCCCCCTCCTACCACTGTGACCAGGTAATCACTCTTTTTCCACCTTAAAGCTCTTTCTTAATCACCACTGATTATTGACAAGAGCGTCGGAGGGTGCATCGCCGGAATCAACCCCGGTGTATCGCACTTTCTTGCAGGTAGCGGCGGGAAGAAGGCTTGGATCAGCTGTTCAGGCTTCCTACGAACTCACAAATCTCATCTGTTTACCCCCACACCAGAATTAGCGGTAACAGTATGGTGTTTTGCCAGTTTTCTTGTGAGGTATTTTATTGAGAATGTAGTTGGCAGTTAGCAACGCTTCCCCCCACATGTTTTGGGGTAAGCCAGAATTCAACAACAAGGTATTCATCATCTCCTTTAGAGTTCGGTTTTTTGCGCTCGGCAGTACCGTTTGATTCGGGTGAGTAAGGAGCAGTTGTCCGATGAACTATTTCATGTTCAGAGCAGAACATATTAAATGGTGCATCATATTCTCCTCATCTATCACTTCTAACGATTTTAATCGTTTTGCCAAGTTGATTCCCAAACTCAAGCTTATATTATTTGAATTTATCCAAATGCTCATTTTTGCTATGTAACAAGTATACATAACAGAATTTTGTGCAATCGTCTATGAATGTGACAAAGTACTTTTTGCCACATCTGGTCTGCACGTATTTTAAATCACAGATCCGTGTGAAAGACCTAGAGTTTCTATGTTTCTTTCTACAGAACGTGATGAAGTTTTAGTGAATTTGGCCTCCGTGCAAACTTCACATTTTTCGGAGTTGTCTACCTTAAATTTTGGTATCAAATTCATATTAATTAATCTACGCATAGAACTGACATTAATATGGCCTAGTCTTTCATGCCAAACAGAAGAAGACTTAACAACATAGGCAATAAGAGTTATTTCATTAATTTTGGAAACAACAAGAACTATAGTTTTAGGGATGACTGTCATTACATTAAACTTGAACAGTCCATCCTTTGCATATTCTTTACCCAAGTACATCCCATTTTTAGACAATACAAAATTATCAGAAGCAAGAACGACCTTAAATCTATTCTTGCTTAGCAAAGAGCCTGATACCAAGTTTTTTCTAATATCTGGAATATGCAACACATTTGTGAGTATTAGTTCCTTGCCTAAAGTCATTTTTAGCACTATCTTCTCCGTTCCTGTAATTTTGGAAGTGGAAGAATTACCCATGAACAGCTGTTCATCCTTATTGCACTTCTGGTATGAAGTGAACATCTCATTTTCCAAGCAGATGTGCTTGGTGGCCCCAGTGTCGTACCACCACTCTCGAGGATTGCTCCCTACAAGATTCACCTCTGATACAACATCACAGAGGTCCAGGTCAGAGAGACCAGTGGACAAGTTCTCAGCTATGTGTGTATGGGATCTGTCATTCCCTTTTTCCTGTTCAGTTCCAGCACGGTTGTTGTCCTTGCTGCGGCATTCAGAAATTCTGTGGCCCAGCTTACCACACTTGTGTCATTTTCCAGCAAACCTCTTTGCTGCAGGTTTTGTTGTTCGAGGCCTGTGGCAAGAACTTTCTCATTTTGCCTTTATGTTCATGCTCCACCATGTTTGCCTTTTCTATGGACTGATTTTCATAGGACCTGTCAGCCTTGCAATTCTCTTCTTCGATACGCAACCTGACAATGAAGTTTTCAATAGACATCTCCTTTCGCTTATGTTTGAGGCACTTCTTGAAGTCTTTCCATCCAGGTGGAAGCTTCTCGATGACCGCTGCAACCCGGAATGGTTCGCGCAGCGTCATGTTCTCCGGAGTGATTTCATGCATTATCACCTGCAGTTCCTGGATTTGACTCACAACTGTTTTGGAGTCAACTATTTTGTAGTCCAGAAATTTGCCGGCTACAAACTTCTTGGACCCGACGTCTTCTATTTTGTACTTCTTCTCCAATGATCCCCACAGGAGTTTGGTCGTCTTGAAAATACAGTAGACATTGTACAGAGGGTCTACCAAGCCATTCAGAATGTAGTTTCTGCAGAGGTAGTCACCCTGAGTCCATGCATCAACCGTAGCAATGGAGTGTGCGTCCATTGGTGCCAACATAGGGGTAGATTCAGTGAGAAACCTGTCCAGCTTCAAGGTGGTCAGGTAGAACTGCGTCTTTCCCTACCACTTCTTGAATCCAGTTCCATTGAACTTCTCTGGTTTTTCTCCCACAGTAATATGCATGGGCAGAACGACCGAATGTGCCGCAACTGATTTTGCAGTCACATTTTGGGTCACTGGTGTTTCGACACTATAAGCCCATTGACACCTTCGATCTGTGTGTTTTCCATGTTCTGAAACAGTTAGAATATAACTGTTAGTTGTTTCCAAAATGATAACAAACTTGTAAAGAATCTTCACAAAAAACTGTTAGAATTGAGGGAAAAAGTTGCTTTAGATTGTTAGAACCAGAATTTCATAAAACAGAAATACTAACAATAATTGTGAAGAGTTACAATTACAGGAAATAAAATACGAAAAAAAACCACACAATACAGAGTCGAGATTTGAATATCTCTATCCTTAAAGCAATTTTCGCCCCGTAGTGTGACGATGTTTGACGAAATGCTTCTCAGGATACAACTGTATTACCTTTTCTCTGAAAAGCAGCACCCTAACTTCAAAGATCTGATCGAACTTGAGCTGTGTTGTATTCTCAGTATTGACTCAGAGAGGAAGAAGAAGAAGAAGGAGATTCGGATTTGAGAACTGTGTATTCTGGCAGACAGGATTTCATGGTCTTATAGGAGAAGTGGAGCAACTGATGAGAGGCTCCATTACTCTGTAACAGCAGAGTAATGGTCCACTACTCTGTAACAGCAGAGTGGTGGTTCAAAGTCATAATTGATGAGCTATTACTCTGCTGTTACAGAGTAATGGTACCAGTTACTGAAGTTGAAAAGCCTCATCAGTATACTGGGGAAAAATTTTCTAACTGGGGCAAAAAAAATATGCCATGCCAAACCAAGCCGAGCCGGACCGCGCGCGCGTGTGTTTGTTATTTTGGTTAAGTCCTATCTCCACTACACGTTAGTGGTAACCCCCGGGCCATGCCCTTTAATTAGTCTACTTTTTTAGTGTATATACTAGAAAAAACTTTCCCCATTTCTTATATGGGACTATCCATTTTCTCTCAATATCCAAGTTAGCACATTTTGAGTACCCAACTTTGGACCAACATTTCTCATTCATACGGAATTCGTTTTTGGCACATAAGTACATTACGGAACAGTACTCAACGAGAGGAACATGATCCAATCAATTTTCGGCGCCGCCGGTGGTCGGAGCCCACCGAAATCTGGCCCGTAAAATCTGCGAAAAATGTTTTCCAACAACTATTGGCAATAGTAGTATTCGCATATTGTCATGGACTATCCAATGCTAAAGATGAGAAAGATACTAAAGAAGTTCGCGTCATAGAGGAGCGATATATAAGTTATGGAGCCATGGAGGCAAATAAGATATCTTGCAGTAGACGATTAAAGGGTAATTGTCGACCACAACAAGCTCGACCATATCATGCTATTTCTGAGGAAGGCGAGAGGTGTAGAGGGGGTGGTCGCAAGGGCGGAGCCAAGGGAGGGCCCCAGCCCCTGCAGAGTTGCCGAAAACCTGTATTAATTAGTATAATGAATTTTTTTTAAAGCATTTCAATTGTTAGAGACTGGCCCCTCGAAAATTTCACAAGTGCCATTGAGATCTGGAGATTAGTTTGTTCGCAAGTGTTTGAAAGTGACTGAGAGGTTGTGGGGGTTCAAATCAGTGTCGCTTTAAGTTTTTTTTATAAATTTTAAAATAAAATATAATCTTCTATATTGGGGCACCTTTTGACCGGGCCGGCCCAAGGATAAAGCAACCAAAGGTAGGACTTCAGGCCTTGAAAAAAAAATTATCTAAACAATAAAGGCCTCCTCACATACTAAAAAGTCTGAAATAGGCCTCCTCACATACCAAAAAGTCTGAAATTGATTACAATAATATAATAAATGATTTTCCATCTCAAAAAGCCCAAAAGATAATATTTAAATAAAAATGTATTAATTTTAACAAAATATTATTATAATTTTTTAAAATGCCTAATTTCAGAATTCGCTTTAGGCCTCAATAAGTGTTGGGCCAGCTCTGCCTTTTGATCAATCCTGGATCTGCCCGTGCTGGCAGACTTTGATAAACCAGAGAAATATGTCTGTTATATGGTTAAGTATTTCTTCATGTTGTTGCATATGGAATAATTTTATTTGTTTTCCCATTAGGGACAATGATGTTGATTCAAGAGTCTCTTCAATATTAAAGAAGTAGATTCAGTGATATGGGATTTTTTCGATAATTAAAAAGAATGCAAGAAAAGCACAAAAAACATAAATCCTTTTCATACCTTCAAAGGGAGTGAAAGAAAGTTGAAGAGTGGGAAATGAGAATTTTTTAAAAATTTATGCCTTTTTTAGAAATGATTTGCGAAAAAATGGTAGTTGCCAAACTAATTGTGATCGGGGACTTAACAACTAAACTCGCCATTACCAGCTTGGTTATTTCATGCTCGCCGTTGGAAAATGAGGGTCTAGTTCTTTTTTTTTTTTTTTGAGAAACTCCGTGTTCACAACGATGAGTTTAGTTCAAAATTTTCAAACAAGACTCGCCGTTGAGAACGACGATGTGCTTTACACTAGACTCATTGTTCCCAATGGTGAGTTTGGTTCAAAAAAAAAATTGATGGATTTTTTGTTGAAAATTCACCAAGTTCGGCAGAGAGTTTCACTCTCTGTGAAATTTCAAACAACCTCTCCATTCCCAACAGCGAGTCTAATATAAATAACCTTGCTATTGGGAATAAGTCTTGTTTGCTAATTTTGAACTACACTTGTCATTCGAAACGACAAGTTTCTCCAAAAAATAAAACTAGGTCTGCCGTTCCCAATGACGAGCATGAAATAACTAAGCTCGCTGTTGGGAATGACGAGTTTATTTGTTGAGTCCTCGAGCGCAATTAGTTTGGTAATTGTCATCTTTCTACAAATAGTTTCGAAAAATGGCATAAAATTAAAAAAATATATGGAAAATGAAGTAGGGTTTTGAGAATGGAATTTAAGTTCTGATTTTAGAAAAAACAAAACACGAGTGATGCACATGAGTGTATTTAATTATTTTTTGGATAAAAGGATAGATTCAAACGACTCCAGCTATATATATAAAGAGAGAGAGAGAGGAAGGTAAAGTTACAACAGAGGATCCAAATTACAAGTGGTAAAACTGAGATAAAATACAAGACGTACGACCAAAATTATGACAGAAGAGCCTCTAGCAAATAAGAGTCTGCTAGAGTTCGAAGAAAACTCAGCAAATCCGCAATGTAGAAGAAAACAACAAGCCATCAAATTGGCAGGAGCGCTCGAGCAGCGGCAGCAATCACCGAAACCACACAAAAACCAGGCATGCGAAAGTGCAGCAAAGAGCTACAATAAGCTGAAAGCACACAACACTAAAGACACCAAGCATCCAGTAATGAAAAGCAGCATATATTAGCAAAACAGAAAGCAGGTAAAACTAACAAGAGGGTGTAACCCGCACACCACACACCAGCGAAAAACAACAAAGCATAAGTAACCACCAAGATAACCAACACAACAGCTGTAGAGAACAAAGCGTAAACAACCACCAAAGATAAACAACCATCACATAACATAAAATCCATAAAGGGACAGCAGAAAAGTGTTGAAGAATCTACCCCACAACTTGTAGTGCTAATAGCGAAAACACGCCACAAGCAATAGAAACTCCCAAGACTTCGATGAACCAAGAACAAGCCACCATAATAAATGTAAGATCTCACAAGAATACAATCAATATGCAGAGATAACCAATACTTCTTATTCCTTAAGAAATACAAAGATTTCAAAAGAGATTGCAACTTTCAATCTCTCTCTTTCACCTTTGAAACACTCGGCACAATTCCCTCTTGAAGTTGAACAATGATAATAGCTCACCAAATCTCTCTATTTGGATATGTTCAGATATCTAAACCCTAGATACTACAGCCATATATATTGCCCCCAAATAAACCCTAAAAGATAAACACAAATCCAGTAATTGGGACTTAAACTCGTAAGCCAAAAACAATCAGCCACCGAAGTCGGTCGACAGCACCTCCAAGGTCGGTCAACCGCAACGTGTAGAGTCAAACCCGAGACACGACTGGTCGAATGCACGGTCGATCGTCCCCTCCTCTGTTGGACGTGTACACTCGAAGAACTCTCAGCAGAATGAGTCAGTCGACCGCACCCCCAGGTCAGTAGACCGCAACTCTCCAGACTACACTTCTTCTACTTGCTGTTGTCTTCTCTTGCCGTCTTTGTCTCCTCCTCTTCTTCTCCAACTTCAAGTACTCAGTGCCTACGTGTATTTGAGGCCCAAACCTTAACAATCTCCCACTTTGATCAAATACACCATGCTTTAAAGTTATTGCAATCTTTACCTCGCATTATCTCTGTCAATCTTCCACTTTCATGGATGACCCAAGTACTCCCCACTCTCATGAAGAGCACCGCCGCCACTCCACTACGTGGAGTGCACCAACCACCCCTCATCGCCTCATGAAGGATATGCTCCACCAATCGCATAGAGCACGAATACTGGAGAAACAACCTCCCGTGTCGGATTCCGTGTTATGAGACTTCCCAACTCGCAGAATCTCCATCAACACCGGACATGGTTCAAAACCTCTCAATGCACCCTTTACATTAGAAGTCTCCGTGGACGACACCTCCATAAAATTCGCAGACTGTTCAACCCCTACAGTCCCATTTCAGTTACCCTCATCGACATCATCCCGCATATTGATACCAGTGCTCTCTATCACACAAGAGCAACTTGAAGCTTCGACTACCATATCGCAAAGTACCCTCACCGCAGCAATGTCCTGCCCTCTAGGAATATTTCTATGGCCAGCAACTCCTACTAAATTAGTAACCTCCCCTTCACAACTGAAAGAACTCGGTTGCACCCCACACACCCTACTACTCGATTCTGGCTGAAAGTCAATTACAGGAGAAACGCCCCTCACGTCTCTAAGCAAATACAACGTTCCCTCACGCTTCTCTTTTGTAATCACCTTTGAACCTGCAGCTATACACCACTTTCCACTACCAACTGTAGTAGACAACACCTTCTTGTCTAGCCTTCCAATCGAGATAAGATTTTCCTTCAAGTCTGGAACATACCTTGTCTTCCGTAAGACAACACTTTGATCATCATTGGCTTTCACGCGAACAGTACCAACCCCACGTACAGGACACTGGTGACCATTCCCCATGATCATATCTCCAAAAGAACCCTCCTCGTAGTCATCAACTACCTCTCTCCTCGGAGTGTAATGAAAAGAAGCTCCCGAATCAATATACCAATCTTGAGTGCCCAACTCCTCCCGAGATGATAAGCATAGATCCTCAACAAGCCCCACTTGAGCTTCCTTTGGGATATCTCTTTTTGATTTCTCCTGCTTCTTCTTCATATAAGCTTTGCAACTATGCATCATGTGATCCTTCTTGTGACAATACCAGCACTCAGGCCCATATCCCCTATCGCTGTCATCAGACCCACTCTTAGATGAACTACTCTAATTTTTTCTTCTTCGAATGCTCTTAGATCTCCTACGTCTCTTCTCAACGTACATTGCGGAATCTCTAGTAAATAATGATGGACATCCATCGTTTCTCATCCTTCTCACATCCTCTTCAGAATGCTACTTACCACATCCTGTAGAATCGTTAAATCCGTTATAGTGCCTGTAATAGTCTGTTCCACCATACTATAACTATCGGGTAAAGTAGATAGAAGTAACAATGACTGCCCCCTCTCTGAAAACTTCAAACCTGTAGCTTCCATCTGGTTGTAAACCATACAGTAATTGTTCATATGCTCTGCTAATGAACCCCCTTCCCTCAACTTCATATTAACCAATTTCTTCAGATGAAGAATTTGATTAGATGCCGACGGTTTCTCATACATATCCATGAGAATCTCCATAGCCTCCTTTGTGGTTTTTTCCTTCGAGATATAAAATAATGCCTTCCTACTCAACCCCAACTGAATCTGCCCCAGTGCCTTCTGATCTAAACGATTCCAATCTGCCAAGACCTTCGCATCCTTATCTGCACCTACCGGCTTCTCATCAAATAACGGACCATCAAAATCATTCTGACGAAGATACGCTATCATCTGAATCTTCCACATCACGAAGTCACTCCCATCGAATCTCTCGATCTTCATCTTGTTATCGGCCGTCTCGAACCAACTGCTCTGATACCACTTGTTGAAGAATCTACCCCACAACTCGTAGTGCTAATAGCGGAAACACACCACAAGCAATAGGAACTCCCAAGACTTAGATGAACCAAGAACAAGCCACCACAATATATGCAAGATCTCATAAAAACACAATCAATATGAAGAGATAACCAATACTTCTTATTCCCCAAGAAATACAACGATTACAAAAGAGATTACAACTCTCAATCTTTCTCTTTCACCTTTGATACACTCGGCACAATCCCTTCTTGAAGTTGAACAATGATAACGACTCACCAAATCTCTCTATTTGGATCTTTTCAGATATCTAAACCCTAGAGTCTACAGCCATATACATAGTCCCCAAGTAAATCCTAAAAGATAAACACAAATCCAGCAATTGAGCCTTAAACTTGTAAACCCAAAAACAATAAGCCGCCGAAGTCGGTCGACCGCATCCCCAAGGTCGGTCGATCGCAACGTGTAGAGTCAAACCCGATACATGACCAGTCGAATGCATGGTCGACCGTCCCCTCCTCTATTGGACCTGTACACTCGAAGAACTCTCAACAGAATGGGTTGGTCGACCGCACCCCCAGGTCGGTCGACCGCAACTCTCTAGACTACACTTCTTCTACTTGTTGTTATCTTCTCTTGCTGTCTTTGTCTCCTCCTCTTCTTCTCCAACTTCAAGTACTCAGTGCCTATGTGTATTTAAGGCCAAAACCCCAACTTCAAGTACTCAGTGCCTATGTGTATTTGAGGCCCAAACCCTAACACAAAGATGTAGAATATAGTAAGGTAAACTCCAAAATAAATAAGAGATAGCAACATATGAAACACAAGAGGATTAGGCATGATAGGGATGAACAAAAAAACCAGACAAGAAATGAAACAGGTAGCTATAGGGCCTGTATGATATAAAAAAAATAGTCGTAGAAGACAAAAGGAGCCAAAATATGCAATAGTCATAAAGAATAAAAAAGAAACTAAAGCCATGTGCGAACTCCAAAAGCCTCAGAAGCTCAGATATGCAAAGGAGAAAAATAGAGCGTTATAATACAAATAGCGAAGAAATTAAGGCACAGAAGGAGGAAATCTGCTTTGAAAATAATAAGATACAACATTATGAAGAAGAGATAATCGCAACTTAACAATTTTGATATGGGAGAAAACACTAGCTCAGAAGTTAGTATAAAAAAAGTGATCATCAATCAAACAATTAATAGGACGACTAGTGTTAGAGAAAATCCAATTATTTATTTCTTTCCAGATAATCCAAATCAATGCCATCATAGATAAATCTTACGAAGCAAGAAAAGAGCACTTGATGAGGAGTGACCTCCAAGAATCCTACCAAGAAATCACCTAAACTGGCTTACCATGCACATGCCAAGCCTTCTTGCAGATGGTCCATAAGGGAAGTGTTAGAATTGTGGCCTCAAATACACATAGGTACGAAGTACTTGAAGTTGGAGAAAAATGGGAGAAGATGAAGACAACTAGAGAATACAATAGCAAGTAAAAGAAGTGCAGCTGAAGGGTTGTGGTCGACCGACCAGGGCTACTAAGTATTCTTCGTGTGTATAGGGTTCAACAAGAACGAGCAGGTTGACCGACCCAGCCTCAGGTGTTGGCATGACATGTTGCGGTCGACCGACCCAGTGCGGTTGACCGACTTCGGCATTGTATGTTATTTGGGCTTTCAGGTTTTGGGTCCAATAAGCTGTATTTTTGTTTATCTTTTACGATTTACTTGAGGGCTATTTAAGTGGCTGTAGACTCTAGGGTTTATATCACTGATTAGAGAGAATTAGTGAGCTGTTATCATTGTTCAACTTCAAAAGGAGATTGTGCCGAGTGTTTCAAATGTGTGTGAGAGAGAGATTAAGAGCTGTAATCTCTTTGTAATCTTTGTATTTCTTGGGGAATAAGAATTATTGATTATCTCTGCATATTGATTGTGTTCTTAAGATCTTGTGATTATTGTGGTGGCTTGTTCTTGGTTCAACTAGTTCTTGAGAAGTTTCTATTTCTTGTGGTGTGTGAGTTCCGCTATTAGCACTACGAGTTGTGGTGATTCTGCAACAGGAAGAATTAATGGAAAATTAATAAATAAATGCCTATAATTCTCGGAATGGGTATGGAAAAACATACATTTTTGACCAATCACGAGTTTTTTGTTCATGAGAATTTCAACAGTGAGAAGTTTATTATGAATAGTCAACCAGGAAAGAATACATACCTTAAAAGGGGCGATGCATTTCCAAAAAAATCTTGGAGAATGGAGAAGAGACACAACATATTGAAGCATCTAAACATTCATTCTAAGCTATCAATCAGGCTATCCTGCGGGACTCTTCCCTTTCCTGACTGGCCTGATTAGGCCACCTCCGGAATTAAGAAAGTTATAGCGGGACTTAACCGAATGTAAACCTAATTTAGTCTAGTGCCAAATAACATCATCTTTAGGATGCCAAATATAGGATCTTAATAACATAAGTAAATTGAGATGTTGATGGGAAAGAGCAAGTGCCAATCCCTAACTTTGTTATGGTACACGAGGTACTCAGCAATAGTAGCAAAAGGATTGGCAGCAAGATGAAAAAGTTTAGGAAAGTTAGCAGCGACATTGATGTTGCCAATCCATAAGTCTTTCCAAAAATGATGGACACACCAATACCACAAAATTTGAACAACCCACATTTGAAGGGTTCAATCACGTTCCAGACACCATTCCAAAAGGGGGATGCAGCGGAAGAAAATCAAGGATGAAGTTCCCAAACTTTATGACGCTGGTGGTACTTATGGGAGGCGAGATAGCACCAAGACAAATCCTCATGTCTGAGAATTTTCCATAACCATTTCCCGAGAAGAGCTAAATTTTGATGGCGGAGATTAATGATACCAAGGCCGCCCTCAAACTTCGATTTTCATAAAAGTTTCCACTTATAAAGATGTTTGCCTACCTTCAAAATGGGAGCTCCAGACCAAAAAAATGTTGTCTAATCTGATCAATCCTTTTGATGACCCACAAGGGCATGTAAAAGAAGGACATTATGTATAGGGGGATGGAAGTTAGAATATAACTAATAAGAATGAGTCTGCCACCTCTAGACAGAAGACGACCAGACCAAGCATTGAGTCTAAATTTGACCTTCTCAATCATCGGAATCCAATCATTTTTTTATAGTTTTCCCAACGTAAGGGAATTCCAAGATAAGAAACAGGGAAAGAAGCGGAAGCACAATTAAAAAATTGGGCAATCTCAGTTTGACGGTTAGCGGAGGCCCCCAGCCAAATGACAGAAGTTTTATTGAAATTAATCAACAAACCAGATGCTTGTTCAAAGATATAAAAGAGGAGTTTAAGATTATTAAGGGTAGTTCCTTCTGGTTTGGCAAAAAGAATAATGTCATCTGCATATTGGAGATTGAAACTACCTGCTGTGATTGTAAATTTATTGAAACTACCTATTGTGCACTGCTTCTACTCGACTAATAGTTGCATAACAGGTTCTACCATGATACATGTGTTAGGGGATGTCGACGAAAATCAGTGGCGTAGCGGAATAGATTAGAGCAATGAGGGTGGCGAGGTAGACGAGACGAATCAATCGAACAACCAAACAAATAGATCTACCAATCCAACACAAATACATTTATCCCAGTTTGCTTTCATTTAATATATGGGGAGATATAATATTCAACTAAAAGAGATTATAAGGAGTTACAAATGTACCCAATACAAGGAATCAAACTCAATCACCAAGAACTATCTCTCAAACATCTCTTTACGATGGAGAAAATAATCAATGAAGCACTCCACCTCTCATATTGGACGCTATTACAATAAATAGAAGAAGAATAGAGAGAACTCTAGGTTAATCTTGACATCTCTGTCGTCCGCAGAAGAAGTCACTGAATAAGTGCCGTACGATCTGACTTAGAGTTGAAGATTGGGTTGAAACAATCTCTAAAATTAAGGCCCAAGAAACATTGTTGCAGCAGCAACGGTCGACTGCACCGAAGTGCGGTCGCCTCACCTAACTAGTGCCCTGACCCGAGGGGTGTGCAATTGACCGCATAGTCGACTACATAGCTCTCTGTTGCTATTGCTTTGTTTTCATCTTCTGCTCTCTTCGGCGCTTCGACCTCCGTACTTCATCGTTTTTTCTTCTAATACGAACTACGAGTATACAAGACATAATCCTAATAACATGCATCTTAAAAAATTGAAAGGAGGACGATATTGTGGTGACTAATGTAGATAGAAAAAGTAGTGAACATATGATTATTGTGAAATGAAGTTCTCTTACATAAAGAAATTAATTAATCTTTTGCAAACTTGCTAGTGTCTTACCGTTTTTCTCTCTCTTATTTTTTAACCTTTGCCTTGTATTATTCCATTGACCGGAACGTCATCTTTTTTTCTTGGCAGGACTTTCTACTCAAATGTAAAAAGTGTAATTTATAGAAACCAAGAATGTGTATAGCCTTTAGATTAAATGATTTGATTTTGATTTTGATTATAGTCAAACGTGAAATTCAAATATGAACCTCCTACAAATACCATGAATATCCAGCTCCCTACATAACTGCTCCTCCTGGTGTTTTGCCCCATCTAGACCTCCCCCTAGCTCACATATGAAATATTATTACTATTTTTTGTGTTAGGTAATAGGTATAGAGAGAAACAATAGAATCTTTTATTCTGCACAGTCTTCTACTCATAAACTCATTTCTAATGCAATATTCTTTTATTTCCTTTTGGAATAATGCAGTTTTTCCAAGTCGAAAGAATATTAAAATGATCAAATTGCTCGAGGAACATGATGCTACTGACCTAATGCATGAACTGTTTGGCTCCCCTCAAGATAGGGGAAACACAGAGCAAAATCCAGTGCAGCTAATGATGATTCGGGGGGCTTTATTTTCCAATGAAGCAGTCATCAACTAGCAACAACAACAATAGCCTGACCAGATCCATCAAGTTTTTGAAAGCATAGCATACTCTTGTCTTTCTGTTCTTTTTGACTTGCCAGTCACCTACAGCAAACTCCTTGTCAAATTTGTGCTTGTTTGTTTGGGCTTTCATCATCTCTTGAGCCTTACTCAAATTATCCCAACATAACATCCCTGTTGATTAGAGTTTTTGCCACACTTTGCACCCTTGCAGTTTGAGGAATATAAGAATAACTGCAGTCGTTTCTTTTTATGGGGCCAAATTTCCCATATTTTGGAGAGAGAAAAAATGATTGGAGTCGTATTTTTTTAATATTTTTTTTGCCAAAATTTTGCAAATAGTAAACAATGTGTTATCATATAATTTGGCAGTTGCCAAAATATATGGGACAAAACAAGATTTTCCATCGACAATTTTTTAATAAATTTTTTTTTATCGTTAAACGGTGGATAGAATGCCCCCCACGTTTCATTAAAAAGGATTTAACAAAACATACAACACAAAAAAAAAAAAGACTTATGAAGTTCAGATCCCAACAGGCTGGGTTCTGAAACTCATTCACCCCAACTAACAAACAAGAAAAAACAATGAAATCTAATCGTACTGATCGGCCGACCTTACTAGTGCGAATTTCTCGTGCCAATTTGAGCTCTTTCACTCAAACCCCAGCTTGTACACCGTTTATCCTTTTCAATTGTCGCACGATCGCCTCCGCCACCTCAGTAGTGACCCAAACGCCAATGCTAAACCGAATAAAATAGACCGCATGCACTCCACTAATCTGACAACTCCCTATCCAGATTGAGTCCTCGTTCTCATTATGTCACTCTCCGCTTTCCAAAAATACGAAATACGAGCACGTAACATTGGCCCAACGAATGACTAACGTCACCCATAAGCTGTTTAACCGATCAACTCAACAATATAACCAATACAGAACAATTGTGCAGGCAATAATAATAATCTCATGAACAATAATACTTGGAATGAAGCAAAAAAAATATCCGAATACCATAATAATCCAACGTCTGGAAACAAATAGCAATATTAGGGTCCTAAGCTCAATACAATGAAATAACAATAGTTCAATAAAACAATAAGCAACTAGAAAGTATAAAATCTTCAGAATCTCTGTCCTCCAATTTCAGCAAGGAATTCTCCATCAACACCTGTAAACATTTCATCTAAAAAGAGGAGAACAATTGTCCTTAGAGCAAGTCATGGACAACAAGTAGAGAAAGCAGGGAACGATGGAATAACAGTATAACAATAAAGTCAATGGATCAATAGGAATAATTAACATGGCACGATAGTAATAGTCAATAACATGGTAATCAATGCAACAGTGTAACAATGGTTCAATATTTGGTAACGGTAAACAGTTAATATCAATAACACTTAGACAATATTGGATACAAATAGGAACAATAATGAACAATATGTATTATCAGTGATGTGTTAATCCTTATATTTATTAATTATTTTAATCCTAACTAATGCATGTACTACTGCATCCCATACTACAGGTTCAATACATACAATCAATTTCGTTTAGACTAAGTGGTGAATTCTATAGATCATGTGTTGGTACGGTAATCACTGATACGGTACAATATTGTTCCTCGATACATTATGGTGATTCACTAATTCATTGATACATTAGTATATTGGTATATTAGTACATTGATACATTGGTACATTGATACGATTCATTGCTGCAATACACGAGAGATTGGGATGCCATAGTCAGCGCTCCACAATCAATCGATAAACACTGGCCGACACAGTCACTATATTATTCACTACTCAAGTCATTTTCTTAACCCCCGGCTTATTAATTATTTTATTAATGCAACAATACAATACGCAATTCGAGACATTGGATAAACAATAATAACAATAGAGAGAAAACAAGGTGATAACATCAAGTAGGGCAATTAGAACATTGACAATAAGACACTGGGATCATGCAATGCAACATACAAAAATAAATTCATGTCATACAATGTTATAGGAAAAATTAATTCAAGAAAAATCTGAAAAGTATAATTCCGGAAATAAAAACACAGCTGTAGTAAAACGGGCATAACCTTTGCTACAAAACTCAGAATTCAAAAATTCAAGATGTTCTGGAAACTAGAAAGATAAGGATACAACTCTCATTCAGAAAGTAATTCATTTTAAGACCGTTTTCTGGTTCAAAAACAGCAGTCAATTATACGGGTCAACAAGCAATATACAGGTTTCTGGGTAGTTTTCTTGAAAATAAATTAATTAAACATGATGGGTATCGATTCTTTAGTCAATAATTTGTGTAATCAGCATGATGGGTGTCAAAACATAATAAATAAAATTAGAACACACTTATACATCAATTTATCTTCAATCAATCATCAATCAATCAAACAACATATAACCCATCAATTGTCTCTACAATAATTTATTTGTGTGATGATTATATGAACAACCCTAATATCAATTCTATATGCACTCATGAAAGATCCAAACTTTAGAGTCAAAAGTAGCACGATGTCAATAATATTGGGGTTAGCTCGTGTAAACCCTCAATAGATCCAACGAAGAGATGAACAAAGGATAATATGATAACAAAGAGATCTACTTACAAGAGGTTCAACAAAACTTAAATTTGATACAATTAACAATTCAAGTGGACGGTGACTTGCCTTAAAAACGGTGAATTTGACTACTAAGAATAACGGGATAAGAATCCTAGAGCAATGAACCCATGAATACACGAACACATAAAAGAACACATGCGATATACGTGCACACAAAAGACAAGCAAAACAGCAAGAGTTTACAGCAAGAGTAATGTCAGCAATGGCAGTAAGGGGCTCGGGGATTGGCGGCGAGGCATCCCAGGCATCGTCGTCGATGGGGAGCAACAACATCGGGGGGTGGCGCGCTATCGATCAGGAACAGGGGTCGACGAAGGGGGTCGTCGAAGGCAGGGCGGCTCGGGGTTGGGCCAGGTTGACGTTGAGAGGGAAAGAGGGAGGGTCTGTAGTGGTCAAGGGAGGATCAGAAGGGGTGCTCGCCGGAGATGGCACCAGAGAGAGGAGGTCGGGGTGGGTGGTTTGGCTGATGGGCGAGGAGAGAGAAAGGGGGATTCGGGATTGGGTTCAGTTTGGGGAGAGAGAAAGAGGAGAGAGGAGAGAGAAACTCTAGGAGAAAGAATAGACAGCTCTTAGGGTTCAAAATTGTGCAATTTTTAGGGTTTGCAGTAGAGTTGTATTTATAGGGTACAATTAGGGTATTGGGTTAGTGGTTTATGGTCCAATAAAAGAGGTTTTGGGTCAAGAACACATGAAATTAGATTTTAGGGTTCAATTAAGAGGTAGATCAAAATCAATAGGGTTCAAATCAAAATACCGACAATTAAATAAAAGATAATAGGTTCAACAAGAAAAGCTCAATCAAGAAGAACGGAAATTTTTCATGAACAAATTTAATCAAAAAGAAAATAATCAAGAAAGAACTATAGGGTATTTAAAATATACATATATACATATATATATACATTAAATCAAATAGTGAAATGCATATAAAGTTGAGCATGTTCGGGCTTAAAACAAAATAATAATAATAATTGATATGGCTAAAAATAGGGTTAAATCGGAATCGTTCAAATCGGGTGCTAATCTCAAAGCCTGGGGGCAAAATGGTAATTTTACCTATAAATAGGTCTGAAGCGGGTACTGGGTCTTCTCTTGGGGAAACCCAATAGCCCGCGAATGGGCCCATCTTAACTGGGTGCGGGTTTCAACCCGCAGCGAACCCGGTCCAGCAGGATATAATTAGGGTTTCTGATTAATCTTAATCAACGGCCCTGATTCGTATCTATCCTTTCACTGCGAATTAGGGATTACATTCCTAATTTGATCCCAAAGGCGGCTATAAATACCCCCCATCCACCACCATTAAGAGGTAATCAATATTTTGCCAATTTACGCTCTCTCATAATCTTCCTGATTACTGACTTAAGCATCGGAGGGTGCTTCGCCGGGATCAACGCCGGTGTCTCGCACTTTTTGCAGGTGAACAGCGGAGTCAGCGATCGAACTCCGGCGGAAGAAGTTAAGGTTTGATTATTCGGTTCCCCTAAGAATCCACAAATACTATTTGTTTACCCCCACACCAGATTTAGCGGTAACAACAACAACAACAACAACAACAACAACAACAATAATAATAATAATACCGATAATAATAATAACAACAACAATAATAACAAATATTAATACCAGTAGCAATAAGAAAAACAATAATAATAATAAATAACAATAACGATAATAATAATAATAATAATATGAATAAGATTATATAAAAAAATATAAATTTATTAAAATAACCCAAATATCAATAATACATTTAAATTGAGCTCAAACACAAATAGCTGATCAATAAGGTATAGAAAATAAGATCAAAATACACCACTATTCGAAATGAATAAGATTTTCGATTAGAAAATACTTTAATAAAATCCAAAATGAATTTAGCACAAAATAACTTTATAAAAATCAACTTAGAGAAAATACATGGAAAATACTTATTATCGGGAATGGGGGTTACAATCCTTCCCACCTTACAAAAAAATTTCATCCTCGAAATTTGCTCAGGCGGTACATAGGACCAAGCAAAGACAATTTGTGGATAACAAAATAGGGGATAAAGGAAAAGAGACAAAAATGGTGGCAACACCAAGAATAAGAGGGGACATGGATATGAATGAAGTGATCTAGAGTGATGGTAAATAAAGATTCAATGGACGAAGACAAATGCAAATGTATGAATAAGGGAGTAAACAATGCAAGAAAGAGAAAAAACAAGAGAATCCTGGGACCTGTGGATTGTGGGCCCACCATCCTTCCACTGCGCTACTCTGATGGTGGAGCTCCAAGCTGTAGACATGTCGTTGAAGATCAAGCAATGCCGATCGACGGACCAAGCAGGAAGAAGAAGAACAGATGGCACTGGAATCAAGCGAATATTGGTATGAAAAGAATGAATTCATACCCAATAAAGAATCAATGAATGGAAGGGACAAAAGACAACAAAGAAATTAAGGAACTAAATGTGAAGGGATCAAAAATGAATCAAATAAGACTAGTTTCCAGATCATAAATTGGATATCAATTGTTCATGCGATCACTGTATTACTCATACTGTTGAGTCAAACCGGTATAACCCAAATCTGATTAATATATCAATCAAAGCCAGACTTCATTTCGTTAATCACGTTTGACTGATATATTATCCAAATTTGGCTCTGATACCAATAAAAACCTTGTCACGCCCAGCTTCCCAAAAATATGGAATACGAGCACGTAACATTGACCTAGCGAATGACTAACATCACCCATAAGCTGTTTAACCGATCAACTCAACAATATAACCAATACAGAACAATTGCGCAGACAATAATAATAATTTCATGAACAATAATACTTGGAATGAAGCAATAAAAATATCCAAATACAATAATAATTCAACGCCTAGAAACAAATAACAATATTTGGGTCATAAGCCCAATACAATGAAATAACAATAATTTAATAAAACAATAAGCAACTAGATAGCATTAAATCTTCATAATCTCTGTCCTCCAATTTCAGCAGGGAATTCTCCATCAACACCTGTAAACATTTTATCTAAAAAGAGGAGAAAATTTGTCCTTAGACCAAGTCATGGACAACAAGTAGAGAAAGCAGGGAATAATGGAATAATGGTATAACAATAAAGTCAATGGATCAATCGGAATCAATAACATGACACGATAGTAATAGTCAATAACATGGTAATCAATGCAACGGTGTAACAATGGTTCAATATTCGGTAACGGTAAACAATAGTTAATATCATTAACACTTAGACAATATTGGATACAAATAGGAACAATGAAGAACAATATGCAATGTCGGTGATGTGTCAATCCTTATGTCTATTAATCATTTAAATCCTAACTAATGCATGTACTACTGCATCCCATACTACAGGTTCAATGCATACAATCAATTTCGTTTAGACTGAGTGGTGAATTCTATAGATCATGTGTCGTACGGTAATTTCTGATATGGTACAATATTGTTGCTCGATACATTACGGTGATTCATTGATTCATTGATACATTGGTACATTGATACATGGGTACATTGGTACATTGGTACATTGATACATTGATACATTGGTACATTTGTACCACCCCACATTTTTGTTTTAATTAAAAATGCATTTTTCGATTTTTGCACGTATGATGCACGTGCAAATTTATCCATCTCTAATTCTTACTCCCATTTACTAATTTTAGCATGCATAATCTTATTTAGCCTTTTTATTTAACCTATGGACCTAAAGTTAAATTCTAGCCGATTAGATTAATTAAAATGAAAGCCCATGGGACAAGCCCATTAATAAAATTATATTTTAAGTTGTGCATCTACTACTACATGACATGTAACAACTTTTATTGCACATTTTTAAACTATAGGAATTGTATTAATTATTGTGCATGTGTGTGCACTAGTGCACAACACGTGCATGTGGAATATGAGAGGGCATGGGGGGTTGGCCAGATTTAGTAGTGGAGGAGGGAGTTTGAGGTTGTGAAGGGTTGGGAGCATGAAAAGTTGGGAATTTTAGGAGTTAGGATTGTGAAGGATTGGAAGAATTAAGAGAGCAATTTATTAGGTAGAGATTTATGCAAATTAAACCCTCCCATTATCCTATAAATATATACACCCTCATTTTCCCCTCTCTGGTCACACCAAAGCTTAATAAATTTAGAGAGAAAACAAAAGAGAGAAAGATAGTACCTTGTGCTTGGAGGCATGCTAGGAGGAGAAGGACAAGGAGGTGCAAGTGGAGCTAGGAGCTAGGAGAGGTCTCTTCATTGTGATATTCTCATTCTTCTTAGAGGTGGGTGATTGCTTACTTTCTAGTTGTAGAATATGCATGCTAAAAACTATAAATGAGTAGTATAAGTTAATATTGATGTGAAATATGCAGATAAAATTCATACTAGTGTAATATGCTATGAATGAGAATAGTCTTGTTGTGATTAAGTAAATAATAGATACCATGTTAATTAAAAAGAAGATTTTTGACTAAAGAATTAATACTATGAATCATGTTAGTATACTTGCAAATTTTATACATGTTGAGTATATGTAAATTTGTTGAAGAATGTCATATTCAAATTATGCCTTAGAATCTAATGACTAAGAAAGAAGAAGAGAAAGCTAAACAAAATTTAGTTAGTGTTGACATACGTATATTTTGCCATATTGTATTTGAAAATAATAATTTTCTCCATGAAAGAGGTTTTTTGTGAAATTCTCATGATTTAGAGACATGTTGGTGTTGTTATAAATTTTTAATTTGTATAAGTGAGAACATAAACTAGTTTTTATGAACACTATTACTAAAATTCAAGTTTTGAGAAAAATACAAGCCTATGTGTAAAATAAGAAGAGAAATTGTTTAAAGAAATGGAGATGTGGTTTTAATGAATTTGAAGTTTGTTGTTTACTGTTTTAAAATTTTATTCTCAGTCAAGAGAAAGTTTATTTCAAAATCCTAAAAAGATTGGATCGTTGGATAAATAAGTTTGTATGAAAAAGAACCAATTTCTGAATAGTTTAAACAAAAGTATATTAATACAACTTCTAAACAGAAATTACACTTGGACTTAATGGTTAGCCAGTGCAACACAGAGCATTGTTTGTAAGATATATTGGGTTCGAAACTTGATAGTCACATTTATTTTTGTTTCTTTTAATTAATTTCCGAAATCGAGAGTCGATATATGAACACTTCGGCATAGGATTTGACGCCAGAGTCCATTGGACTCACTGGCTAGCAGGATTGGGTTTGGGGCGTTGGCTATGTGTGTTCAGAGGTCATAGGTTTGAAAACCAGAGCACCCTTTTGATATTTCTTTTGAGTTTTTTTTCATAAGTGGGAGTTTTGATGTGAAAAGTTTTAGAAATAATCTTTATTATTGATATAAAATGAAATGGAAAATTATAAGGGATAGTTATAAAGTTTTCTTGTATATTTTGAAGTATAAAAAGAAATGGAATTTTGAGAATAGAACTTTGTACTGAAGAAAAGCAAAGTATTAATTTGTGAAGTGATTTTTCTTGAAGAGATTATACTTTTATTTTGTTTAAGAAATACTTTGAAGTGAACTGAGACATTGTAAGAGCTTGAATTTGTTAATAAAATTTCACGTGATGAAGTCGTGTTCTTGAAAGAAATTATTTGCTTATAAAGATTATGAATGAATAAATAGATCATGAATAGTGTCAAGACTAAGAAATGATTACCTTGTGGGTAAGTGTTAAGACAAGATATTGATCTTTTGTGAATAAGTTGAAAATAAAAATATCTAAGTTTAAGACATATTTATTGAAGGGTATGTGTACCCATAAATTCTTGTACATGAAAAAGTTGGGATTTAGAGTTAGTGGGACCTCGGGTACCGGCACTACTGAATTGAAAAGAGGTGAGATATATTTTGAGATATGATCATGGAGCTATCTCGTATTTGTTGATTAAGTCCGGTAGGAGGTAAAACTAATTCTAGGTTTGGAAATTTATTCATATCTTGAACTAAATAATTAGGCACATAAGTGAAGATGTAGTAAACCTGGGCAAACGTAAGTGGGGCACTCTATATAGTCGGGCAGAGGATTTTGGGACTATAGACCCAGTCGGGCAGAGGATTCTGGGACTGTGGTTGCTTCATGGGACACAACCTTTTATTTTAAATCCGGGACTATGCGTAGTCGGGCAGATAGTTTACCGTTCTCCAATGTATATACGTATACTGTGGCTAGAAGGGCACTTGCGGGATGATTTGCACGATGAGGGATCTGTTATAACAGTCGGGTGGAGGATTCCGGGACTAAAATCCATATTCGTGGAATGATCTAAACCTTGTCTTATTACTGGGTAGTTTTCATGGCGAGGGACCGAACCCTCAAATGTGGAGTACGTAGGTGCTTGCCTTCGGACCTATGTAGTATGGGATGCATAGAATCCGAACAAGTATGCATTAGTGTCATCCTAGTATAAAATGTGTGCATTAGGCATTAAGGCATTACATACACTTATATATTTAGAATAATCACTTTTGACACTTTATTGTTCATTCAAATTGTGGTTTGTTAAAGTATGAAATCATTATATGTATGACATAGAGAGGATGGCCGAGTGTAACATTTTCGTCAGTTGTAAGTGACTGACGTGCCCACAGCTAAACATGCAGGTTATGGACTTTTTATGAAGAAGTAAAGATGTTATGATGCAGTTGACATTGATAAAGTTGTATAAGTTGTATTTTATTTTCAATGTTGTATTTCTTTTATTCTTCCGCTGTGTAAACAAAATGTAAAGAACTCTGATGTATGTGGAAAAGTTTTAATTTCCTTGTAAAATTGTACGAAGAGAAGTATAAAGATCCTGTGAAATCTCGAATTCAATCTTATTTGAAATTCGGGACATTACAACATTGGTACATTGATACAGTGGTACATTGATACATTGATACGATTCATTGCTGCAATACTCGAGAGATTAGGGTGCCGTAGTCAGCGCTCCACAATCAATCGATAATTACTGGCCAACACAGTCACTATATTATTCACTACTCAAGTCATTCCCTTAAACCCTGGCTTATTAGTTATTTTATTAATGAAACAATACAATATGCAATTCGAGACATTGGATGAACAATAATAACAATAGAGGGACAATAAGGTGATAACATGAAGTAGGGCAATTAGAACGATGACAATAAGACATTGGGATCATGCATTGCAACATACACACATTAATTCATGCAATACAATGATATAGGAATAATTAATTCAAGAAAAATCTGAAAAGTATAATTTTGGAAATAAAAACACAGCTGTAGTAAAATGGGCATAACTTTTGTTACAAAACTCGGAATTCAAAAATTCAAGATGTTCTGGAAACTAGAAAGATAAGGCTACAATTCTCATTCAGAAAGTAATTCATTTTAAGATCGTTTACTGGTTCAAAAATAACAGTCAAAATACAGGTCAACAAGCAATATACAGGTTTTGGGTAGTTTTCTTAATAAAATTAATTAAACATGATGGGTATCGATTCTTTAGTCAATAATTTGTGTAATCAGTATGATGGATATCAAAACATGATAAATAAAATTAGAACACGCTCATAGATCAATTTATCATCAATCAATCATCAATCGATCAAACAACATACAACCTATCAATTGTCTTTACAATGATTTATTTGTGTAACGATTATATGAACAATCCTATGTAACACCCCGCAAAATTGAAAATGACAATTTTGCCCTCGTGTGTTATGCACATGTATTTTGTAATGTGTTTTCACCACATGTTTTGATTAATGACTATTTATGCATTTTTCCGCATTGATTTTTACCCTATTTTGAGTCAACTAAAATATTATATTTAATCTTGGCATTTTACGTGCTTTTTATGTATTTTCGATACACGTATCAATTACATATTTTTCCATCACTAAGTGTGATATTTCTATATGCATTGATTATTTATTTTACGTATTCGAACACTTTTTTATAAAATGAAATTTTATTTTCCCCTATTTTGATTAAAAATGCATTTTTTGATTTTTTACACGTATGATGCACGTGAAAAATTTTATTCTCATTTTATTACTCTCATTATCTATTTTAGCATGCATAACTTATTTAGCCTTTTTAGTTAATCCATGGACCAAAATATTAGAATCTAGCCCATTAGGAGAAGAGCCCACTAGGTAATTAAACTAATTAATTAATTGTTGAGCCCATTAAGCTAGCCCTCTAATAAAATCACATTTTTAGTTAACCATGCACTAATACATGGAAAGTTACAAATGTTAGTATACATTTAGAGTTATAGAAATGTATGCACATTTGTTTATGTATGTGTGCATGCATACATCAATGAACTTGGACCATATTGTGGGAAAAGGGGTGGCCGGTTTTCATACAAGGGAGAGAGAGAGGATGAGTAAGTGTTCATGAAGAGTGGAGAGATGAAGGGTTGTAGGTTTTAGGAGTTAGGAAAATAAAAGGTCATAAGAATTAATTTGAAGAGTTATTAGGGTGGATTTTATGCATAAAGAACCCTCCCAAAATCCTATAAATAGAGCCCTAATCTCTACACTTCTCTTGCACCAAAAATATAATCAAAAGAGAAAGAAAAGAAAAGAAAGAAAGAAAGAAAGAAAGAAAAGAGAGAAAGAAAAGAAAGAGAGTGAGAGTTCTCTTACTTGGAGCCATTGCTAGGAGGAGAAGTCATAGCTAGGAGCAAGAAGGAACCATTTCCTTGTAGTTTTCAACCTTCAAAATTAAGGTGGGTGTTCTTATGCTTTCTAACAAAGAATTTGCATGCTAAACTAGTTAAAAGAGTAATATAAATTGAATGAGTTATTGTGAATAAGAATCCATGCTAGTATCTCATGTAATGATTTTGTTGTTACCATACTAATAGTTTAAAGTATAAGAATTGAATGTAATATGTGTGGATAAAATGCTAGCATAACCTGCAATGTCCTTTTTGTTGAAATTCAGCAATTGATTGTTACTATGCTAATTGAAAGTAAAGAAATAATCACATAGATCACGGTAGAATATTTGCAAATTCTTGTTTGACAAATGCATGATGAGTATGAAGGATTGTTAAAGAATATTTTATTGTGACATGTTTAGAAACATAATGCCCAAAAGAAGAAAAGGGAAAGATAGATTTTATTATTTTTGGCTTGTCGACATATGAAAAGGATGATAGTTTTCGCATAAAGAAACATTTGTAATGTCCAAAGTTGATTTTAGAGATATAGATGGTTTTTAGTAACAAGAATTTTATTTTGTAAGATGATGGATTTTCTTAAACTAACCATGATTTCAACAATTTCGAGTTTTATTGAAAAATGCAAATTTTATAAAGTGAGGAGAAAATAATAGGAAAGACTTATCTAAATAATAAATTAAACTTGTCTTTTGTATTTTTGAATTCATTTCAGTTCTAAAAAGAAAAAAATTATCTATCAATCTTAAAAAGATAGAATCGTTAGAAAAATGAAATTTTCGAAAAAAAGAACTAGATTCAGAATAGTGTGAACAAAAGAACACTAATGAAATCTCTAAACTGAAAATATATTTGGACTTACTGGTTAGCCAATGAACTACAAGTTATAAGATGTCTTTGGTTCAAAGCTTGATAGTTGCTTCTATATAAAATTTATTTTTTCTAAATCCCGAAACTGAAAGAGTATGTATAAGAAACCCGAAATGTATTTTAGACACTAAGTCCATTTGGACTTCTTGGTCAGAGCGGTGGGCTTGGGTTTCTGTGCTGGTTTCGACCTAGGTTCAGGGGTTCGAATCCGACCCCTTGTTTTTTTTTCTTCTTTTCTTTGTTTTCATATTTTGAGTTATCATGAAAAAGATTCTTAATTACAACTCATTTTTATAAAATTGTAGTGATAATTATCAGAGTAAGTTATAAGAATTTTTATGGTATATTTTGAGGAAATAAAAATGAACTATAAGTTGTCTAATGAGTTCTAACTCCAAAAATTATTATTAATCTTTTGAAGGAAAAATGGGTAACAAGTATAGATCTCTCTTTTAAATAAACACTCATGTTGAGGATGTGGATTTTTTTAAATTGCTTGTAGAATGTTTATAATGTGGAATCTTTGTTCAAGAAAGAAATTATTGGTTCTTTGTTTATGCATGGATAAATACTAAGTTGAAACATGATTATTTGTCTAAGAATAAGTTGGAGACATAGGCATGATTATGGAAGGGTATGAATACCCATGATTCTTGTACATGAGAAATTTTGATTTAGAGTTAGTAAGATCTCGTATACTGGCAATTTTAAATAAAATGATTATTATATTTTGAGATTTGTTATGGAGCCATCTCGGTGGATGTTGATTACGTCCGGTAGTAGGTAATACTAATTTTAGGCTTGAAAGATTATTCATGTCTTGAACATTATGAGTTAGGCACTTAAGAGAAGTGTAGTAAACATGGACAAACAGTGGGGCACTCTATATAGTCGGACGATGTACTTCGGGACTGTAGACCCAGTTGGGCAGTGTACTCTAAGACTGTGGTTGCTCCGATGGGGACGAGTTTATTTTTGAAATACGGGATTATAAGGATTGATCGGGCGGCATACTCTAGGATCATGAATAGTCAGGCGGATAGTTTTTCGTTTCCCAGTGTATATACGTATACCGGGGCTAGAGTGGCACTTGCGGAAGATTCGCATGATGAGGAGTCTGTATAACAGTCAGGCAGTGTACTCTGGGGCTAAGATCCGCACTCGTGGAATGCCTGAACCTTGTTCTTGCTACTGGGTAGTTTCATGGCGAGGGATCGAGCCCTTTATTGTGAAGAACGTAGGCGCTTGCCCTCGGACCTATGTAGTATGGGATGCATAGAATCCGAACAAGTGTGCATTAGTATCATCCTAGTATAGAATTGTGTGCATAGGCATTAAGACATGACATACACTTACATATTTAGCGTAGTCACATTAACACTTTATTATTCATTCAACTGTTGTGTTTTTATTAAAGTAATGAGATCGTTATATGTACAGCATAGAGAGAATTGCCGAGTATAACATTTCGCCAGTTGTAAGTAACTGACGTGCCCACAGATTTATATGCAGGTAATGGACTATTCATGAAGGGGTAAAGATTTGTGATGTAAATGATGTTAAAGTTATACAAGTTGTATTTTATTTCAATGTTGTAATCTTTTATTCTTCCGCTGTGTAAAACCAAATTGTATTGAACTCTGATGTTATTGAAAATGTTTTAAATTTCCTTGTAAAATTGTACGAAGAGAAGTAAAGATCCTGTAAAATATCGAATTCAGCCTTATTTGGAATTCGGGGCGTTACACCCTATTATCAATTCTATATGCACTCATGAAAGATCCAAACTTTAGAGTCAAAAGTGGAACGATGTCAAGAATATTGCTGTTAGCTCGTGTAAACCCTCAATAGACCCAACAAAGAGATGAACAAAGGATAATATGATAACAAAGAGATCTACTTGCAAGAGTTTCAACAAAACTTGAATTTGATACAATTAACAATCCAAGTGGACGGTGACTTGCATTAAAAATGATGAATTTGACTACCAAGAATAACGGGATAAGAATCCCGGAGCAACGAATTCACGAACACACGAACACACAAAAGAACACGTGCGATATACGTGCACACAAAGAGATAAGCAAAACAGCAGGAGTTCACAGCAAGAGCAATGTCAGCAAGGGGCTAGGGGATTGGCGGCGAGGCATCGCATGCGACAGCGCCGGGGGGTGGCGCTTCGTCGATCGGGAACAGGGGTAGATGAAGGGGGTCGTCGGAGACAGGGCGGCTCGAGGTTGGGCTAGGCTGACGTCGAGAGGGAAAAGGGGAGGGTCTGCAGTGGTCGAGGGCGGAGCTCAAGGTGATCAGAAGGGGTGCTCACCAGAGATGGGGCTAGAGAGAGGAGGTCGGGGTGGGTGGTTTGGCTAATGGGCGAGGAGAGAGAAAGGGGATTCGGGATTGGGTTCAGTTTGGGGAGAGAGAAAAAGGAGAGAGGAGAGAGAAACTCGAGGAGAGAGAATAGACGGCTTTTAGGGTTCAAAAATGTGTAATTTTTAGGGTTTGCGATAGAGTTGTATTTATAAGGTACAATTAGGGTGTTGGGTTAGTGGTTTAGGTTCCAATAAAAGCGGTTTTGGGTCAAGAAGACATGAAATTTGGGTTTAGGGTTCATTTAAGAGATAGATCAAAATCAATAGGGTTCAAATCAAAATACCCACAATTAAATAAAAGATAATAGGTTCAACAAGAAAAGCTCAATCAAGAAGAACAAATTTTTTTCATGGACAAATTTAATCAAAAAGAAAATAATCAAGAAAGAACGATAAGGTATTTAAAATATACATATATATACATATATATACATTAAATCAAATAGTGAAATGCATATAAAGTTGAGCATGTTTGGGCTTAAAAACAATAAATAATAATAATAATAATAATGCTAATGATAATGATAAAAATACTAATTCCGATAATAATAACAACAACAATAATAACAAATATTAATACCAGTAGTAATAAGAATAACAATAATGATAATAAATAACAATAACGATAATAATACTAATAATACTAATAAGATTATATAACAAAATATAAATTTATTAAAATAACCAAAATATCAATAATACATTTAAATTGAGCTCAACACAAATAGCCGATCAATAAGGTATAGAAAATAAGATCAAAATACACCACCATTTGAAATGAATTAGATTTTCGATTATAAAATATTTTAATAAAATCCGAAATGAATTTAGCACAAAATAATTTATAAAAATCAACTTATAGAAAATACATGGAAAAATACTTATTATCGGGAATGAGGGTTACAATCCTATCCACCTTACAACAAAATTTCATCCTCAAAATTTTGCTCAGGCAGTACATATGACCAAGCAAAGGCAATTTGTGGATAACAAAACAGGGGATAAAGGAAAAGTGACAAAAATTGTGGCAACACCAAGAATAAGAGGGGACATGGATATGAATTAAGTGATCTAGAATGATGGTAAATAAAGCTTCAATGGACGAAGACAAATGCAAATGTATGAATAAGGGAGTAAACAATGCAAGAAAGAGAAAAAACAAGAGAATTATGGGACCTGTGGGTTGTGGGCCCACCATGCTTCCGCTGCGCTACTCTGATGGTGGAGCTCCAAGCTGTAGACATGTCGTTGAAGATCAAGCGATGCCGATCAACGGACCAAGCAGGAAGAAGAACAAATGACACTGGAATCGAGCGAATATGGGTTTGAAAAGAATGAAATCATACCCAATAAGGAATCAATGAATGGAAGGGACAAAAGACAACAAAGAAATGAAGGAACTGAATGTGAAGGGATCAAAGCAAAATCAAATAAGACTAGTTTCCAGATCATAAGTTGGATATCAATTGTTCATGCGATCATGGTATTACTCATACTGTTGAGTCAAACCGGTATAATCCAAATATGATTAATACATCAATCAAAGCCATACTTCCTTTCGTTAATCACATTTGACTGATATATTATCAAAACTTGCTCTGATATCACTAAAACCCTTGTCACGCCCCGCTTCCCAAAAATACGGAATACGAGCACGTAATATTGGCCCAGCGAATGACTAACGTCACCCATAAGCTGTTTAACCGATCAACTCAACAATATAACCAATACCGAACAATTGCACAGGCAATAATTATAATCTCATAAACAATAATACTTGGAATGAAGCAATAAAAATATCAAAATAAAATAATAATCCAACGTCTGGAAACAAATAGCATTATTCGGGTCATAAGCCCAATACAATGAAATAACAATAGTTCAATAAAACAATAAGCAACTAGAAAGTATTAAATCTTCAGAATCTCTGTCCTCCAATTCCAGCAGGGAATTCTCCATCAACACCTGTAAATATTTTATCTAAAAAAAGGAGAAAAATTATCCTTAAAGCAAGTCATGGACAACAAGTAGAGAAAGCAGGGAACAATGAAATAACGGTATAACAATGAAGTCAATGAATCAATAGGAATCAATAACATGGCACGATCGTAATGGTCAATAACATGGTAATCAATGCAACGGTGTAACAATCGTTTAATATTCGGTAACGGTAAACAACGGTTAATATCAATAACACTTAGATAATATTGGATACAAATAGGAACAATGAAGAATAATTTGTAATGTCGGTGATGTGTCAATCCTTATGTCTATTAATCATTTTAATCCTAACTAATGCATATACTTCTGCATCCCATACTATAGGTTCGATGCATACAATCAATTTCGTTTAGATTGAGTGGTGAATTCAATAGATCATATGTCGTACGGTAATCACTGATACGGTACAATATTGTTACTCAATACATTACAGTGATTCATTGATTCATTGATACATTGGTGCATTGGTACATTAATACATTGATACTTTGGTACATTGGTACATTGATACATTGATACATTGATACATTGATACGATTCATTGCTGCAATACATGAGAGATTGGGGTGCCGTAGTCAGCGCTCCACAATCAATCGATAAACACTGGCCGACACAGTCACTATATTATTCCCTACTCAAGTCATTTTCTTAAATCCCGGCTTATTAATTATTTTATTACTGCAACAATACAATATGCAATTCGAGACATTAGATGAACAATAATAACAATAGAGGGACAATAAGGTGATAACATGAAGTAGGGCAATTAGAACGATGACAATATGACATTGGGATCATACAATGCATTATACACACATTAGTTCATGCAATACAATGATATGGGAATAATTAATTCAAGAAAAATTTAAAAAGTATAATTCTGAAAATAAAAACACAGCTGTAGTAAAACGGGTATAACTTTTGCTACAAAACTGGGAATTCAAAAATTCAAGATGTTCTAGAAACTAGAAAGATAAGGCTGCAATTCTCATTCAGAAAGTAATTCATTTTAAGATCGTTTACTGGTTCAAAAACAACAGTCAATATACAGGTCAGCAAGCAATATACAGATTTTTGGTAGTTTTCTTGAAAATAAATTAATTAAACATGATGGTATCGATTCTTTAGTCAATAATTTGTGTAATCAGCATGATGGGTGTCAAAACATGATAAATAAAATTAGAACACGCTCATACATCAATTTATCATCTATCAATTATCAATCGATCAAACAACATACAATCGATCAATTGTCTCCATAATAATTTATTTGTGTGACGATTATATGAACAACCATATTATCAATTCTATATGCACTTATGAAAGATCCAAACTTTAGAGTCAAAATTGGCACAATGTCAAGAATAATGGGGTTAGCTCATGTAAACCCTCAATAGACCCAACGTAGAGATGAACAAAGGATAATCTGATAACAAAGAGATCTATTTGCTAGAGTTTCAACAAAACTTGAATTTGATACAATTAACAATTCAAGTGGACGGTGACTTGCCTTAAAAACGGTGAATTTGACTACCAAGAATAACGGGATAAGAATCCCGGAGCAACGAATCCACAAACACACGAACACACAAAAGAACACGTGCGATATACGTGCACACAAAGAGACAAGCAAAACATCAAGAGTTCACAGCAAGAGCAATGTCAGCAATGGCAGTAAGGGGCTAGGGGATTGGCGGCGAGGCGTCGCAAGCAGCGGCGTCGACGAGGAGCGATGACATCGGGGGGTGGCGCGCCGTCGATCGGGAACAGGGATCGACGATGGGGGTCATCGAAGGCATGGCAGCTCGGGGTTGGGCCAGGCTGACGTCGAGAGGGAAAGGGGGAGGGTCTGCAGTGGTCGAGGGTGGAGTTCAAGGTGATCAGAAGGGGTGCTCGCCAGAGATGGTGCCGGAGAGAGGAGATCGGGGTGGGTGGTTTGGCTGTGGGCGAGGAGAGAGAAAAGGGGATTCGAGATTGGGTTCAGTTTGGGGAGAGAGAAAGAGGAGAGAGGAGAGAGAAACTTGAGGAGAGAGAATAAACGACTCTTAGGGTTCAAAATTGTGTAATTTTTAGGATTTGCAGAGTTGTATTTATAGGGTACAATTAGGGTATTGGGTTAGTGGTTTAGGGTCCAATAAAAGCGGTTTTGGGTCAAGAACACATGAAATTGGGTTTTAGTATTCAATTAAGAGATAGAGCAAAATTAGTAGGGTTCAAATCAAAATACCCACAATTAAATAAAAGATAATTGGTTCAACAGGAAAAGCTCAATCAAGAAGAACAGAATTTTTTCATGAACAAATTTAATCAAAAAGAAAGTAATCAAGAAAGAACGATAGGGTATTTAAAATACACACACACACACACACTCATATATATATATATATATATATATATATATATATATATATATATATATTAAATCAAATAGTGCATATAAAGTTGAGCATGTTTGGGCTTAAAACAAAATAATAATAATAATAATAATAATAATAATAATAATAATAATAATAATAATAATAATAATGCTAATAATAATGATAAAAATAATAATACCGATATTAATAATAACAACAATAATAACAAATATTAATTCCAGTAGCAATAAGAATAACAATAATAATAATAAATAACAATAACGATAATAATAATAATAATACTAATAAGATTATATAACAAAATATAAATTTATTAAAATAACCCAAATATCAATAATACATTTAAATTGAGGTCAAACACAAATAGCCGATCAATAAGGTATAGAAAATAGGATCAAAATACACCACTATTCGAAATGAATAAGATTTTCGATTAGAAAATACTTTAATAAAATCCGAAATAAATTTAGCACAAAATAATTTATAAAAATCAACTTATAGAAAATACATGGAAAATTACTTATTATCGGGAATGGGGGTTACACATTCCCTTACTGAACCCTCGTTGACTCTCACTGCTACATCGTGACGAAGGCAGACATCGCACTTGATCCCTCCAATCCCCTGACGTGAGAGAGATCCTAAGGCACCCCTCTCTTTGACCAGACCAGGTTAAAGAAGAGCTCAAACTATAAATTTGCCTGGCAACATTACCCAAACCAACTAGGACAAATTTCGCTGCTAATTGTAAATCGGTTGTAATTTGGATATTAAGGAAAATTTTGGATATTAGGGGCGCCTCAGCTTTAACTTGAATTTCAAAACTCAATTTTCAATTCGAGCCTCCCCCCAACTACAACTCTCACAGATCAAAATTGATATTCAAAATGAATTTTGGAAATAAAAAATCCCCCTTCCCCCGACTCTTCCTCTGTCCTCCCCCACGTGCCTCCACGGCTGCCCCGGCTACCCCAATGTTCACCGCTTGGAAACACATCCAAACCAAGCCAAACCCTAACCGCAAGCTGCAATGACATCCCCGATGGCGCCAACCCCAGTCAATACCTCACCCTGCCTCGTCCACACGCAGTAGCTCCACCGACCACCCGTGCGGCACCGCTGGCCCTGCCAGCGTGCGTCGCAGTCGTAGCTTACTGCCATGGACTTAGCCAACCCTAGGTGCACGCGATCAATGCCAAAAACCCCCACTCCAACAACAGAGTAACCTTTGAACGATGGTAGCAATCTGCATCGACATCAACCGCAAACTGCAACGACATCCCTGATGGTGCCAGCCCCAGTCAACACCTTACCCTGCCTCGTCCACATGCAGCAGTTTTACTGACCACCCGCGCGGCACCGTTGGCCCCGCCAGCGTGCATTGTAGTCGTAGCTCACTGCCATGGACCTAGCCAACCCTAGGTGCTTGCGATCAACGCCAAGCACCCCTACCCCAACAACGGAGTAACCCTTGAACGATGTTAGCAATCTGCAACGGCATCCCCAATGGCGCTAGCCCCAGTCAACACCTAACCCTGCCTCGTCCACACACAGCAGCTCCACCGACCACCCTTGCGGCCCCGCTGGCCCCGCTAGTGTGTGTCGCAGTCGTAGCTCACTGCCATGGACCTAGCCAACCCTAGGTGCCTGCGATCAACGCGAAGCAACCCCACTCCAACAACGGAGAAACCCCTGAACGATGGTAGCAACCACCGCTCCCCCTCCAACCGGCCTCGCAGGTGAAGGCCAACCCAACGGTGAGCAAAGCTGGTAGCAAAAAGTCAGGATTTGAAGGAAAACAAAAGGAAGAGAGATGGTGAGATATGGAAAGTTGCATATGAGGGGACGCTAGGAGCAGCAGCTGCCCCCCCTCCCCCTCCCCCCCCCCCCCCCCCCCCCCCCCCCAAAAAAAAAAAAATTCACCTACAGACTGCTAGCGAAGAGGAGGGGAAGGGGGATGGAGGGAGAGCTTCGGAACGAGGGGCTAAGGAGGGCCGACGGGTGGTTGAAGAGGTCGAAGAGGTGCAAAGGTGAGTCGATGGGAGATTAGGGTGGAGGAAGAGAGGCAGCTAGGAGATTAGGGTTAGAAGGGGAGGAGGAAGGGCTGAGGTGGGTCGACGGGTGGGCTGAGGGGAGGAGGAAGAGAGGCAGCTCGGGTGGAGGAGGAGAGGCGGCGAGGAGATAGGGTTTGATTGGGGGAAGAGGGGGAAGGAGGAGGAAGATAGTTGGGTTTTTTTTAATCTGATCTTCTTTCTATTAAATATTTAAAATCTTATCCCAATTTTTAATAATTTTTTATGATCAAATGAAACAACTTGTTTCGTCCGATCAGTTTTTATTTATTTATTTTAAAAATTGTTTGTTCTGTCTGATATAATTTTTTTTTTGGAGGAACTCCATAATTTTTTTAAAAAATTCATCAATGTCCAAGTCCCTCTAATTATTTCATCAAAGTCCAAGTTCAAGTTCATCAAAATTTCATCAGAGTGCCTCCAATTATTAATTTTTTTTAAAAAAAAAAAATAATTGGTCGGACGGAACAAGTCAATTGCCAAATTTTGGCAATGAATGAGTGCAACAAATCCCTCTTTTTCCAATTTCCATTTTGCAAAATTTGGCAAAAACCAGTAAAGATGCTCTTAGAGTAGAGTTAGGGTACATCACCTGGTATGGAGTGAACTTTGTGGAATAATGCAAATCGGTATTATACCAATACTCTGCCCAAGACAGGAAAGTTACCCAATCCAGTGGCTGATAAGAGTAGAAACATCTCAAGTAAGTCTCTGAGGTACGATTAACTACCTCTGTTTGTCCATCACTTTGTGGGTGAAATGTAGAGCTGATACACAACTGAGTTCCCTGCAGCTCAAACAACTCTGTTGCTTACAATAGACTTAGGAATGCCATATAGATTGACCACATGAGCTGATAATTGCTCAACTACATATCTTAGCTGTATAAGGATGTGAAAGAGCTATGAAATGGGTATACTTTGACAATCTATTCACCACCACCACCATGATTGTTGTTTTCCTTACACTCCTAGGCAAGTCATCAATAAAATCTATGCTCACATCTTCCTAAACAACTGCATGCAAAGGCAAAGGATACAAGAGTCTAGCAGGAGATTGGCTGAGATACTTGTTCCTTTGACACAAATCATAATGCCTGATATAGGAGCCTTGATACCCTTCCAATACACCACTTACTTCAATCTAGCCCAAGACTTCTCAAACCTTGCATGTCCTTCTTGCAAAGTATCATAATGCTCAGCCAAAACATCTTAGTAAGAGGAGAATTAGCACTCAACAGGATCATGTTCTTGTAATAAAACACCCCCTCTGTGATACTATATTTCCTGCCATCTAAAACTCCATCTGCAAGGCCTGTTGTTGGATGTTCGCATAGAAGGAATCTTGCAAAACTGCTTGTTTGACTGTTTCAAGACAACTTGGTTGAACAACAGTCAAGGAATGTAGTTCACCTTGCTTTTCCCCAAACATTCTTGATAAACTTTCAACACCAATGCTGTCAACACCTTTTTCATACCCCCATAGTGAATTGATACCCATGTAATTTCCAAAACCAAGCATGTTGAGCCTCAGTATACAACCTCTACTTCAACAAGTGTTTCAAGGGCTTGCGGTATGTTTTAATGGTGAATTGTGTGCCTAAAAGGTAATGTCTTCATTTCTTGACATCTAACAAAATGACCATCATTTCTTTTTCATAGGTAGACATGAAACTTGCCTTCCCTTTTAACTCCTGACTAAAGTAAGTTATGGGATGCTTCTCTTGCATCATAGCACCACGACCATTACCAGATGCATCACACTCTAGCACGAACCTCAGTGAAAAATAAGGCAACCTCAACACAAGAGAAGAAGAGCCAACTTGAGAGCTTCAAAAGCTTATTGTGCACTGTCACACCACAAGAAAGTTTGGGTATTGCGGCGGCAATGGACTTCCCCCTCCAAAATCTGACACCGTCATGTAACCCTCCCCTGATGGTGGCCGTTGTATGCCAAGAATCATACGCTCTAAGTTCTCGAACCTTCCAAGAACCCCATATTCTATACTATCGAACTTTTTTTTCAAGATCGGCAAACTTGTGAAGTTCCAATCTCAACTGTGAAGTACCTTGTGCTTTTTGGACCATTGGATCAACCTTGGAGTGGATTCCTCGGTCAAAATCGGGTGGTCGCTCGATCTCGAAGCCGCCTTTGTTCGGATTGGGTGAATGTTTGGCTCTGATTCCCATGTTACCACTCTCTTCGAAGCTAGTGGTCATGGCAGAATTCTTCTTCTTCGTCATCTTAGTATCTCAAGAGTAAGAGAAACAAGAAAACAAGAAGAAGGAAATAGCGATCAAATACAGTTGTATTCAAAATGACACTCAACTCAGTTACAGAGTGAGTTTATACAGGCATAGTTCCGGCCCGAAACCACTTGAAGGGGGGAGGAAGAAGATAGTTAAATCGGTTATAACTGCCCAACTACCCTCTGGCCGCATGGCACATATGTTGCACTTGTTATTACAACCGCTGGATTAAAATATAATCGGTGGGTCCAGCTAACCACAACCATCAGATTATACCCCCTTCAACCCTTACCTACAAACAAAGACAACATTTACAATTTTACATGATAACCCTTCACACTTTCACAAATCTCTCAGGGACTGATATTTGATTCTAGGGACAGATACGCAAGAAAGATACAGCTCTTTAATAGCTCGTATCGCACATTCAAGAAAAACTATTTCTTATGGAAAAAAAAACCTTCAAAATCTTGTAGAGATTGTAGGAGAAATTTACTCCCACAACTCGTAGTGCTAATAGAGAAAGTGCACCACAAACAATAGAAACTCTCAAAAAATAGATGAACCAAGAACAAGCCATCACAATATATGGATCTCACAAGAATACGACCAATATGCAGAGATAACCAATACTTCTTATTCCCAAAGAAATAGAAAGATTACAAGAAAGATTACAACTCTCAATCTCTCTCTCTCACATTTGAAACACTCGGCACAATCTCTCTTGAAGTTGAATAATGATCACAGCATACTAAACTCAAGAGTTTACGGCTATATATATATAGCCCCCAAACAAACCATAAAAGATAAACACAAATATAGCAAATTGGGTCTTTCTCCCGTAAGCCCAAAAGAAACAATCAGCGTCGGTGTCGGTCGACTGCCCCCCAGGCCGGTCGACCGCATCGTGCAAAATCAATCCAGATGGCTGACCGGTCGACCGCACCCCTAGTGTCGGTCGACCGTTCCCTCCTCTGTTGGACGCCTGCACTCGAAGAACCCTCAGTCGACTGAGTCGGTCGACCGCACCCCTAGCCGGTCGACCGCAACCCTCCAGACTTTTTTTCTTCTACTTATTGCTTGTCTTCTCCTTTTCTTCTCCAACTTCAAGTAACCCGTGCCTACCTGTATTTGAGGCCACAATTCCTCACAGAGATTTCCTTCCAAAAAAATATAATACATATGCAAGACTTCTCCTAAAGAATATGTGTAAAAGTACTTATTTCTCAATCAAAAAGTTAAGTAATAAATTATATGCTCACTTGATATACTCTTTTACCAAAAAAAAAAGAAATTTGATTTACAAGAATTTGATAATTTACAAGAATAAGTTAAGTATCAAATATAATAAACTTCTATAAGCAGTATTTAATTTGAGTTTGCTCTCCTATTACCAAAAGAATTCAGATTTAATTGATGGATATAAATTTTGAGAAAGTATGTGATTAATCAATTAGTTAATACTTGTAAATATGTGATAAAGTATGTGATTAATCTGTATCTTTTACTGTATCTCATATTTTGTTTTCTCCTTACTGTTTTTAACTTTATCCCGGCCTTGCGCCTTGACTTATATATATATACTAGATTTGTCCGGGACCATGTGCCTACGGCACGTCTTCGGAACAATATAGCATATGTCTTGTAAACAGTAAATTAACAATTATGTAGCTGAAGTTTGAATAGTATGGCAATAATTAGTTGTAAATAAAAGTCCATATTTTCATTAGTATATGATGAAAAATAATTATAAATTGGATATAAAAGTCCATGTTTCCATATATATATATATATATATATATATAGAGAGAGAGAGAGAGAGAGAGAGTGAGAGAGAGAGAGAGAGAGAGAGAGATCTTCGGTTGCACACTACTTTGGTGAGCAGTCCGTGAACACTTACGAAATAGAGCATCTATGACAAATCTGAACCGCTCATATTGTTCTATATACCTTAGATAGCATAACAATAAGAAATCAAATAATTTGAAATTCATTTGTCCATGATTTACATCATCACAAAATTGTATGGCTGAAAATTCTAACAGCATGATGGATGGGCAAATGAACTTTAAATTACTTGATTTTTTATTGTTAGGCTATCTCAGGCATATACAACAATATGAGCGGTTCGGATTTTCAAAGGGTCTTTATTTTATGAGTGCTCACGGAGTGCTCACCAAAAGTAGTGTGCAACCAAAGGGGACTATATATATATATATATATATATATATATATATATATATAGAGAGAGAGAGAGAGAGAGAGAGAGAGAGAGAGAGAGAGAATTAAATAAATAAATAAGTTGCTTTGGGGGAGCATTTGAATTTGAGTTTTGGGGAGAAAATGTGTTTTGTGAAGTTAGATCTGGGCTTTTGATTTTGAGGGGGTTGAAGGAGAGCCACTTGATAGCTTTCTTTGTGTTTTATTATATATATACTAGATTTGCCCGTGGGCACGTGCCTACGACACGTCTTTAGAACGATATAGCATATGAAAAGCCTTGTAAATAGTAAATCAACAATTATATAGCTCAAGTTTGAATAGTATGACAATAATTAGTTGTGTATATATATATATATATATATATATATATATATATATATATATATATAATAAATTACAAAGAAAGCTATCAAGTGGCTCAGTCCCCCCTGAAATCAAAGGCCTAGATCAAACCTCACAAAACATATTTTCCCTCCAAAATTTCAAATCCCAAAACCAAAATTTTCCCCCCAAAACAAAAAAACTTATTACTTTATTACTATCTCTCTCTTCTCTCTTCACTTTTTCATATTTCTCTCTTTCTCTCCCTCTCTCCCATTCTTTCTATATTTACTTAGAAATTTATTAGATTTTCAGAATTTTAATATATTTTTTTTGCACATGTTATACTGAAAATAGTAAATATCTCTTCAACTCCACATTTATAATTATTTTTCAACATATACTAATGGAAACATGGACTTTTATTTACAACTAATTATTGTCATACTATTCAAACTTAAGCTACATAATTGTTGTTTTACTGTTTACAGGCTTTTCGTGTTTTGTATCGTTCCGAAGACGTGCCGTAGGCACGTGCCCACGGACAAATCTAGTTTATAATAAAATACAAAGAAAGCTATCAAGTGATTCACCTTCAATCCCCCAAAATTAAAAGCCCAGATCTAACCTCACAAAATACATTTTTTCTCTCAAAATTTCAAATCCTGAACAAAAATTTTCTCCCCAAAACTAAAAAACTCATTACTTTATTACTATCTCTCTCTTCTCTCTTCACTTTTTCATATTTCTCTCTTTCACTCTCTTCCCTACATCTCTCTATTATTCTTTCTCTATTTACTTAGAAATTTAGATTTTATGATTTCAGGTTTGTAAATTTTCAGAATTTTGATGTTTTTTTTACTGCACGTGTTATATTGAAAATAACAAATATCTCTTCAACAGTTAAATTTCATCATTTTCCACACTTAAAGTTCTAAGAAGTTAGATTTTACATCCCCATTTATAATTATTTTTCAACATATACTAATGGAAACATGGACATTTATTTAATACTAATTATTGTCATACTATTCAAATTTGAGCTACATAATTATTTTATAATTATTTTTCAACATATACTAATGGAAACATGGACTTTTATTTATAACTAATTATTGTCATACTATTCAAATTTAAGCTACATAATTGTTGTTTTACTGTTTACAGGGCTTTTCGTATTTTGTATCGTTCCGAAGACGTGCCGTAGGGACGTGCCCACGGGCAAATCTAGTGTATATATATATATATATAATTATTTAATACCAAAGATACACTAACTTATTAACAAAACACAGCTAAATAACATGGTAGGGAAATTATAGGAGAGGTATAGGAGGGGAAAAATAGAAAGAGGACTGTTTAGAAAACTAGTATGAATTCTATGGCTAAGCCTATTTGTTTCCCATTTTATGCTAAAACACAAATTTTCACCTTCCTCTCTGCACATCCACAAAGAGCCTCCTCACTATAAATAGAATGTCAATGTCTGTTTAATTTGAAATGAAACTATATAATTAAACTAGTCAAGCTTTTGCGAAGAAATCAACACTGCACCTCCCAGGTTAGTTCATTCATATCAATTATTTAATTTAATTTTTTTACTAAAAGAATATCTTGCTTCTTCCCCCTTCAGATGGCATACATTCGAGCATGGTTACTATTGGCAATCATAGTTTTTGCATATTGTCATGGACAATCCAATGCTGTGAGCAATGGACGTCTCTTACATCAACGGGAGATAAATTATGCAGCCATAAACAAAGGTAAACCAGAGGCTCGCACTCGTCCATCTCAGGGCGCTCATCCATATCAGGGCGCCGGTTGCAATATAGCAAATCGGTGCAGACATAACTGATAAACTAGAGACATTATAATATAAACTAACTACTTCGACATGTTGTTAATTCTTTATGGATTAATCCCAGTTAACCCATAAAGGGACAGCGATGTTGTTGATGATGATCTTTCAAGGATCCTAACTTCTAAGGTGTATTTCTGTTGAGGTTGAGGCTGTCTATTTTATTTTATTGTATGTTTTTTTTATATAAATAAAGATGGCTTGAGAATTACCATCGGATCTCATATATAGCTTATGCAAGTACAATGATAATACATAGTCTCATAACAACTCAAAGTACACACAATCTCAAAATACACAAAGTCTCAAGTACATCTGATAGGAAATACCAAAAGCATGCATGCTTCATAGTCCCTCAAACCCAAAAGTGGCATACATCCAAGTTTCACCAACATACTCATCAAGCAATGATTAAGGTGTGGTGAGAAGACATCATCCGAGTAGTTGTTGCCATTGCCAGAACCAGCTTAATCTCTAGGAAATAGAGGTCCCGTACATGCTTTCTTCCTACCACCTGGGATGGAATTCCATGACGATGTGAGAGAGAATATTTTATAAATTAATTGCGCAAAGTTACAAGAGTGATTCCTAAAACACAAATCATTCCTATCAAGCCAAATGACTCAAAAACATGTTGCAACTAAGCAATCTCAATCCCTTAGTCTCACCTGAACTACCTCCATATCTCTAAAATCTCTTCATAAATGAGAGACTCACAAGAGATATCTGTTTAGGCCAAAGCCCAAGAGGCGAAATTCCCAGATTTGTCTACTGTACACACACTCAAGAAAAAGATGATGCAGTTTCTACTCCACTCCCGCATCTGAAGCATGAAACCATAGTGACCATTCCCCTCTTAACGATATTTTCTCTAGTTAATATTGCTTCCTTGGACCTTGTGTGGAGCACTTATATTCCAAATTATTCTATTCACAGCGGATCTAATCCCCCCGTCATAGAAAGAGATGTACATGGAATTGACCAAAATTTGTACGTTGGAAGAAATGCACCACCCCATCTCATCTTATACATTATCGACGACTGTCGGGCTTTCAGTTAAGAAGGTGTAGAGAAGGATGCAATTGATTTGAGGGTTATCAGTACTTAGAGGAGAAAATCTAAGGTGCCATGTGGACCTGACCCAATAATATGCAGCCAAGACATGTTTATTGAGAGCAAGCTTAAATATTTCTGGGAAAAGTGATGCTAGCGTATTGTGGCATGCCCTAAATGTCAACCCAGAATCTGGTATTTTTCCCATTCCCTATCCTACTAGGGGAGTGACTATGAAAGAGATCGCCCAGCTTGTCAATCCCCCTCCAAACTGGGAAAATATTTCTACGATGCCCCCCCCCCCCCCCAAACCACCACTAACAACAACAAATTTGAATCGTCTTCATCTTCTATATCAAACCAAATGGAGCCTTGAGAGGGGGTGAGGCAGGAGTAAATTTTCCCCCACCATTTGCATAATATGGCGTTGTTCATCTATCAGAGATTTAGAATTCCCAAAGCTCCAAACTCTTTTCTCCTGCATACTATGCTCCATTTTACTAGAGGGAAGCCTTTACCATCCTCTCTGCTACCTTTCCATTAGAAATCTCTATGAATTTTATCAATCTTATTGATAACCCAAATGGGAAAATCATAGATTAACATCCAGTAGATAGGAATATTTGAGAGAACCGCATTAATGAGTGTGATTCTGCCCCCAAGCAAGAGATATTTTCTCTTTCATTGGGGGAGTCGTTTCTCAATTCTGTCAATTAGCACTGACCAATCACCACGTTTGAGTTGTCCTGGTCGCAACAGAACTCCTAAGTATTTGATGGGAAACTTCCTCACTTTGCATTCCCGAACATAAGGCAGGAGTGACGGTGTCACCTCGTCACATTTACCTAGACCAATGAGATTGCTTTTGTAACTCTCAATCCACAACAAGCATCGTAAAACAACAGAATGCCTTTGTATATGATGACCTTATTAATCTCATTCCTCCAAAAAGGAGTGTACCATTGGCATACTGAAGGATGGGAATGCCACGGTTACTATGCAAACTTCAAATACCTCGAAGAAGGTGCTGGTTGGAATAATGCTCTGCCATTTCTGATATCACAAAAGCAACCAGGGTGAATTGAAGAGGGATAAAAGATCGCCCTATCTGAGGCCTCTTTTGCAGACGATAAGGTTACTTGGTGTACCATTAATCAAAACTGATAATTTACCACTCCTAATGCACTTGTCAATCCAACCAATCCATTTGGAGCCAAATCCTCTAGACTCTTGAACCTCTATAACACTCTCCCACTCCACAGTATCATAGGCTTTCTCAAAGTCAAGTTTATGCATAAAACCCTCTTCTTTTTCTTTATCGTATTGAAAGATGGTCTCATGGACAATCACGATACTATCTAAGATGTCTTGCCCTTGAATGAATCCACTTTGGGCTGGGTGTATGATTGTGTTAAGCCAATGATTCAATTTATTAGCCAAAACTTTTTTAATGATTTTAACGGAGCAATTCAGGAGGCTAATGGGTCTGAGATTTCCAACCTCTTTGATTACCTCAGTTTTGAGAATTAAAACGATGGATCCATAGTTGAGGTGGTCAATCTGAGCGTAGTTCTAAAAAAGCTCCTCAAAAATGCAGAAAAGGTATGTCCTGATAAGTTCCCATAATGCCGTATAGAAAAAGACAGTGAAACCATCGAGTCTTGGTTCTTTGTCCTGGCCTAAGTCTTTAACTGCACCCCCAAGAGGTTTGTATGAGGAGAGCAGCAAGTACAGTCAATTTCCGAGCCATATGTTTCCTAACCTTAGCGACTCACTCATATCAAAAGGTCTCTTAAGGACTTCCAGCCCCACAATTTGTGGTCGGGACCAGAAGGATTCATGCAGAGACCAAAGACGATCCCTTGATCATCCCAGAAGGCCTCTGAAATGATTCTCAATGTGGGAACATATCGTGTGTTGATCCGATACCTACCTAGCATCAATGTTAAGACTAGATATAAAGTTGGTTCTTCTTCGACCGTGAACTATCCTATGGAAGTATCTCGTGTTTAGCATCCCCATCTTGTAGCCACTAGTCATGACTCATGCGATCTTTGTCACAAATAATCACCCTCTTTTTGGAAAAGAGTGTCTAGGTCATTGTGGACTTATGAAGATCAGACAGCTCATTCAGGGTTAGGACTTTTTCCTCCTTTATAAGCTCTAAAGCATGCATATTGTCCACAATCATTTCTTTATCAATTTTAGCTCGTCTATTCTCTTTTCCTGTCCATCATCTTAGACTTCCTCCGAGTCTACAAATTTTAGAGTTCCAAGTTGACACACCATCCCATTGCACCCCCACACTCCTTTCTACAAGTGCTTCCCAAGAATTAGTAACTATGGTACGCAGGTTTTCATTTCGAAGCCAAGCTTTTTCAAATCAAAAATTCATGTCCCTTGTTTGTATATCTCCACCAGAGGAAAGAACGTGATCAGAGCTGCTCCTAAAGCCAAATCTAGTTGATGCGAGGGGGACGTGTATTTCCTAGACATCAGAAACAAAGATTCGATCTAATTGTTCCAGAATGGGCATGTCTTGCATATTAGACCAAGTGAATTTTCGGTCGATAAATTAAATCTCACGTAACTCTAGCTGGTTGATGACCCGATTGAAGTTAGTTCTCTCAGTCTGGCTACTAACCTTACCTAAGTGTTCGTCAAAGAATCATGTTATATTGAAGTCACCCCCAATAATCCATGCATCTCCCCACTTATTGCATATATCGATAAGTTTGACCTAAAATAGAGACCGCTCAGTCGCGACATTTGGACCATAGACCCTAGAGTAGATTTGGCACAAGTCCTCACTCTTAGCTCAAAGTCTAACAGAAAGTGAGTACTCACTGATCATGACATCAAGGCATTCAAAGAGCTCATAATTGTAACCAAAAAATGATGCCTCCCAACTGACCACACGAAGGTTTAAAACACCAATTCCAATTCCTATTAGGGACCAGCCTTTCAAGCAACCAGCCTATCAAGCAAGTCCGTAGAAGGATTCTCCACCTTGGTATCACAAAGTCCTATCACTGAAAGACGGTGATAGGACAATGTCTCCATTACTTTCCTACATTTCTTACTATAGTTCAAGCCCATAACATTCCAAAAGGCGTATTCCATTGGTAAACAAACTATGGATCTCTCAAGTAAATAGTCCATCAAGGACTATTGGGACACTTAACCCATTCTCTAACTCTCTTAGCACATTCTGATTGCAAAGAAACCTCACTACCCATATCAATTCAACACACCTTGGCTAAATTAATTAACAAAGAATCAGGAATGAAAACTATAATTGCACAATTATAAAATGACCCACCTACGAAGGTCATCTTTGAAAATTGGGTGATCTTCATGCTTTTCCCTTTGTCGAGAACTGCGTCTGAGGTCCTCTATAACCATCTCCTTCCCATTTCCCATTTCCCATTACCAGTAGCTTCTCACCTGAATTGGGGGGGGGGGGGGGGGGGGGGGGGGGGGGTATTCCTTAACTCTTTCCTCTCTGATGTCCCAAACTTTCGCAGGAACAGTTAGAGGTGAAGCCTCTTCTATGTTTTTCAGCACATTGAATAAATTGTTATCATTGTGGGAATCATAACTTGCTTTCTCTGTCTCTCTTTTTATTTCTCAACGTAATTCGACAACATTTCTCTCCTCTTCACTCTCATAATTCCTCTTTCTCGACCCAGACGACAATAAATCCCCCAGATTCACCTTCTAATGGGTTGTGATAAAGTAGGCTCATTTGAATACTCCTCGTCAGATAGTTTCATTCCCTTTGGGCCATTACTCGAACAAAGTCCAATGAAAGACTTCTCCAGCTCATTCTCTCCAATGGTGACACCACCTTTAATAATAGGTCCATTGTAACTTGGAATCTATTGAATGGGCTTGGAAGGCCCATAAGAATAATGTCTTAACAAATTGGCCCAAAAATCCATTTGTTCTCTAGATAGTGAACTCACATCTCCTCTAAAAAATTGCACAAAAGCCTATTGCATTAATTTTTGCACAGTCTAAAAAAACCGAGGCACATTTAATGCTAGCATCACCCCTTCCTCTGACATCGGCCCGTGCCATCACCTCGTACCCTTCTACCTCAGAAGCGATGTGTCAATTCTGTGGCGCGGCGTGCACGCCCCGAGGCAAGACAACTTTCTTCCAACTGTTAGAGCGATCCCAATGGGTCGATTAACCCCCCCTTAACACCCCCCTCCCCCCCCCCCCCCTTCACGTGCCAAAATTACAAAAAAGCCCCCCAATCGATCTTTATATGCGAGCCCCATTCGGCATTTTTTTTGCCGACGAAAAATGGAACCGCATTTATGCGGTTCCATTCTCAAACTGCAAATGACGTGGCACTGACTTGGGGGCCCACCCATTTGATGACCTGCTGTGTGTAGCGGAAAGAGTAAAAGGAAATGGGTTTGATAATAATCCCATATCGATAAAATACTATAATATAATAATATATAAATATAATTGCCTATGATCAAGAGTCACCTAATCGGTTAACCACCTTTTGAGAGGTAGCCTGTGGTGGGTAGTTGTACTACATAGTATCTAATTTGTCTTATAAATTGTATAAATTGTCTGAGCTAGGGGCAGGGGCGTTACAAATGGTATCAGAGCCGACTTTCGATACCAGGTGTGGGGCATGTCTATATAGTCGGGCGGAGGATTCTGAGACTATAGACCTAGTCGGGCGGTATACTTCGGAACTGTGGTGTGCCCTCAATTAAATTCGGAACAGTTATTGATCGGGTGGTGGATTCCGGGATCATAATAGTCGGGGAGGACGCTGATTTCTGAAGGGGAGTGTCTGTAACACCCCGTGTTAAAAATTTATATATATATATATATATATATATATATATATATATATATATATATATATATATATATATATATGTTTTTTTTATAAAGAACAGGTGGAGTATGGCCACCCTGTTTCATTAATAAGATATTAATAAAACAAACTCAGAGTACTGAGCCAATTACAAAGTCCTACAAACATAACAAAAGTAAAACATTAACAAAAGCACATAAACTCCCTAAGCAAGAGGAGTGGGACAAAAGCACATATTACTGGTGGGACACAAACAAAAAGACATAAGCAAGCTCCCACCAAAGGACCAACACCAACATCCCCCCAATAGGATAGATGAACAGTGTTGCAACTCCCATCAATCAAAATCTTCTCTAGATAAATCCCACCCTCTTATCTTGTTAAGAAGCATCGCATTTCGTTCACTATCGTTAACCGCCAGGCCACAAACATTAGCAAGATTGAAAATTTGAGCATCAGTCATAAAATTGAACATGGAAGGTAACGAGCCGCCACCTTTGTACTTAGTAAACGCGGTAGCTGCAGCACTATCTAGGTAGTCATCAAGTGATTCGTTCTGACTCCTGTTTGAGATCTCCTGCACAAGCAGACCTCTGTTCCTCGATTGTGACTCTGAAGTAGAATTAGAGGAGCAAGGCTCCAACTCGATGGATGAAGGAGGGTAAACTTCTGACATTTGGGCGATCTGAGGGGTATCCTGAAGCACTTCTTCTATTTCTGAGTCTGTTTCCCAATACGATTCATCGTCCTCATCACTAGGCGGCTCGACCGGAATGACCGTCCTTGTTTTGGGCCTGTTAGATAATAAAGAACCAGGCCCAAACATCCTAAAAGCCATTATCGATGTCCTCTAGATTGTCAGTATCTAAAGTACTACTGACAGACTTCAGATGAACATTGCCGAAGACCACATTCTTCGGTTCCTCTACAGGCCTAAAACACTCATTTGGCCCACAAAAAGCCAAGACACTCTTATCCCCAGTGGATAAATACTCGACTTGTCTTGGTTCCTCAACCATCAGCCTCTTCCCCTTGTCTTCTTATCTATCTGAGGTATTTTTCATCTTGCACCTTGTCTTCTTCCCTGTTGTGAATCCCGCCTGCTCAGTCCCGAACTCCAAAGTTGCCCACTTTTTAGATTTTTGTGCACCTCCTACTGGGTCTGACCACCCTAGCCTCGACTGAGGTTTTTTTGGGGGTTTGCGCAGCTTTTGAGCCACCTAATCCCTGAGATCATGGTCACTCGTTACGGTCGATGCTCCCTTTTGGCCACTCGATTGTAAAGGTGCCCCGGTGAAAGCCTTTATGGGCTTAATGTGCGAAGTGGAGGAGGAAGCTGGTGTTGTTGCCTGCGCCACCTCCACTTCCTCGCTCTTATCGATGATGAATCGCTTGAAGCAAGCATTGCTCCATTTCATGCAACCGGTCATCGAACCTCTTTAGTGCAAGCTTTTCGGTATTGACCCAATTCCCCACATTTGAAACAGACCGCTCTAGGATGGGGATTGGATTTAATGGTGGGGTTAGAGATGATAGTATGGTTAATTGAAGAATTGGGGGAACTTGAGTATTGTTTGAACCGATGGGTGTGGGTTGATGTATGTGGTTAGGAGGTCGATTGGGAGGAAAAGTATGTTGAAGTGGTTGTTTGTGAGGCGTCGGAAAAGCTTGAGGCTGTTGATGTTGTACATGTCTGGTGCTTGTAGCAAAACTCCGATGATCCCCCCTATCCCCCAGTTGGTGACGATGGTCTTTTGAGTGGGTACTTTTTACACCGTAATTGGCCAGTAGAAGGACCCGCTCTATGGGCCCGTTCCCTGGGATGATATGCAGGGAAGTGATGATGACCAACGTCACCCCCAATGGACCGGTGAACAGCACTGTGGTTTGTGCTCACGGTAGGGCGACTGCGTCCGAGCTTCCTGAGATGCGCCTCTTCATCGTTCCAGCATCCCCTCCTCTTGAACTCCGACATGGCCATCTTGATAAGGGATGCAAGTGCACTGGCCATCTCGAGTAGGAGGGTAAGCTCAGACATTGTGCTTCGTTCACTGGATAGTTACTCAACCAAATCCCAAACCCAAACATCTCCTATCTCCTCACTCTCCCCCATATCCAAATCCACACAGATAACAAAGAGAGTAGTGAGTAGTATACCGGCACCTTCGTTCTTGCTGATGTGTTGTTACAGCCATCATCGACAAAGAGGTCGTGGCCACAGCAAGGCCCCAGTCTAGTGAAGCTCTTTCCAGACGATAACGGCGATGGATTCGCGGTCGATGGCGACGGAGGCAGCATGTTCTAGAGGATGCAGGAGCACCAGCGGATCTCTGCGTCGAGGTCGGTGGGACCCTCAATCGCGGTCGGAGGTGGTTATCTCGACAAGTTGAGCCATGGCTAGGGTTGGGGTTTCTAGGATTTGGGGAAAAAGTTAAGGTGGAGTGGTTTATATATATATATATATATATATATATATATATATATATATATATATATATATATATATGTATATATGTTAAAAAGAAGTATATGTTGCTGTTTGAAAAATATGCTAGATGGCATATTGGTAATAATTTAATAAAATGTAATGCATGGGGGCCCACGAGTTTGTATACAGCAAAATTGGATGTTGTGTGAAGCTGTTGACTTCGGTCAAACATGCCAAGGATGACGTGGCACTGACTTGGGGGCCCACCCGTTTGATGACCTGCTGTGTATAGCGAAAAGAGTAAAAGTAAATGGGTTTGATAATAATCCCATATCGATAAAATACTATAATATAATAATATATAAATATAATTGCCTATGATTAAGAGTCACCTAATCAGTTAACCACCTTTTGAGAGGCAGCCTGTGGTGGACAGTTGTACTACATAGTATCTAATTTGTTTTATAAATTGTATAAATTGTCTAAGCTAGGGGCAGGGGCGTTACAAATGTTCTCGTAGCTTTTTCGCTTTCCCACCCTCTGGTATATCTCCTTAACTGTCATAGGCCTTTCACCTTTACTACACTGCCTTACGCTGCGTTTGTTCCCCTCATTTGTCTTTGCTGGTTTTTTCTTCTTACTCGTTTCCACCACCGTACTCTCCTCTTCAATAAGTAGAGTACCTCTTTCCTCTTCCGAGTGTGTGTCTTCAGACCTGTTAGATTCGCTATATGATCCTAAGGAAATCTCTGATCTCTGCTTATTGCTCGTAGCCCAGTTACCTAGCATCTCTTTGACCCTCTTTTTAACCTCGCGTTGCACTCTTTTTTCAACCTCCTTTTTTAGTATCTCCTGAATTTGAACCCCCTCCTCCCCTGATTTTTCGTTTTCTTGGGAAAGTGGTACAAACTTAATATTCTTTATTATCTCCCCGTCTTTAATTCCCGTGCCTGTATTCCTCAATATTTCCTCAAGCCTTCCGTCGCTAAGGCCCACCACCACATCATTTTTGGTTAGGTCCATATTGACCTCTGCATGATTCGAAACTCCTTGTTTTGTGCCCAATCCTTCATTTTCGAGCCTAGTGATGGACGTCCAACGCCTACTGTTCCCCATCTGTGCCGAAGTGATCCCTACCTTTTCTTTTGGTGCATCGTCCCCTGCTGTAGGACCCTGTCACGTCCCGCTTCCCAAAAATATGGAATACGAGCACGTGACAAAGCCCAGCAAATGATTTTCATCATTCATGAGCTGTAGGATCGACTCAGCATTATAACAAGAATATGACAAGGTGTACACATCCACGCATGCATGAATAATTTATTAATCAATAGAAAAATAATTGAAACAAAATAATAATATCCCAATAGTTTTCAAGTCTGGATCAAAAGATAAAACTCGGGACTATAAGCCCGTTACAGAATTCAAGTAGCAACAATTATAAATAACTCAAATAAAACAAAATATTTTAAGCAAGTTCTTTCTCCAAGCGAAGTCTAGAATGTCTGCTCACCAATTCCAGCAGGCAATTCATCTCAAAAGTCTGTATATATAAATATAAAATGGAAAAAAAATAGAGAAAATAAGACAAACGCCCTGAGTGCAAGTTAGGACCGCAAATAGTAAAATAAGTACAAGAAATATGGAACAAGATTTGGAATCAAAAATGTAATAGGGATGCAACAAGTAGTGGGGATTCAAGAAAATTAGCTAGTAAGAAAGACAACTCGAGTGATAAAATTGGGTAGCAAATACTAGTAGTAGAACAAGTGGCTAGTGAACATATAATGGTGTCAAGTAACAAGTACCACGCACGAGTGTCGAGTAACAAGTAACAAGTCTCAAGTGTCAAGTACAAGTATCAAGTAGCGAGTGTCAAGTATTATGTTCAAGTATCAAGTCTCATGTATCATGTAATCAAATATCAAGTAAGCACATATCATGTTCAAGTATCATGTATCAAGTCTTGTAGTTATTACTATCTAGGTAGCATTTCATGTGTCATCCTTTTATCACATGGTTTCTACAATCAATGTAATTTCGTTTAAGCCTAGTGGTGGAGTTTATAGGGCGGTGCACTCAGGTATCAAGTATCAAGCAAGCCATGCTCATGAATCAAGTAATCTTATAACTAGTTCATGTGTCAAGTCATAACAAGACAAGTTATGAATCAATATATACTAGTTCATGAATCAAATAATATACTAGTTCATGAATCGAATAATAATATACTAGTTCATGAATCAAGTAATATACTAGTTCATGAATCAGATAACAATATAACTAGTTCATGAAGCATGTATCAAGTGGGAAACACGGGCCCCCTTTCGAGTACACTTACCTATATTGTCCACTACTATGATATTTTCCTTAAACCCCGGCTAATTATTCATTATTATCATCAAGCAAGCATGAAAGTATGCGAAACAAGTCAAGTAAACATAATCAAGAACATGGAACGAGTCTAGGCTAGGTAAGATACATGTTTGAGGGTCAAAACAATTCAAAGGATTAAGAACAACGAGAATCTCAAATCTGGACAACATGACGTTGCTACACTAAAACTGCAATTTCCGTTGATATAAGATAGCAATTGTGGATCCATCAGAAGGTCTAGAAACTAGACTCCTGCCCGGTTCCAACGCATATAATTAAGACATATAAAAATTGTAGCAATTTATGTCAAAACAACAAACTATACAGCATTTGTGTTCAGTCAGGATTTGTAAAACCAAGTTTATACGTATGAAACAAGATTGAAAAATCATTAATTAATTCTGATAAAATTAGAGAATGTTCTCTAGGGTTTTCAATAACAGCATGCAAAATTTTAAGTCATTTACTTACTGGTAGCATAGTTAAAATAATTTGTAAACCAAAGTGGTGCAGCAGTTTTTATGAATCTGCGATTACCGACACAGCAGCAGTAAAACTGCGGTATCTCCTAAACCGTAACTCAGAATTCAAAAAATTTGGATGGTATTGGCAACTACACACTTAGGGATACATTTCATATTCAGGACTCAAGTTCAGATTTTGGTTTTATCAGGGTCGAAACAGCAAGTAAAGACAAAAATAGCAGCAAGTGTGAATTTCTTTTATATATAAGTTGCATGATAAATGACTATTATGAGTCTAGATTAGTGTGTGATACAAATACGGATGCATTGGGGATCAAATTAGTAGGTCACATGTATTTTCCAACTCAAAAGAATGTAAGATCAACACAATACATTATACAACACACGTCTACAAGTCAAGGGGTTTATGTTCAAGTAATTAGGAGATAAAAAGGGTCCAACTAGTTTTGTAAATATATCAACGAAGGGTTGTGACTCTTAAGATTATAGAATCAAAGAGGAATAATTTAAGATCAACAAATGATGAGACAAGGAGGAGTCACAACTATGATCTATTTACAGTATTTTCAATTAAACGCTTGTACTAGACAATAATTTGTACAAGAAGAATACTTGCCTTAGGGGTGTAACCGACGAATCCGACAGAGGAATAACGGAGATAGATCCTGGCACGGATCTTGAGAGCGATCAAGATCGAAGAAGAATCGACGGTTGAGATCAGAACTGGTTGATGATGGTGATGATCAGATCTGGATCTGATCTAGAGGAGATTCAACGACTGGGATTCAAAGTAGCCCTTTCACCTCCCCTTTCTCTGCTTGATCAACCCAGCGGTGAGAAACTTCGACTGTGGCAACTGCGGCGATGACTGTGGGCGGCGCTATGGCAATGGCAGCGACGTCAAGGAGCTTGACTGGGAGCAGTCGACAAAGGCAACAACGGCGAAGAGGTGGTGCGACGCTCTATTTCGTAGACGAACAGAGGAGGTGAAGCAATGGCAGGAGCTCAGGGATTCTGCAATGGTGAGGTGACGGTGGGGTGTGTAGAGGTAGAGGATGGCGGCGAGGAGAGGATAAGGCGATGGATAATGGGTTTCGGTGGATGACGAAGTAGATGGGCTCGGGAGTGAGGTGACGGAGATGGAAGACGGTGGGCTGCGTTGAGGGGGTGCGGTGATGAAGACGAGGGTGAGGAGGTGATGGGTCGACGAGCGGCAACAGAAGACGAAGAGTCGAGAGAAGAGATGAGCGGGAGTTGGACTTTGGAGAAGGTGAACAGTGGGTAATGGGGGGTGTTGGCGGCTACTATTTTGGGTAGAACAGTGATTAGGTTAGGTTTAGGGTTAATTAGGGTTAGGAGGTTTAAATAGTAGGGTTTTGGGTTATTGGGTTATTGGATGGCGGGTTTGAGTAGGATCCAATAGGAGATTGAGTCCAAATTCATTATAATTAGGGGAAAATGAAATAGATGAGGTGAAACAGTCAACTCTCCATGAAGAACAATAATCAAAGCTGATAAGAACAATGCAATTTGTGATAAATATTGGCATAAAATTGAGTTGAAACAAATAAAATAATTTTTATTCGACCTGGAACAAAATACAGATCTCAAATTGATGGACAGAGTACAAGGAATGTAAATACAGTAGAAAAATACATATACAGGAAATAGGAGTTACAGACCCCCATGAAACTGTGCCCTCACATCATCCCCCATCCCACTTTGTTGCTATGTGATGCTAACCTCGGTCCCCACAATAGGATCAGTAACCAACACCTCAGTCAGGAGAGGCATCAAATTATCTGAGGTATTACCCATGGGTCCCACGTGAAGTCCCAAAGCATGTCTGTCAGCTGTCTTTGTACGTGGAGCTTGCTGAACTATTTTGGTGCTTTTACCGAATGAGAATTCCCCCACCATCTGATCTTCTCCCAATTCGTGCCCTCACTTGATGGGCGATTGATTTTTCGTAACCTGAACAGGCTCGTGCTCCCCATCCGATTTAGAAACTTTGGACCCATCGTCTTCACCCTCCTTTACCTTCTTACCTGTTGCGATATCCGCCCACCTAGCCGCCCTTCGCTCGCCGATATCCTCCCCGAAAAGCTTTTTGCTCACCGTTTTTTCGGCCGCTCTTCCTCCGCCACCTTCACCGCACACTCTTCCTCTACCCTCACCTGAACGACATAAGTCTTGTTTTCAATCATAGTATTAATCGTCCTTAGCAGCTTCTTAGTGCCATGACGAGCGATTTTTACTCTTGCGACCCCCCTTCTTTTCCTTGCCGTCAAAGTGTCGACCTTAAGAACAACTCTGAATCTTCTCATGACGTCTTGAAAGCCTCCAACCTCCCAACAATGCAGCGGAATGCCAGAGAGTGTGATCCAAACTCCCCTCACCTCATCATGGTTAACAATCCCTCGTCACCCGTCCACTGCTTGATGGAGATCCCGTAGCGGCCACCTATGATTTTTAGTTCCTCCCTTCTGGCCAACGCCTCGACTCCTTCCGCTGATGGGAACTTTGCAATCCAAAAGTCGTCAACCTTACGGAGCTCCCAAGATCTACGGTTGAACGAGTCCGACAATTGCCGTAGTCCCGTAACAATCTCCTTTGTAGACGGCGACCCCCTGACTGCCCTAATCACCCCCATCGTCGCCTTAAGCCTCGCCTTATTCTGCCTTATCTCCTCTGTAACACTAATAATGGCGCGCGAAACTTTCACAATTCTGACCACCGTACGATCCTCCGGCACCTGCCTCCCTCTTCTCTTAACATCTCTCACTGCACATGAGTGAACTTTGTGTCCCGGTTCTTTACATTCAAAGCAGACGAAGTAACCGAAGGGGCACTCTTCCTTACGGTGTGACTCACCGCAGAAAAGACATGATGTGTCCCTTCCCTTAATCCGCGACGCTTCCATTTTCCTTGAAGATTTTGATCGATATATCTCCCATTCTCCATCGTCGTCTACCTCTTCATGGCAATCCTCCCCTGCCCTACGTCTCACCTCCCGCAGTGCTGACAAGAGCTCCTTCTTTGTGAAGTTTGTCAGAGACTTGGGGGACCTAGTGGTGGAGTTGATGCCATGTGATTGGTATGGATGTGGTTGAGGGGAATGCTCCAAGGTAGAGTTACGGTTAGGTTGGGATAGCATGGGAGATGGCGCCCTCGCGATGGGGCTAGCCACCTTGGGTTTTAACTGAGGGTTCGTAGACGTCCCGCCTTTACCGACAATCGGAGACCGCGTCCCCGTCTGTTGGACATAGGAGCGTTTATGCACTGGCGATCTAGACCGCAGACGCCAATGTCCTCCGCCACCCCGCCCCATAGGAGGTCTAGCACCAGCTCTCCTAGGAGATACATTCCCTGAGGTCTTCCTCTCAGGAAGACGCTTCTCTAGGGATCTATCTCGGCGAACCTCACGGTGGCCACCCGCTCTGTGTACATGATGGTCCCGTCTACCCAAGGCCGGCCCTGAGTTCCGGGGACCTGAGGCGAACTCCCGAAATCGGCCCCCATACAAAAAAATAAAATAAAATAAAATAAAATGTATACAAAAAAATTACACATTGTTGAAAGCAAAATATGCAAAACACTGGGGGCCTGAGGCGGCCGCCTCACCCGCCTCAAAGGTGGGGCCGGCCCTGCGTTTGCCGCGTGGGTTACGGCATTCCTCGTCGCTACTGTGCTCACGAGGAGCTCACCCACGCTCTCTCCCTCTCTCGATCCCAGACTCCCCTCACATCGAACGGCTTGACGTAAATGGGAAGTTGCACGTGGCAAAAAAGGGTTTTGTGTGGATGGAGGAGAGTGTTAGTGGGTAAGAGAGAAAAGAGGCTGAAAGAAGAGAATGAAGGCTGTAATGGTGAAGGAGAGTTTTGAGAGGTGGTAGGGTTGGAAGAAATGGTCGGTTGTCTAAGGGAAAGTAGCCGAAGGTGATGAGGTGGGGGGCGGTGGAGGGAGGGGGTGTAAAGAAATGGGAGGAGAGAGAGTCTCCGCAATTTACGTGTGACTATCTTTTAACACAAGTGGCTATAATCTACTTCCTTCAAAAACCAAAAACAAGTAAAACTTGATCTACATGATGTTTTTTTATCAGGCTGTTGTTCAAACTAATTTCGAACAGTGACGATAGTTTTTTGGCGCACCTTAGTTTAGATATCAATGACCCCATTGTACATGTGCGCATGACACTCTAAGATACTTTCTCCCTCTACCTTTGGCTCGAATGCAATTAAGCAACGAGGATACAATGAGGAGATTAGGGACATGCTAGTTCTTCTTCTTCCATATTGCATCTAACATCTTCAACACTTATTCAACATACATGTATGCCTTGGGAAAATACGTGTGGTAGTAAAGTTCCGATCAAGGTTATTGCATATACTGAACTTCCTTTTAACTCTCCATGCAGAAAGTTTTTTCCACATCCTATTCTTTCAATTTGATATATGATCAGCTGCCATTGCCAACAATGCATGAATTATAGCATTGTATGACTTCAAGCAAATTGTTTTTAAAAAAAAATCCATCATCACCTCCTCATAGTGGCAATCTTCAATTTCTTAACTGGGTGTTTCTTCAGATTCATGGGACGAAATCTGCTTTGTCGGCCATCTATGCATCTCAAATTTATTGCAACAATGACGGTAATTTCAATCCTTTCCTGTACAAATAAAGAAACATACCATTCATCAAGTTTGTTAGTGATAAAAGAAATACAATTAAAACACAAGCACACGAATCCCTCTTGCAAACTAAATCATCGAACACAAGTTTGGTACCTTTTTATATTGGAAGTGTATGCATGACTCTTCTTATATTTGTGTGCTTGCTACAAATAGATAAGGTATTTAAACTACTTATTCTCTCAAACACTCAGAAAGTTTTGTAATCAAAGATTAAAACATTGATCTCGAAAAAGAAAAACTACAAGAAAAGGAAGGGAAAACAAAAACCCGCTCAACCCGGACTGTACCTTACTTTATCCTTTCTCGGTTTTTTCTAACTAAAGAAGTAGAAAGAGAACTATATATGCAAGTACGCAACATACATAGAAAACTAGTAATTATTCATGGCTAAGCCTGATTGGTTAGTTTCATTTTATGCTGAACCACAGCTCTCAACTTCCTCTTGTACATCCACAACAGCTCGGCACTATAATTAGAATGTTGACATTAAAGAGATACTATATAATTTGAAAAAAAGCTAGATAATTAAACTTGGCACTATAATTAGAATGTTGACATTAAAGAGATACTATATAATTTGAAAAAAAGCTAGATAATTAAACTTGTCAAGCTTTCTCATAGCAATCTACATTATCTCTATCAGAAGTACATACTTTTATCTTCACATTTCTTCAACCTTCATGGCAGATATTCGTGCATGGTTACTATTGGCAATAATAGTCTTTGCATATTGTCATGGACTATCCAATGCTAAAGAAGAGAAAGATACTAATGAAGTTCGCATCCTAGAGGAGCGATATATAAGTTATGGAGCCATGGAGGCAAATAAGATACCTTGCAGTAGACGATTAAAAGGTAATTGTCGACCACAACAAGCTCGACCATATCATGCTGTTTCTGAGGAATGGAAGAGGTTGAGAGGGGGTGGTCACAAGGGCGGAGCCAAGGGAGGGCCAGGGAGGGCCCCAGCCCCCGCAAAATTGCCGAAAACCCTGTATTAGTATAATGATTTAAAATAAAAAAAATAACCTTTCAATTGTTAGAGACTGGCCCCTCTTAAGATTTCACGATTGTCATTGACTTCTGGTGATTAGTTTGTTCGCAGGTGTCTTGTATATGGTTAGGTATTTCTTCTTGTTGTTACATATGGAATGATAGTATTTGTTTTCCCATGAGGGACAATGATGTTGATTCAAGAATCCATTCAATATTTCCTAAAAAAGAATCCATTAAATACCCACTAAAGAACTAGATTTAGTGATATGGGAATTTATCGATAATCTCCAGGGGCGTATCTGAGTTCAAGGGGGCCCTAAGCAAGTTTTTAAATAAGGTCTTTTGCAAGTTTACAAAATAAAAAATGAGAATTATTTAAATACAAACAAACTTTGAGCCTTGGAGGACAAACTACTTAAATGAAATCATATATATATATAGGGTAGCGATCCGGTGAGAACTGTTCTCACGATAAGCTTCGTGAGAACTCCACGCCTATCCATCTTATGGATAATCCGAACCGTTCACATTGTTTAACATAACTAATTTAGTCTAGAAATATAAAATCAAGTCATTTGGTATTCATTTGTCCATGCATCATGTCACTATAAAAATTCACGATTTTTCAGCCACACAATTTGTAACACTTCAATACATGGGCAAATGAATCTCAAATGACTTGATTTCTCATCCATGGACTAATTGAGTCGTGTAGATCAAAATGAACGGTTCGGATCTTTCAACTAATATCCCAAACAAAAGTTCTCACGTGGTTCTCACCAAAAGAGTTCTCACTCGATCATTTCCCTATATATAGGGTAGCGATCCGGTGAGAACTGTTCTCACGATAAGCTTCGTGAGAACTCCACGCCTATCCATCTTATGGATAATCCGAACCGTTCACATTGTTTAACATAACTAATTTAGTCTAGAAATATAAAATCAAGTCATTTGGTATTCATTTGTCCATGCATCATGTCACTATAAAAATTCACGATTTTTCAGCCACACAATTTGTAACACTTCAATACATGGGCAAATGAATCTCAAATGACTTGATTTCTCATCCATGGACTAATTGAGTCGTGTAGATCAAAATGAACGGTTCGGATCTTTCAACTAATATCCCAAACAAAAGTTCTCACGTGGTTCTCACCAAAAGAGTTCTCACTCGATCATTTCCCTATATATAGGGTAGCGATCCGGTGAGAACTGTTCTCACGATAAGCTTCGTGAGAACTCCACGCCTATCCATCTTATGGATAATCCGAACCGTTCACATTGTTTAACATAACTAATTTAGTTTAGAAATATAAAATCAAGTCATTTGGTATTCATTTGTCCATGCATCATGTCACTATAAAAATTCACGATTTTTCAGCCACACAATTTGTAACACTTCAATACATGGGCAAATGAATCTCAAATGACTTGATTTCTCATCCATGGACTAATTGAGTCGTGTAGATCAAAATGAACGGTTCGGATCTTTCATCTAATATCCCAAACAAAAGTTCTCACGTGGTTCTCACCAAAAGAGTTCTCACTCGATCATTTCCCTATATATAGGGTAGCGATCCGGTGAGAACTGTTCTCACGATAAGCTTCGTGAGAACTCCACGCCTATCCATCTTATGGATAATCCGAACCGTTCACATTGTTTAACATAACTAATTTAGTCTAGAAATATAAAATCAAGTCATTTGGTATTCATTTGTCCATGCATCATGTCACTATAAAAATTCACGATTTTTCAGCCACACAATTTGTAACACTTCAATACATGGGCAAATGAATCTCAAATGACTTGATTTCTCATCCATGGACTAATTGAGTCGTGTAGATCAAAATGAACGGTTCGGATCTTTCAACTAATATCCCAAACAAAAGTTCTCACGTGGTTCTCACCAAAAGAGTTCTCACTCGATCATTTCCCTATATATAGGGTAGCGATCCGGTGAGAACTGTTCTCACGATAAGCTTCGTGAGAACTCCACGCCTATCCATCTTATGGATAATCCGAACCATTTAATATATATATATATATATATATATATATATATATATATATATATATATATATATATATATATATATATCCTTCCAAAAAAATTAATTGATAACATACCCATTTTTCATAAATAATTGAGTGATTTCTGGTTCTGGTAGTGGTCTGGATTAAGAAGATTTCAATAATCAAGATGAAGAACAATGAAATGCAAAAGATGAAAAGAAAAGTTGGGACTTGAGTTTGAGAGAAATCATGAGAATGCAAATCGTCCAAATAAAGAATGATGGAGAGCAGCCAGGTGACAACGGTTGGGTTCCCTTTTTTTTTTCTTCTTCTTTTTTTTTTAATTTTATAAAATAACAGTGAATATATATATATATATATATATATATATATTTTAAATGGGGCCCTAAAAGATTTGGGGGCCCAAAGCAGCCGCTTGGGCTGCTTGGGCCCAGATCCGCCACTGATAATCTCTAATCTCTAATATTATAATGGGAGAGTTGGAGTTGTCGTTTGTAAACATACAAACTTACGTACGTGTATCATATGTACATAACTAATATGAAAAATAGCATTGGTATAAATACCTGAAACCCGGATCTGACCTGGACCCAGTATTGGACCGGAACCGACCCCGCCTATCTGGGTCCGGGTCCTAAATTGGGACCCGTTGTACTTTCGGGTCCAGGTCCGGGTCCGCTCAAAAGAGACCCGATCCGGATCCGGACTCGGACCCATTAAAAAAAACCCAAAAAATCAACATGAAAATAAATATTCTATCATCATCCCTTCCCTCATTTCTCCTCAATTTTAAATCTCCCTCTTCCAAACTCAAAACTCATGTCTGTTTCTTCTCTTCTCTATTCTAAATCATCCACTTGTTGTCTCCGCTCGCCACTCACACTCACACTCTCGTTCCTACTCGAACGGATAGAAATATTTTAATAGGACTCGGTCCTCTTGGGTCCGGATTCGGGTCCGGGTCCAATTTTTGGATCTATAGGGGACCGGGTCCAGGTCCGGATAGTGAAGGACCCGACCCGACCCGACCCGATACCAATGCTAATGAAGAAGGTCTCAGGTTCGAGGTCAAACTAAGTTAAAGTTTTTTACTATAATTTTTTTTAATTTGTTTGGTATTTTTGAGGCCCAAACAAATTGTGGTATGGGATTAGGCTGGTAAGTATATTTTATCCAGCCCATCTAGATTCATACGAGGCTAGGCATCATCGTGAGAGTAGCAGGTAAATACTCCATTCGTTTCAAAATAAAAGTCATTATAGCAAAAAAAATTCATAATATAAATCATTTAAGGATTTCGAGTAGATGTAATGTTATTCTTAAATGTCCATAAATTAATTTTCTATGAGATTTTCAATTTTATCCTTATTCATTTTTTTAAGAAAAATAATTTAAAAAATATAGAGAACAAATAGGATATTATCCAGTTGATTGTTCATTTATGAATATCTAAAATCAAGAATGTGAAATACTTTTACTTAATTATAAATTATTTTTTAATAATCGCATAAAAAGAGAGTGTGGCTTCTCTTTTTGGTGAGGCCCTGATTTTTTAATATTATAAATTATAAATTATTTTTTAATATTCTTAAATTGACGAACAAGAAGAGAGTTTGGCTTCTCTTCTTTGTGAGGCCCTGATTTTGATTTAGCTCTGGTGTCGATCTTCTTGTGGGAGTGTTTCCATTCTGTTAGTATTTTCTCTATTCAATTCCTTTCCTTTTTGGAAAGGTTTCTTCCATGGCTCTTATCAAAGCTGTAGCGATCTCGGAACGTTCAGCTTCGGATCAGGATTCGCAGGGGGATTTTTCTTCTTCTACTTGGGATTTCACCTACCCCTCTCAGGGTTCTTCCAATTACTTTAACTCCCCTTCGCCCTATAGGCCCGATCTTCATCGGGTCTGCTTCAGATGCCTCCTTTCTGGGCATCTTAAGCGTGAATGTAAGAATAAAATGAAGTGTTTATTCTGTGATAAGCTCGGTCACTCTCGTAGTCGATGCTTTTCACTTCAAAAACTTCTGGGATGGCCCAGAGGTCTTCCCCTACCGGCCAAACTCCTATCCTTCCTTAATTACCTCCTCTTAAAGCTCAAGCTTCTGAATAGCTTGGTTAGTAAGCATAGTAGGGTTGAGAGCAAGGATCTCGACTCCTCTGTCTTGACTGACTTTTCAGAGTCGAACTTCTCCCCTTCTCGTCCCTCTCCTCGCGCATCTCCAGTCACTCTTAATCGGCCTAATATTGCTTTCCTTTTTAAGGATCGTAAAGTTTTTACGAACCTTGTATCCAACCCTCGACGGGCCTCGTTCAAGGCTCGCCCCCAACCTGTCTCAGTGTTTCTGTCATTGTTCAGGAAGTTGGGTACATATCCTGACTGGTTTAAATCCTACTCCCCGTATCATTCGGGGTCTCTGAGTGCGAGGGAGACTACTCCACACTCCCGCACTTCTGACCCCCCTGTGCTTCCTGACAGAGCTATTTTTGATTTTAAGGACCTTTCACTATTCAATATCTATCCTTGTGCTTTGAAGTTCACCAACCCCTTATATCCTGCGATCTCGTTTCATTATCCTGGCTGCCTATACTCTTGGTATCAACTTTTAGGGGCTCAGTCATGGCTCTATCAGATCCTGAGGACTTTCAAACTCTTCTTGCTTTCCCTCCCTCTCAAGTATTCTATGAGTACTGATGTCCCTTCTTTTTCCCTTGGGGCCGGCACCTCCAAGACCATCCAATCTACCTCTTCGGCTGCTCCCAGCAGTCACAGTTCCCCCCCGTGTCCCACCACTGTTCATGTTTCTTTATCTGACCTTGAGGCGTTTTCGCCCCCCTCTGTTAGGGCTGCCCATGCCCCTATCAAGCGCGGTTACAAAAAGAAAGTTTTCGAATTTTCGAAGATTCGTGTGAGCGCTCGCCTTCTTGCGAGGAAAGCAGGCGCCGTGTCAGCTCATCAGCTAGGGCACTGTTGAGTTTTTGCCTGCTCGTTGACATCCCCGGTGTTTGCAGTGCCTTTCCGCCGTTTTGCCTCTAGAGTCCCTTTAGACTGCTAGTGAAGTTGGATGTCGTCATGGAGGGAGTTTTACCTGCCAGTGTTCTTGGATCGTTTGCTTTGGTCCAGCACCTCTGTCGGATTCGGTATTTTGATGTTGGTCTCCTTTGTGCTCGAGTCCCTGGGCCTTTTGCTTTGCTCTCTGGTATCGGGATGATGATTCTTGCCGTGATTTTGCCCTCTGTGTTGATACTTGTTATTGTATTTCTTATTTATTTCGTTTTATTCGGTTTTACCTCTTGTAAAATCCTTGATGCTTGTTTGTATTAGTACTATTTTATTGATTAATATATTTTTTGATGGCTGGAGTCTTATGGCTCTATCCGATTCATCAAAAAAATAATCGCATAAAAATATAAAATGACTTGTATATTTTTGAAATGGCGGTAGTAGCATTTTTGCAGGTAACGGTGGGATGAGAAATTTATGGTTGGTATAAAAATAAGAAAAGTCTCATTTTCATCACTCACTCATTAGACAATTGACAATTGACAGTCCCATAGGGATGGGCGGATTTGAGTATCATTCCACATGCCCGTGTCTTGGTGATCTGACTTCATCATCACGGTAATTGCTACATGTAATAACTGGTGCGATCAAATCTAACTTTGTAGTTTTCTGACAACTACATGCTTAGTTTGGTGAGCAGCTAATCATTAATTTTGTGCTTCATAGTATGGTGAGATATGCACTGCTTATGTTATTGTTTGGTTCATAGTTCTGTCGATGCTAGAAAAAATATTCTTAAATTGACGAACATTATGACAGAAGTTACATTTTACAATTCCATACAGTAATTAGTATGCAGGTAATATACCGTTATAAGAGTATCCACTATCCTTCGTTAAAAATCCAAAATTTAGCAATGAGATTAAAAAAATCTCTACTATCATTTGCTAAATATTCAAATTTAGAATAGAAATCAACAATAGACTGTTAGAGATAGCAATCTGCTTTAGCAATTGCTTAATATAGAAGACAGAGGATAATGGTCCGTCCGTATAAATATATCTTTAATCTCTAATATTGTAATGGGAGACGGATTTAGTGTCATTTGTCAATCTATCAACGCGTGTGACACACGTACATAACTAATATCAAGGAGGTTTCAGGTTCGAGTCTTCACTATGTCAGAGTTTTGATTGTAAAAAAATTATTAAGACGTACATTGTCCGTTTATAACTAATATAAAAGATATCCCAGGTTCAAGGCCAGCCTACGTAAAAAAATTTCCTTTAAAAACTATATATTTATTAAGAAGTGCATTGCACGTATAAATTACTAGTATTTTTTATTATGGTTGGACGGAATATTATCTTTTGTCCGCCAACTTATTCATAATTTTTTTCCAAAAAAAATTATGAAAATGTCATTCAAATATTACGAAATTGCCATTAAAAAATCTCGAACAGAAGATCTTCTTCCATTCGATAACTTCTTCAACTTTTTTTCTTCCAGATATTACTAAAATACCATTAATTAATTACGAAAATGTCATTTTTAAATTAAAAAATATATAGACAGAAGGAAGATCATCCGTTTGTTTTTTTTATTCTTTTTTGTTGTTGTTGCAAATTTAGCACCAACAATAGCAGCGCTACTCCTTCATTGCTATTTGCCAAATGTTAAATTTGCATATTTAGAAGTGACGATAGTGGATGCTCTAATAGTATTTACAAAAGATAAATGGAATTAATTGTCTTCATACTTTTTCGTGTTATATTACAGAGCATCGAGAGTGCAAGAAGTTCGCTCTGTGTGTATTTCAGAAGATAAAAAAATGTAAGATACAAAATTGCTAATTATCTTTCTAATTTTTATTCTCGCTTAGTGTGGAAATTCTCAACCATTCGGTAACTCAAATCCTTTTTTTTTTTGTAATTATGGGTAAAGATCGAAGGCCCGATGGCCGAGTGCACAATGGAAGGTTATATATATATATATATATATATATATATAGAGAGAGAGAGAGAGAGAGAGAGAGAGAGAGAGAGAGAGAGAGAGAGAGAGAGAGAGGTAGAGAGGTAAGCCTCATATAGAGTATGAGGAAATTTTTCTCTTACAAAGTGATTATACTCACTTGGTTGAGCCCTTATGAAAGATCCACTCCGTCCATCATTTTTATCATACTAATTGATGTATGTGTAGAAAAAATTAAGTGGTTTGGAGGTCATTCACCCATGCTTCTTGTCGGTATACGCCGAGAGAAGGAAACCGACGAGCTCACATGAAGAGGTTCGATTCAACTTTGGGTTGTGGCTTCAGTGGCTGCTCTAGCTCCGGCGATCCACAGCGACACCGATCGATCAGGCTATGCTCCATATTTTGATGGGAATTGATCGTTTCGAGTTTCAGGTGCTTGCGAAGCTACACAGATCTATTATGAGCTTGTTCGTATGGGTGCTTCGATGCATGTCATCAACATTGGTGGTGGATTAGGGATTGAATATGATGAATCTCAATCTGGTGGATTCGATATGTCGGTTAGATATGGGCTTGATGAGTACGCAGCAACAGTGGTTCAAGCAAATCAGTATGTTTGTGACCAGAAAATTTGTAGCGAGAGTGGTCCAGTGCCATGTATCCAGTTGGCATCAATGTATGGAAGGCCGCGAGGAAGGATAAGGGAAGATTGAGTCTAAATTTTGGGTCTGTGTGAGAGTGTGGAGATTGAAGACGAAGCAATTCTCGGCTGCTCTCTTTAAAGGGGGCAGGCTACTCGAGTTGGCAGGCGGCGGCCGATGCAGCAACGTTGCGGGGGCTGGACCCGATGACAGGTCCTCCCACCGCCAACGACTTCGATGATGCACACTATGCCTTTGTGGGAGAGGCATTTCTGCTGTTAGTGGGCGTTTCAAATTTTGAAACGGTTGGGCACCAAAAATCCCACCCGATTCAGATCGGGTGGGTGCGCGTGTACCACAGGTGCAACAGACGAAGCAAAAATGACGTACTGACAATTCAATTGGGCCAAGCATTGTGACTGGGCCAAGAAGGGGACCAGTACAATATTAGAGGAAATTACTTTGGGTTTGGATGGGGTCCACTATAGTTTTGAGGTTATTTTTGGGTCCAAGAGGGGGTCCGGAATGCCCTCTCCCCTAGCGTGATGTCTCAGAAATCACTTGAAGAACGAGTATGTTATCGTGGAGATAGCTATTTTTGGGGACAATGGCCCACCATCCACGATTCGGTTGGGGGAAATGTTTGGTATCTGTACTGGTCTTGTTGCTTTATGTTTTGTGTTTTGTGTCTATTGTCCCACCCTCCCATGTATAACTGGAGGTCCTATATTTTATTTCCTATCTTTTATTTTCTGTTTTGTAGTTGAGAAAAGTGAGCTTCATATAGAGTGAGGAAATTTTTCTCATACAAAGTGATTATACTCAATTGGTAGGGCCCTTATTGAAGATGCACTCTGTTCATCATGTTTGTCATGCTCATAGATGTATGTGTAGAGAAAATCAAGTACTTTGGAGATCATTCACCCATGCATCATGTGGTTGAAAAATAAATGATTTCAACTGTAATACAAATCGAACCACAAATTGGACCCACATTATGCATGGGTGGATAACCTCTAAACTACATATTTTTTTCTACACAGATTTATTAGTATGATAAACATGATGGACGGAGTGGATATTTCATGTGGGCACCACCATGTGAATATAATCACTTTGTATGAGAAAAAAATTCTCATACAAATATGAGATTCACATTACTCTTTGTAGTTTGTATATTTGGCCAATACTTTTGGTTTGTTTTGTTAATTGCTTATTAGCGAAACATGGTCTCTGATTTAATTCATAAAAAATTGCATTGGATACATTCTCAATTGGGTACAAGAACGCCCAAAGAAAAGGACACGCTAATTCATGAGTTGCTTTACTCCTCAGAAAGCTTGAAAGGAACAAATATTCTAACTGATTGGTCATTCCTTCTGCTTTGTACTTTATGCTGAATCACGTGGCTTAGGCTTGTGTCATTGCTTTAGATGTAAGAAAGAAAATCATGTGGACAGGCAAAAGGCAATAACAACTTAGAAGGGATGATTATCATGTTATGGTAAAATATCCCTATTTTATAGCTGCAAAACTCACTACCGTCGATTATTAATTATTATTATTATTATTATTATTATTTTGTTGAGAGAATACCACTATCGATTATTGACTTAGATCAATCTTTAGTTGAGCCATCTCCAACACTGGAATCACTCCTACCAACTCCTACCAACTCTTCCCTACCAACTCCTCAAAATTCTAGATCTGAAAAATCTGGGGCAGCGGCTAGGGCTTGCCGCCGCCGCCCCATCGCCCACCCTTCATCCTTACCTCCCCTCGCTCTCCTCTCTTAGATAACCCCTGAAGTAGTTCAGTACGATCTGCGCCGTCGCTCCGCCGAAGCTCCGTCGGCGCGCTCTGCGCCATCCATCCGCCAGCGCTCCGCCAGCGACCCGTGCCTCCGTCTCTGCGACAGCGCGCCTCCGTCGCCTACGCTGCCCTGCCGTCGACGACATCTCTGCGCCTCGCGGGCCTCCGCCTCTGCGCCAGCGCGCCTCCGTCGCTGAAGTGCATCTCCAGCGTCCCCGCCTTTCGCTAAAGCGCCATCCATCCGAGACGACGACCAAGCGTCGATCCGACACGACGACGCTCAGATTTGTGACCCTCTTGATCATCGGCGCCGTGAGCAGTGTCGTGAGCCGATGACGGCGACTGGTGTCCAGATCCACTTCGGATCTGGTCGACTGGTCCCCCCCGGCGACTGGTCATAAGGATATAAAACCCGACAATTTATTGTTGGATAGAAATGGGGTCATATGAAGCTCTCTGATTTTGGGTTGTGCAAGCCTTTGGACAGTAGTAGTTTTCCAAACCTGAGTGAGCCTGAGTATGCAGGTGGAAGAAATGTGAATCCTTCAGTGGATAGCAGTAAGCATTTAGGTACTGCTCCTGCACCCAGGCGGACACAGCAAGAACAGTTGTTACATTGGCAGAAAAATAGGTGGATGTTGGCTTATTCAACTGTTGGAACTCCTGACTACATTTCTCCTGAAGTTATGTTGAAGAAAGGATATGGAACGGAATGTGACTGGTGGGTTTCTGTGTTCCCCTCTAGCTACTTTCCACAGTATTTAAGTTTCCTAACATGTACTCCAAATCAGATGTTGGCGCGGTGTTGGTGTTGGTGTTGGTGTTGGTGTGAGAGGTGTGGAATGGGTGGCATCGCACGATTGTGGGGCTTGGGCCCGAGATGGGGTCCCTCCATGATGTGTGACGTCCACGGACTGCTGCCGCCCCCTCCCCCCAGATCGCTAAGTTCATCCAATGGTGCGCCGCCGCACTTCGACTGCAGAGTGTGGCGGCGCGCCTATCGTGGATGTTGGTAGTAATTCATTAGGTTGGGGTTGGGGCCCGCAAACGGGGTCCCCCCATGAGGTGTCCTGTAGAAATTGTTGTGTTGGAGATGTATCTGTTTTTGTTTGGTAGTAGGGTAGTCGCACCCTGAATTCGACACCCGTTAATCAACGACCACAAGTTTCGCAACAGCACCGGCACTACGCCCTCATCAATAATCCTGCAATCTACAACGTCCACCACCCGTAGGGGCAAGAGGGGAAGGTGATGCTTCTGTTTGTTGTGATTGTTTTGGATTTTACGTGAGAGAGAGAGAGTGAGAGAGTGAGAGAGTAAAGAGGTTGCTTCTCTCTATTCTGTGCTGGTGTCTGTTAGTATTTGTGAGAAATTACTAGAGAGAGTAGATGCGTGTGAGAGGCGAAGGTATCCTTTTCACGGCTCTCTCCTTTTCGGTGTTCGTGGTTAGGGTGACCGAGTGTTTTGTTTGGTGAAAAATTGCGGATGAGAGCTATAGCATGACAGAGGTGAGTTCCCTCTCAATGGCTCTCCTTTTGGGTGCGACTCCGATTGGGCCATGTGTGAAGTTGCGTTGGTGAGGTAGAAAGATGGGAGCGGCAAAGTTTCAAATCCCACATGATTCGCTTCAGGTGGGTGGGCGTGTGCCTTGGAGGTGGGTACTCGAAGCTTGCTTGACGGACATTCAATTAGTTGGTCCTCGTAGTTTAGAGTGAGAGCTGATTATATGTACTGGTTATGTCGCTTCATTTTTTTCCTGTCTGTAGGTTGTAACTGGCCCCAGTACGCTGGGGTTGTTTTGTTAATTTCTTATTAATGAAACAGGGTGGCCTTATTCCACCTTTTCCCTCAAAAAAAAAAAATCTTTAGTTGAACGTATTAGACATACTGGAAGTATCGACAGGTCAATTAGAAATCTAACTCGGCTAATGTATCTCAGCATCCACCGACCGATACCATGCTCCCTATCCCCACAAACCAAAATGATTATTCAACCAGCTGACTAATTCAAAGTCCAAACTTAGTGTTAGGATTGTGGACTCAAATACACATACCCACGGAATAATTGAAGTCAGAGAAGAAGAGGAATAGACAAAGACAACAAGAAAATGAAACAACAGCTAAAAGAAGTGCAGATAGAGAGTTGCGGTCGACCGACAACCCGACCGACCACCTGACTGCAACTAGGCCGCTAGGTATCTTTGAGTTAAATGGAGAGCGGAATAGTCGACCGTGCAGTCGACCTACCAGGGCTTAAGGAGTGGACTTTACACGTTGCGGTCGATCGACCTGGGGGTGCGGTCGACCGTTAGCGGCAATGTGTTATTTGGGTTGACGAAATTCAAGCCCAATAAGCTGAATTTGTGTTTATCTTTTAGGGTTTACTTGGGGCTATATATATGGCTGTAGACTCTAGAATTTGTATCACTGATAAGAACAAGAGGTAAGCCGTTATCATCGTTCAAATTCAGGAGGGGATTATGCCAAATGTTTCAAAGGTGAGAGAGAGATCGAGAGTGGTAATCTCTTTATAATCTTTGTATTTCTTGGGGTATAAGAAGTATTGGTTATCTCTGCATATTGATTGTGTTCTTGGGAGATCTTTCATATATTGTGGTGGCTTATTTTTTGTTCATCTAGGTCTTGGTAGTTTCTATTGCTTGTGGTGTATTTCCGCTATTAGCACTACAAGTTGTGGTGTATTCTTCAACAAGTGGTATCAGAGCACTAGGTTCGAGATAATCGATAACAAGTTGAAGATCGAGAGGTTCGATGAAAGTGACTTCGCGATGTGAAAGATTCAGATGATAGCGTATCTTCGTTAGAAAGATCTATTGTTTGATGAGAAGCCGAAAGGTGGAGACAAGGATGCGAAGGTCTTGGCGGATTGGAATCGTTTGGATCAGAAGGGGCTAGGGCAGATTCAGTTAGGGCTGAGTAGGAAAACATTATTTCATATCTCGAAGGCAAAGACCACAAAAGAGGCTATAGAGATTCTCACGGGTATGTATGAGAAATCGTCGGCATCTACTCAAATTCTTCATCTGAAGAAATTGGTTAATATGAAGTTGAAGGAAAAGAGTTCGGTAGCAGAACATGTGAACAATTACTGTATGGTTTATGACCAGATGGAAGATGCAGGTTTGAAGTTTTCAGAGATGGGGCAATCATTGTTACTTCTATCTACTTCACCTGATAGTTATGGTATGGTGGAACAGACTATCACAGGCACTATGACAGATTCGATGACTCTACAGGATGCGGTGAGTAACATTCTGATGAGGAAGTGAGAAGGGTGAGAAATAGAGGATATCCATCATCATCTTCTAGAGATTCCACAAAGTCTGTTGAGAGGAGACGTGGGAAATCTAAAAGCAGTCAAAGAAGAAAAGATCAGAGTAGTTCATCAGAGAGTGGGTTTGATGACATCGATGGACATGGGCCTGAGTACTGGTATTGTTAAAAGAAGAGTCACATAATGCGCAGTTGCAAGGCCTATATGAAGAAGAAGCAGGAGAAACGAAAGAGAGATATCCCAAAGGAAGCTTAAGCGGGGCTTGTTGAAGAGTTATGCTATCAGCTCAGAAGGAGTTTGACACTTAAGATTGGTGTATTGATTCGAGAGCTTCTTTTCATTGTGATAGAATTATTGGGTTTATTATTGATTTATTAAACTGAGTACAATAAGAGAATACTAAATGAAAACATTATTCAATACGGGACTAAACTAATTTATCATCTAACACCTCCTCTCAAACTCAAGTTGGTTCAAGCAACAAGAGTTTGCAATACTGACGATGTTGATGTAGAAGGAACGATAAAACTGTGAGACAGTGATGGCGCTTGATAGCGCGTGTGACGGAACTGAGAAGTAGAGTGTTGTGGAAGAAAGTAGTGATGGCGCACTGTTGAGATCTCACCTCGAACAGTGGTGAGATCTCCATATCCCGATTTGTGATGGGATCTCACCCTTGACTTGAGACATAGTCGATGAACTGAGGACTGGATGCTGATAACACCACCTCTCAAACTTATGATCGATCAACCGGAGTGAGTTGACGATCACAATCGATCAACCAGAGTGAGTTGACGATCATGATGTAGAAGCACAAGAACCTGCAAGAAAGACGATCACGATGTAGAAACACAAGAACCTGCAACAAAGGCTTTTGTGTGTGTGTGTGTGTGTGTGGAAAAGAACAACAACTGACAAACGGCAATTCCCCCACACAGAATAGCAAACAACGGCAGCGAACATAGCAAAATAGCAAACAATGGATCCCAAACAGCAAACGGCAGTTCCTCCAAAATGCAATTGAACCAATGAACCAGACTCTGTTATTTCTTCGACATCCTGATGAAAATATTGGGGCGTCAAGCCAGAGCAAGGAGGGATGACTGATGTCAATCGGTGGATGGCGACGACGGGTGGCGTCGCTGGCTGCTAGCGTCATCGACGGTCGGCTGGAGGTCGGAAGGGAGGAGGACAGAGCGCGACATCGATTGGATCTGGGTCTAGCAAAGGGCAGCGGCGGGATCGCGGCTGTGCTGGTGTCGACGAGGGGAACAGAGAGGACAGAGGGGGTCGTCGATCAGAAACGGGGTAGCAACGGGAGGGGGTGTCAGGGGGGGTTGTGGCGGCCTGGAGATCAAGTGGCGTCGATCGACGGGGCGATGGAAGGTAGGCGGCGTGGGACTGGGTCACCGAAGATGGGGAGGCTGATCTGGGTGGACGCCGGAGGTGGAGGACGGGGTGGGTCTAATCAGGGAGAGAGAAAATGTCGAGGGAGAGAGAAAGACAGGGAAGAGAGAAAGGTGATGGAGATGGGAGGCTGGCGAAGCTCTGGTGGGTTTCGGTTGGAAAAGAAGAGGTAGGGGGAGGCGACTGTAAATTAATGATAATGGTGATTAGGGTTAATGACAGTTGTGATTTTTTTTTTTTTATCTTGTTGTTTGATGACGGCTAGGGTTTTGGGAGAGGTAGTTGATTAGGATTTTGGTATTTGATCGGGAGCGGAAGAAAGATGTTGGGAGGTGGAGTGATTCCGATGAAGACGAGAATCACTCCACCTCAATAACGAGGATCAAATTAGTATAAGTCTAATATGATTATATGCCCTGATACCATGATAAAATTATTGAGTTTATTATTGATTTATTAAACTGAGTACAATATGTCTTCTATATATTGAAGAGAAGAAAATACTAAATTAATACATTATTCTATATAGAACTAAACTAATCTATCATCTAACACATTGCACTCCGAGGAGAGAGGTGTTTGATGACTATGAGGAGGGTTCTTTTGGAGATGTGATCATGGAGAATGGTCACCGGTGTCCTGTATGTGGGGTTGATATTGTGCGTGAAAATCAATAATGATCAAAGTGTTGTCTTGCAGAAGAAATGGCATGTTCCAGACTTGAAGGAAAATCTTATCTCGAATAGAAGGATAGATAAAGAGGGGTTATCTACTATAGTTGGTAGTGGCGAGTGACATATAGATGTAGGTTCAAGGGTGATTGCAAAAGGAAAGCGCGAGGGAACTTTGTATTTGCTTAGAGACGTGAGGGGCGTTTCTCCTGTAGTTAACTCTCAGCCGGAATCGAGTAGTAGGTTGTGTGAGGTGCAGCCGAGTTCTTTCAGTTGTGGATGGGAGGTTACTAATTTAGTGGAAGCTGCTGGCCATGAAAGATATCTGTAACACCCGTAATTTCAAAAGAACTAATATATATATATATATATATATATATATATATATATATATATATATATATATATATAATAAATTACAAAGAAATCTATCAAGTGGCTCTCATTCAATCTCCCCTAAAATCAATGGCCTAGATTGATTCTCACAAAACATATTTTTCCGCCCAAAATTTCAAACCCCAAAATTAAAAATTTTCCCCCAAAACTAAAAAACTTACTTTATTACTCTCTATCTCTTCTCTTTTCACTTTTTCATATTTCTCTCTTTCTCTCTCTCCTTCTCTCTCTCGCATTCTTTCTTAACTTAGAAATTTAAATGTTAAGATTTCAGGTTTGTAAAATTTTAGAATTTTTATGTTTTTTTTATTGTACATGTTATATTGAAAATAGCAAATATCTTTTCAACAGTTAAATTTTATTATTTTTCACCCTTAAAGTTCTAAGAAGTTGGATTTTACACCCTCATTTATAATTATTTTTCAACATATACTAATAGAAACATGGACTTTTATTTACAACTAATTATTTTCATACTATTCAAACTTGAACTACATAATTGTTGTTTTATTGTTTACAGGGCTTTTCATGTGTTGTATCGTTCCGAAGACGTGTCGTAGGCACGTGTCCACGGGCAAATCTAGTATATATATATATATATATATATATATGAGTTTTGCTCCATTGAAAACGGGTTCGTTTTCAATGGGTTGGAAAACGCAGCTCTCAACCGTCCGATCGATCTTGATCTTGATCAGCGGATCAGATCAAGATCCGCTTAAGTCTCCCACTAATATATATATATATATATATGAGTTTTGCTCCATTGAAAACGGGTTCGTTTTCAATGGGTTGGAAAACGCAGCTCTCAACCGTCCGATCGATCTTGATCTTGATCAGCGGATCAGATCAAGATCCGCTTAAGTCTCCCACTAACGTTCCAAAAAGTGGAGGGGTAATTTCGTCACTTCACGTCAAAAAACGTTTGGGACTTAGCATTTTTTTGTCGTGGAGTTTTTTTTTTGTCGAAAAATTCACTTAGGCCGTTGTTGGAAACAACGGCCTAGGTTGTTTTTTTATAAAAAAAACATACCTTGGCCGTTGTTTCCAACAACGGCCTAGGTATGTACAGGTGTTTTTCCAAACACTTGTACATACCCAAATCTATCTCACTCTGTCTTCGTCACACACACTCTCTCTCTTTCTCTTGAGCTCCCGAAACCCATCTGCAAACCCTAGTTCACTCTCCCAACTCCGTGGCATCGATTTCTTTGCCTTGTCGAACTCCCCATCTTGTGGAAAGCTCTCTATCTCTCTCTCCATCTCCCGAATTTAGCAAACCCTAATTTAACATCCAAACACCCAAATCATCTGAACCCTAGCACAAATTCCCTTCATTTCTCTACAACAGCGCGAAGCGGCTTCTAACATCTTCGCCAACTCTCTATCTCTCTCTTTCGACCAGGTATTGACTTAATCCCAATTTACTATAATGAACTATGTTAATTTATTGAATTTTTTTTCCAATTTTGGAGTTGGGTTTTTTTGTATTATGTGTAGTAGTCTAGTCTATAATTTAGAGAGTATATAATTAGCTCTGATCATGTATGTTGTATATATTTTGTTGACATTTTCGTAGATGTAGTGTTAGTTGTAGTGGTGGAATATAAGAAAAGCAAATAAACGAGATCCAAAAATTCAATTTGTACGAGTAGGTCGGACTCGCTGCGTAGAAGGTAACGAAATTTGTAGAGGCGATTTTTGTCTCACGGTTTGTGAAATACGTCCGTTTATCAGTTTTATTCAATACAACGGATATAAAGTGATACACGGCCGTATCTTTCAAATCGAGAGTCAGAACTCACCTCTGCAAGTTCCGCTGACTTGTGTTTGGTGTGACAGAGTTGACGCCCAAATTTAGGAAATTTTCCTTCTCATTTTTGTTGTTTTGACGCGTATATAAAAAACCTTTAATCCACCTCGGAATTTGTGGAATACGTTATGAATAGAAAATTGCTTAAACGAAGTCCAAATAAAACGAAACTGTGCGAGTAGGTTGGTCTCGCCACTCATAAGTCATACCAACATGTACATGCGAGTTCCGACCCGCGGTTTGTGAGATACGTCAATGTATCGCTTTCCGCTCAGTTTTCAATAGTGAAAACGATACACTGCCATATCTTTCAAACCGTGGGTCGAAACTCCCATGTACAAGTTGCGTTGGCTTGTGTGCGGGGAGCCCAACCCAACGGCCAAATTTTGGAATTTTTGCATCTCGTTTATGTTATTTTGACGCGTATATGAAAAAACTTCAATCTACCTCGAAACTTTTTTAGTACGGTCTCCATACAAAAATGCTTAAACGAAGTTCAAAAAATACAAAACGGTGCACATAGGTTGGGCTAACCATTTACAACGCAACGGAACTTGTATTTGCGAGTTCCGACTCACGGTTTGCGAGATACGTCAATGTATCGCTTCCCGCTCTTTTTTAAAGAGTGAAAGTGATACACGGCCGTATATTTCAAATCGTGGGTCGGAACTTACTTCTAAAAGTTGCGTTGGCTTGTGTTTGGTGTGCCCTAGTTGACGACGAAATTTAGGAATTTTTGCATCTCTTTTGTGTTGTGTTGACGCGTATAAGCGAACTTTTGAAATTTTTGCATCTCGTTGGTTTGTGTTTGCTAATTTTCGGCGATTAATTAGTTTCATATATGCGAACTTTGTTATAGAGAAATGGCTAGAACGAGAGGAACCGGAAGGGGAAGGACATCTCAGGAAGCACGGGAGGAACATTCCACAGAGAATGTGAGAACTATTAATTTGTATTGTCCCTAATTTTGTATTTAGTGATATTGATTTTGAACGAATAATAATTATGTTTTTTGGTTCATATAGGTTGGTGCATCCTCTTCGATGACAGGACGTTGTGGTCCAGGACCAATATATCCCGGCGAACTGACCTTGCAAGATCGCCACAGATCCGCGGCAGTGTGGGGTGGGACGACGCGGAGGTGTAATTTCCGCACCCACGATACCATAAAGGTGCATCCACGTATTGTCGAGTACCTAGTAGCGGCCGGTTTCTATGGAATCAACATGATGGGTCAGGTTAAACTCAACCGAGCACTTCTCTCGGCACTCGTGGAGCGCTGGAGGCCAGAGTCGCACACGTTCCATCTACCGGTCAGAGAGATGACAGTGTCGCTACAGGATATAGCGATGATATCCGGTCTTCCAATAGATGGGTTGGCCGTGACGGGTAATATAAACTTTGATAAAATAGAGATGTGCAATGAACCGCTCGGTACAGAATTTGATGAGGCGGCCACGGAAGATGATGACATTTTCCAAGGACAATCAATCCGACTATCTTGGTTGAAGGGACGTTTTGATGGAACGTTGACCAATGCATCGCCCGACGACTATGTACAGTCCTACACCAGAGCCTACATTCTAACGGTGATCGGAGGGGTTCTCTTGCCTAACTCATCCGGCGATACGGTGCACCTCATGTACCTACGATTGCTCTCCGACCTAGGCTTAGCTGGCCGGTACAGCTGGGGAAGCTGCGCGTTGGCAACACTATACAGGGCATTGTGTCATGTAGCGCTAGATGAGACGGAGATGACCGGACCGATAGTTTTGTTACAGATTTGGTCATGGGAGCGACTGCACTTGGGTCGTCCCCGCATTAAGAGACTGGCCGGCAGACGGTTGGATGGCCCAACCAGAAAATCCTGCTATGTTAGCACCCTTAAGGGTATATTGAGCTGGTAGTCGGAGTTACAAAGACAACCCCAAGGGTGTAATAACGTACTACAGAGACGAGCTCGACCAACTACGTGAAGAGTTCGTGATTTGGGTGCCATATACACCCGAGCGGGTGCGAAGACTACCGCCGATGTGCACCACCGGGTCGCAGTTGTGGCTGACGACGACTCCACTCATCAACTTCGTTATAGTGGAGCATTCGCGACCGAAGAGAGTCCTTCGTCAGTTCGGTCTTCAACAGGATAGTCCCCCAAGCTGCAAAAACCTATACGATCATGAGTTACACGCCGTGAGGGGTACCGGTCGCATGCCTACTCATGATTGGGCAGATTTCCATTGTGTTCACGTTGCAGAATGGAACGAGCGTCGGTTTCAACTTGTAATTACCGATGTAGAAGAGTACGATGGCAAGCTACATGGGAAGTACATGCAATGGTACAGATCAATTACACGTCTGTACATCTCTCCCGATACAGAACTACCTGCTGGTGTTCAACGAGAAATTGAGGAGAGGGAGATTGAACCACCACCCGCCTATTCTAGTTCACAACCCATGTTCCAACCGAAGGCCAGAGCTATACGTACAGTGGTAATTACAATCTTCATATTTCTTTTAATGTTCGTTATATTTAAAGATCATGAATTGTTTAATTTACCGAATTTGTGTATTATTTTTGTTGGAGTTTTTTGATTTAGATTGATAATACGATGGACATGACAAAAGAATGCGCGGAGGTAGTAAAAAGTAATGCGAGCACGGCTATGAAGAGGTTCGCTCAGAGGATGCTCGCTTCTTGCCGTACCAATTTGGATGTTTTGGGAGAGGCCGAACGTTTGGATCGAGCATTAAGCTCACCGAGGGGGCGACATAAAATCGTGAGGGGTAGGCCAGCTGCATTGATGGGGCGACAACGGGAACGTGAGCTGAAAGAACAACAAGCTTCAACTTCACATCCATCTCACGAATAAGAGCAGGAAGAAGAGAGTGAGGATAGGGTTGTTGGAGACGTACAACAAGAGGAGGGAGGACAAGAAGAAATCCCCGAGTCGCCAACCACGTTCCGGCGTCGAAATCCTGCTCGGAAGAGGCGAGCACCACAGCCATACACGCCCGGTTCTTAGCCAATACATTTTGTTTGTTGTAGTTTTTTTATTTTTTTGTTTGGTTTTATCCCTGTTGTAACTTAACTAGTGGAAATTGTGGTTCATAAGTTTAAGTGTAGTTGATGTTGTTATTAATTGCTAATAGTTAATTATGGTTGGTGATTTTGGCGGTTGTAGATATGAATTTATTCGGAGAGTGTAGGTGATGGCAAAGTGTTTGGAATTTGGTAAAATTTTCAAGTGTAGCAGCTTCAGCTTCTGTGTACACATGTAGATTAATTTTTTTTTTTAACCCTAGGTAGTAGGACTAAGGTTGTACAATTTGGGTGATGGCAAAGTGTTTGGAATTTGGTAAAATTTTCAAGGGCAGCAGCTTCAGCTTCTGTGTACATATTTAGATTAAATTTTATTTTTTCCAACAACGGCCTAGGTAGTAGGACTAAGGTTGTACAATTTGTCTTGCTCTCTGACTTATTGGAGTTAAAAATAGCAACAAGTCAGATAGCAGCTCCCCTATATTGTGTATACCCTAGGCCATTGCTTCCAACAACGGCCTAGGTAGTAGACCAAAATAATAGATAATTTGTCTTGCTCTCTAACTTGTTGGAGTTAAAAATAGCAACAAGTCAGAGAGCATCTCCCCTATATTGTGTATACCCTAGGCCGTTGCTTCCAACAACAGCTTAGGTAGTAGACCAAAAAAATAGGCAATTTGTCTTGCTCTCTGACTTGTTGGTCTTAAAAATAGCAACAAGTGAGAGAGCAACTCCCCTATATTGTGTATACCCTAGGCCGTTGCTTCCAACAACGACCTAGGTAGTAGACCAAAAAAATAGACAATTTGTCTTGCTCTCTGACTTGTTGGTCTTAAAAATAGCAACAAGTGAGAGAGCAACTCTCCTATATTGTGTATACCCTAGGCCGTTGGCTCCAACAACGACCTAGGTAGTAGACCAAAAAGATAGACAATTTGGGGTGCTCTCGACTTGTTGGTGTTAAAAATAGCAACAAGTCAGAGAGCAACTCCCCTATATTGTTTATACCCCAGGTAGTAGGCCAAAAAGATAGCCAATTTGGGGTGCTCTCGTCTTGTTGGAGTTAAAAATAGCAACAAGTCAGAGACCACCCCAATATAATGTTTATACCCTAGGCCATTGTCGGAGACAACGGCCTCGGGTATAAACATTATCTTGGCCTACTTTGTTTGCTTTTTTCAATTTTCTCTTCACTCTTTACGAACAATCTCTGTGGAACTTTGTACAAAAGATAGATGATAACTTGGCTTGTATAACATTTATATGTTTTGTTATTTTTTAATTTGACTACATCTAACTAACCACTACATAATCACGATGTTTTAATATTCCCAGAACACCCCAGAAAATATAAGAAAAACTATATCATTCGTTAGGGTTAGGGTTAGGGTTAGGGTTCGTGCTAATGGGGGTTAAGGGTAGGGTTAGGGTTAGCGGGGTTTAGGGGTTTGATTAGGGTTATTATAGGGTTAAGGTTATTGCAAGGAAGACATTTGCAGTAAGATCTTGTTTTGGTTTATCATTAATTACATTAATATTTGTAGTTGGGAGTTGATAGGTAATAAGTTTCCAGTAAAGAGTTCATAGATATTTAAATTTTATCAATTCTGTTTATACCCAATTTATAACCACTTGTTTGTGTTATGAATGGAGCATTAAACTCTTTTCAGTTAGTACCACTCAGAGCATTCAGAATTACTGAAAATGAGAAGAAAAACTGTATAGTCACATGTGTCTCTCCACTCTTTACGTATATTGTCTTCTGAACTCTACAAAATAGACATTCATATGTATGTTTTTTTGTTTATATTTTTTATTTATTTCCATTCATATCCACCTAACTAACCAATATAAAATCGATACCTTCAAACGAATAAAAAAATTAACACAAATTGATTTGTTTTTTGTTTTATAAAAATCAATAAAATATGATATGTAGGTTAGGGTTAGGGTTATTGTAGGGTTAAAAGAGTAGGGTTATGGGTTAGGGTTAGGGTTAATGTAAGGTTAGGGTCTCCTCTCTTTTTCTCTTCGTAGTAGAACAAGTTCAATATGGGAAAAACCTAAAGTACATAGCCACATGTAGCCTACCCCACATGTAGCCTATAACTGGGAAAAAACACATTTAGATTCCCACATGTAGCCAATATATCGAAAAAACCACATGTAGATTCCCACATGTATAACCCAATATGATAAGAGATTAATTCTTCTATGTCTGGCTTGAATAATAATGTATAATCTTCAAAATCCTCGTACATTGTTTACAATGAAAACGTTCCTGAAGACATTCTCCAGACATGCAACTGGAAAGAATTCCACAAGATTGGGAAGAAGAGGTGTGAACTTCTTGCAAATCCAAAAAATTTCAAAGATTGCTCCCCACATGTAGACCATACTTGGAAAAATTCACATGTACAATGAAATAGTAGACACATTTTTTTAGAGAATCTCGCATGTAAAAGTTGTTCATTAGAGAGATTATGAACAGAGTGGTGCAAATTCTCTGTTAATAGAGACACTACCTGCAACTGTTGATTATGTGAAAATTTTGGACGTGGAATCTCGTCGTGAAGTAATTGTGTGCAGTTCTTCGAGCAGCTGTAATGGTGATGATATCCCTATTGCTTCACGTAAGAACAGAGTTCGTTAACAGAAAACCCATCTAACAAAAAACCCCTAACCCTAACCCTAACCTAGGTGTGACTCCTAACCCCCTTTTAACACTAACCTTAACCTTATACATGTAAACCTACTCCTTTATATTTTTTGGAATATTTTTTAAGCATATTACCTTTATAATTCTATATTGGTTAGATAGAACGAAAAAATTGTAACGTAATAAAAAATTATAAACAATATATACGTGTATATCATCTGTCTTTGGTATGTAGTTGCAGAGAGACTGTTCGTAAAGACAGATAAATGTTAGATTTTTTTTGTTTTTTTTTCCAAAAAGGATGATTATGAATTATTTTTTATTATTTTTTGTACATATTTAACCACCATGATTATATATTGGTTTGAAAGGTGGTGGTAATGGGCATATTAAAAAATATAGCTAAACGATATACAAGTGTAGATCATCTGTCTTTTGTATAAATTTCCACAGAGACTGTACGTAAAGAGTAAAAAGAAAATTGTAAAAACACCAAAAACTTCATACCTAGGCCGTTGTTATAGACAACAGCTTAAGGTATCCATATAAAGGGGTACTCCATGACTTTTTGCTCTTTTCAAGTATTAAGGTACAACCTAGGCCGTTGTCAACGGCCAAAGGCATTTATAAGAAATGGGGTTGCTCTTTGACTTGTTACTCCTTTTGTCTTCTCCAAGTCAGAGAGCACCCCCAAAATCACAACTTTTTGACTATAACCAAGGCCGTTGTTGGAGACAACGGCCTTAGGTATTTATAAAAAATGGGTTTGCTCTCTGACTTGATGCTCCTTTGGTCTTCTCCAAGTCAGAGAGCACCCCCAAAATCACAACTTTTTGACTATAACCTAGGCTGTTGTTGGAGACAACGGCCTAAGGTATTTATAAGAAATGGGATTGCTCTCTAACTTGTTGCTCCTTTTGTCTTCAACAAGTCAGAGAGCACCCCCAAAATAACACTTTTTTTACTATAACCTAGGCAGACAACGGCCTAAGGTATTTATAAGAAATGAGGTTGCTCTCTGACTTGATGCTCCTTTGGTCTTCTCCAAGTCAGAGAGCACCCCAAAAATCACAACTTTTTGACTATAACCTAGGCCGTTGTCTCCCAACAACGGCCTAAGGTATTTATAAGAAATGAGGTTGCTCTCTAACTTGTTGCTCCTTTTGTCTTCAACAAGTCAGAGAGCACCCCCAAAATTACACATTTTTGACTATAACTTAGGCCGTTGTTGGAGACAACGACCTAGGTTATCAAAAACATATTGTTTTGCTCTGTGACTTGTTGCTCTTTTTAACTAGTTATATTGAATACCAAACAAAATTCATCAAATAACTGAGGCCGTTGTCTCCAACAACGACCTTGGTTTATATATATATATATATATATATATATATATATATATATATATATATATATATTTACAACTACAAGTACAACTACAGTTGATACAATTGAGTTACAAACTAACATTTACGTACAACAACAATATTAACAAACGACACAAACAAACGACACTTAAGTCTCAAGAACATTTACAGTTACCAATCAAAGGTAATTAACCAAGTTGCACAAAGAGTTAAAAATATACCGAACAATTACATTTTAAAAATTACAATTCACAGTGGATCGTCATATCCCGACTCAGAACTGTCTTCTTCGGAAGGAATTACTTTTTGCCTTCATTGAAAGATTAGGTTTAGTTAGTAAGAAACTCATTTGCCACAAATAAAGTATAATAAATTTAAACGAGGGACAAACAAATAAAGTACGAGTCTTACCCCTCAAATAAAGTTGGACAATTTCTTGAATCATGATTCATTTGGACAATGCCTCATCTTCGGCACCTTCTCGGTTTTTTTATGCGGAGTTGCTCTCTAATCGGCCTCAATCTTTTGACACGAGGCCTTCCCTTTATCGTGCACTGCTGTGGGTCACTAATGCGTGTAGGTATGTGTCTACTCCTTTGATTATGAGGTTGTGCACTATCATGCGATTGTGAACTACCTCCGGGTTCGACACTGTCATGTGGTTGTGAGGCATGTTCCGGTTGTTCACCTAATCCGGGTTGTGGCCGAGAAACCCCGTCAATGATCTTCTGCAAATTCTCCAACGTGTATTTGTAACTCTCATTGGGGGAACAACCGAGATCGATAATTTTTTTTGCATGGTAGCTCAACTCACAATATCGAGAAGCAAAATTCTCGGTATTGGGTTCGGTTGGAACTGATGTATAACTTCTTCTCATCACATCCCTAGTCCATCTTATTTTAATATATACATCCGGGAGGGAAGTGTGATGGCAGAAACGAAGTGCAGCTAAAATATGCCTGCAAGGAATGACAACAAATTCGAACAAGTGACATGCACAAGTAATAATTCTATTGATTTTGCATAATTGAAGAAGGCGAGCCGGTTCTGACTCTCCACGGAGTATGACACGAAAGGTTGAACTATCCGGTGTCTCAAGATCGGCAACAAATATCACATTGTACATGAAGCTTTTTGTGACTTCATCTTGGAATTTGTAAAATATTTTCAAAGTATATATTTTTGCCATTTGTGCCTCCAAATCCCCTTCACTCTTCAACTTCGGTCTCTTCTCACAGTTACGATGATTTTCTTTCAATTCATCGTGTCTTTGCCTTCCCAAAAAACTGTCGAAGATAACGGCAAATTCATAAAGGGAATATTTTTTTTCTGTATGATGCTTTAGGGCAAAATGTTCGGACTCAACCCGTTGGCTACTCAACATGCCGGACTAAAAAGAATATTTAGTGTAGATGGGTGCCTAACTTTCACGGATATCAAATATATCGTTCAACCATTTGTTACTCTCTAATCTGTATTGCAAAATCAAAATAATCTACTTTTCTACAAATTCATGTACATATTCGGAATTGTAGATTACATTCTTCAATGACTCCCTAAACTTGTCGATATCGGTCGAAAGACGAACCTCCTGGGGTAACTTATCCAGAATGTGCCAAATACAAAAATGATGCCGAGTCTGGGAGAAAACTTTCTTAACTGTGGCGGCGATCTCACGGTCTTGATCGGTGATAATACCGGATAGAGCACGATTCATAACCCCTCTTTTCAAAGAACCATTCAAACGAAGAGGCCGTCTCATTTGGAATGAACCCACCTCCTAAGAAAGTTGATTGCCAATGTTGATTCACTCCAACAAACGGAACAAATAACATTCCGTAACGGTTCGTATTGTACGTGGCATCAAAGCAAACTACATCGCCAAATTCTTCATAATTCATCCTACAAATACCATCTACCCACATACAATGTGACAACCGCCCTTCGGGATCGACTTGAATGTCATAAAAAAATGAAAGATCCGTATGTTTCTTAGATTCGAAAAAATCAATTAGCATTGTAAAATTGTGTCCTTTCAATGTTTCTTGCGAATCTCTAAGTAAATTTCTAACATCTTTTTCTGTGAATCCTACTTGATTGTGATTCGAAGAAGAGCATTTGTCGACATGTTTGGATATTAGCTTGGTTCATTTGATCTATTATTCTTTTGTCCGTATTTGACACGAATCTGTTTCGGGGCAAAAGGTACATTCTACCGGGTGAGGTGAATTCGTGATTGTGTTCTTCGTGAAATGAATACACCACCTACGTATTACTTGCTTCGTTCAATTTTACATGAACGCAAGCCTTGCAACCCGTTCTACAGGTTGTTCCCCGTCTACCATCACTATGTTGACTCGGCGACGACCCAGCTTTATTACAAAGATATGACTTATCTACTTCCTTTCCCCCCTTTAATTTATTCCCACCCTTACGCATTGCAAAACCCCCACAATGGGCATATGAAGAATAAAAATTCTCGACCTCAACTAAAGTGGGGAATGTCATACCTAACTTTGGAAGAATAAAAATTCTCGGCCTCAACTAAAGTGGGGAATATCATACCTAACTTTGGTTTCAGATGGTATTCGACTATCGGCATGGAATCAGTGATTGGTTCTACCCGCACAAAATTATTGCCGGCAGCAGAACTCTCCGTATCGTTGTTCATCTGGAATAAAAATATATTATTGGTCAATTAATAACACATTATATATAAAACAACTTGTTAAAAAACGATTGAGATATATATACATACAAAGCAAAATAAGTGACAACACGTCGAAAACGACGTCATATAAATACAAAACTCTTCTATTGGGTCCGGCTTGCCGCGCACACGGTAACAGAACTTCTACAAGTAAGTTCCGATCCACGGTTTGCAAGATAAGGCCGTGTCTCGCTTGCATTCCCCTCATTCTTGAACTGAGGTTGTTGTTTGATATACGGTACAAATCCGCACAAACGGGATCAAAAAATTCCTAACTTTGGGAGTGGGACAGCGGCAAAACACATGAGCCAACCAAATTTGTAGAGGTCAGTTTCGACTCACGGATTGCAAAATACGCCGATGTATCACTTTCACTCACGGGAATCAATTGAAAGCGATACACGGTCGTACACTTCAAACTGTGAATCCAAACACACTTCTACGAATTGCGTTGGGTTGTGTATGGCGTGTCCAACGTAGTCGCAAAGTTGCATAAATTTTTTCCCGCTTTGTGCGTTATTACTAACATCGAACAACAAACAACAACAACTAATACTACATCTACTTCCCCAATTAAACTAGAATTACATACTCTGTAAAAACCTACGCATAATATAGCAATTGTACACTCAAACATGGGTGAAAAATTTTCAATCAATTAGCCTAGTTAGAACTACTCAAGTGGGAACAAATTAGTACCTTCAACAATGAGGGTGTTCGGGAGGCCGCAAAGTTGCTGCTGTAGAGAAAGGAAGGGGAGTAGGGTTTGGCTAATTTAGGGGGATTAGGATTTTAGGGTTGGATAGATTTCGTATAGGTTAGAGTTTTTTTGTAATTGGGATCTTCAAAGGAAGATGGCTAGAGACTGAGAATATGGAGAGATTCGGTGAAAAGCAACGATCAAGAGAGAGGTAGGGTTTTCAGTTCAATAGAGAGACAGCTACGGTTTGGGGAATTGGGTTTATCGAGCTCCACTAGCGAGAGAGAGTTGTGAGGGAGATGAAGATCTGAGTATGTACAAGTGTTTGGAAATGCACTTGTACATAGTTAAGCCGTTGTTCCAAACAACGGCCTAAGTTGAATTTTTTTTTAAAAAAACAACCTAGGCCGTTGTTCCGGACAACAGCCTAAGTACAATTTTTTTCAAAAAAATAAAATTCAAACAACCTAAGCCGTTGTTTCCAACAACGGCCTAAGTGAATTTTTCGACAAAAAAAACTCAACGCCAAAAAAACGCTATGTCCCAAACATTTTTTGGCGTGAAGTGACGAAATTATCCCTCCGTTTTTTGGAACGTTAGTGGGAGACTTAAACGGATCTTGATCTGATCCGCTGATCAAGATCAAGATCGATCAGACGGTTGAGAGCTGCGTTTTCAAACCCATTAAAAACGGATCCGTTTTCAATGGAGCAAAACCATATATATATATATATATATATATATATATATATATATATATATATATATATATATATATGTGGGAAATGCTCAGTTGAAAACGCAAATGTCTGTGAAAATGTGAAAACGACCCTATGCCGTTGTTGGAGACAACGGCCTAGGTTATAATGCATTATAACCTAGGTCGTTGTCTCCAACAACGGCCTTAGTGGTTTTCCACGTTTTCACAGACATTTGCGTTTTCAATGGAGCATTTTTCTATATATATAACTTAGGCCGTTGTCTCCAACAATGGCATAGGGTCGTTTTCACGTTTTCACAGACATTTGCATTTTCAATGGAGCATTTTCCTATATATATATATATATATATATATATATATATATATATATATATATATATATATATATATATATATATATATATATATATATATATATATATAAGGGGTATGGGCAACTTGCTCATTTAGTAAATAAGCAATTGATGATGTGGCATACATGTGATTGGAAAATCCTTAAAAGGGTTAGTTGTCTAATGTATCACATGGTTGTAATTAAAGTGAAAGGAGGGGGGGGCACGTCGAGAAGCAACAATATGCTCCTTTGACTTCGATTAGCCATGCTGACGTGGCTGCTGACACCAGTGGGGCCGACCAGGAGTGAGGAGGCAGCAGCACTGTTTCTATGGCGCTGATGTGGCGAGGGGCCACGTGCGTTGCTATTGTCTTCTCATGGGAAAGAGAAATAGATGTGTTGTAATAGTCCCACTTCGGGAATTGCAAGAAAACAATTAACTATAAATAATATAGCCTATGATCAAGAGTCACCAATACGGTTAACCGCCTTTTGAGAGGCAGCCGGTGGTGGGCAGTTGTACTATACTATAAATAATTTGTCTCGTAAATTATATAAATTGTCTGAGCTGGGGCACGGGTGTTACATGATCCTAAAGGGCAATACATTGTTGCGGTGATGGTACTTTGCGATAAGGCAGTCGAAGCTTCATGTCACTCTTGTGAGGTGGAGAGCACTGGTATCGATATGCGGGATGATGTCGATGAGGGTAACCGAAATGGGACTGTAGGGGTAGAATGGTCTACAGATTTAGTGGAGGTGACGTCCACAAAGAATTCTAGTGCAGAGGGTTCATTGAGAGGCTTTGAACCATGTTTGGTGTTGATGAAGATTCTACGAGTTGGGGAGTCTTGTAACATGAAATCTGACACGGAAGGTTGTTTCTCCAGTATTCGTGCTCTATGCGATTGGTAGAGCACATCCTTCATGAGGCGATAAGGGGTGGTTGGTGTACTCCACGTGGTGGAGTGGCAAAGATGCTCTTCATGAAACTGGGGAGTACTTGAGTCTTCCATGAAAGTGGTAGATTGACAGTGGTAATGCGAGGTAAAGATTACAATAACTTTGAAACATTGTGTATTTTGTCCAAGTGAGAGATTGTTAAGATTGTGGACTCAAATACACTTAGACATGGAGTACTTGAAGTTGGAGAAGAAGAGGAGAAGACGAAGACAGCAAGAGAATGCAACAACAGCTAGAAGAAGTGCAGCTGGAGAGTTGCGGTCGACTGTCATGGGGTGCGGTCGACCGAACACCCGACCGATTACCTGACCGCAACTAGGCTGCTAGGTATCTACGAGTGTATATGATTTAATAGAGAACAGGACAGTCGACAGACCATGGCTTCAGGAATGGACTTTACACGTTGTGGTCGACCGACCTGGGGGTGCAGTTGACCGTTAGCGGCACTGGTGTTATTTGGGCTGACGGGATTCATGCCCAATAAGCTGAATTTGTGTTTATCTTTTATGGTTTACTTGGTGCTATATATTTGGTTGTAGACTCTAGGGTTTGTATCACTGATAAGATCAAGAGGTGAGTTGTTATCATTGTTCAACTTCAGGAGGAGATTGTGCCGAATGTTTCAAAGGCGAGAGAGAGATCGAGAGTTGTAATCTCTTTGTAATCTTTGTATTTCTTGGGGAATAAGAAGTATTGGTTATCTTTGCATATTGATTGTGTTCTTGGAAGTTCTTGGGAGATCTTGCATATATTGTGGTGGCTTGTTCTTGGATTATCTAGGTCTTGCTAGTTTCTATTGCTTGTAGTATATTTTCACTATTAGCACTACAAGTTGTAGTAGATTCTTCAACAACTTGCACACAGGAATAATCTAACAACAGAAATTAGATAAAGCAAGAGGGAAGTAATCTCACAAAGTCATGGTTGACGAGGGTATCAAGAATATTAAGCTTTAAGAGATCTAAGCAAAGGAATACAGAAGTACAAGATAAATTAATTGCCCACAAACATCAGATTTTACCTGCTCAAGTTTCTTATACCCAGTTGCATCTCCTGTGTACATGATCTACAGCACTGTTTGAAAAAAAAAGAAAGATGCTTCCATAATTTTTAAATAATAACAACAGGAGCATGGTTAAATACCCACCTAAATCATCATAAACTAAAAACTTGCATGCTAATGGGCACTTGTAAACAAGGACAAAGCTACAATTAAAGTTCCTTAAAAAGTAATTTCTCTAAGTGATCATATTTCATATTTTCTTTCAGAAAAGTACAAAGATCACTATTTTTTTCCCCCAACTCACTAATAAATATTTTAATTCTACATGAAAAATAATATAGAAGTAATAATTTACTTCCATGGAATCAGATCTGAGCCTGTGAAGGAGGACAAAATGGCAGGTAGTAGATAGTTTTGTTTATTGCATTAGTTCCAAAAATAAGGGGTTGAGTGATACCAACAACAAATTTGTGCAATATAAATTACACAGCTCACTCACCAGCTGTCTCCCAAGTGCAGCGCCAGCAATCCATCTAGGACGAAGTGAGGTAAACCATTTTTATATCCATGACAGATTAAATTTGTCGACAACACACACACAGAGGAGATAATAATTATGAGATAGATTTAGCTCCCCGCTTGACTCCAAAATTTTATTAGGCTTCTTAATCTATTTCAGCAATGTTGTAAAACCTTCAAACAATACATAATCAACAACCTCGGTAAATAATTCTCAAAACAGTACATTAGTTCTTCTTTTTTTAAAGAAGGCCGTAGGTAAACATCCACCTCACACATATATTCACTCTTATTCAATAATTAGTGATAATACTGTTGGATATATATATATATATATATATATATATATATATATATATATATATATATGTATATTCTCACTATAAGTGTATAATATTATTCTATGTATAATACGTGTGTTATTAAGTGTATAATATTATTCTATGTATAATACGTGTGTTATATGTACTAATTGTATAGATATCGGAGTGCGCGGGTTGAGTGGATTGAGAACCCAGTACCCAAACCAGTATTATCCTATAAATACTGGCTTGTGATAGTAGACTAGGCTAGCACTGTCACATTTACCCGAGACCTAAATCCAACTCGGACCCGATCCGAACCCGATATTAGACCGGAACCGACCCGATTCTAGACGGGTAGGATTAGGGTCCGATGATTTTGGACCCGACCCATGGACCCGTTAGTAGACCAATAACATAATTTTTAATATATTAGAACAAAGTAGTTGTATGTGTTAAATAAATTACTTTTTTGATAGAAAATAGAGTATGGTGATTTTGGACCCGATCGGATCCGTCCCGACCCGGATCCGACCCATGGACCCGTTAGTAGACCAATAACTTAATTTTTAATATATTAGAACAAAATAGTTGTAGGTGTTAAAAAAAATCACTTTTTTGATAGAAAATAGGGTCCGATGATTTTGGACCCGATCGGATCCGGTCCGACGCAGACCCGACCCATGGACCCGTTAGTAGACTAATAACTTAATTTTTAATATATTAGAACAAATTAGTTGTATGTGTTAAAACAAATACTTTTTTGATAGAAAATAAAGCTTAATATGTTCATATAACTTAATAAAGAGTGTGCAATCTTTTCTTTTATTCTTAATTTGTATCTCATAATCTTTATTTTATAAAATCAACTTACATATAATCATATACATATTAATTAATTTTAATTTCACTTTCAGTATGTAGTTAATTCATGTGGTACTCAAAAAAAAAAATATGTTAAGAATTTGAATATTAAAAAATTTTGTAAACATTGATTTTTTTTTTATCGTATATTATTAGACCCGTTGGGTACCTGGAAACCGATTGGACTGGAACCGGACCCGAAAAATTTAATTAGACCCATATCCGGACCCGGACCCGTTGCCATAGGGCAAGGTCCGAGTATTTCACTACCCAGCCCGACCCAACCCGACCCAACCCGATACCACTGGCTAGTCTAGGCATTGCAATCTTGATGTCTATGGTAAAAATCTCAAACACCTTAGTCTAGGATATTAACCATTGTTTCTTTTCTGATTATTTCTCATAATCTTCAACAAATATAAGTAGAGTTCAATCCACCAATCTTTTGTTCACAAGTGAAGAAGCATACCATTAGAGTGCTGTGAGCACACTTGCACATAATTAGTATTGTTGTTTCAGGCTATGTACTATCTTGAAGGGTTATACTCCACCCGTTTCAAACTACAAGTTATTTTAGTATTTTTTTTGTTTCATAATATAAGTTGTTTTAGATTTTCGAAGAAATATCTTGTCATTTTTAAATGTCCACAATTTAATTTTCAATAAATTTTTTAATTTTACACTTGTTTTTTTTGCAAAAGAAGTAATAAAAAATTATAGAGAAGGACAAATAGGATGCTGTACAATTGATAGTTCATTTATTAGCTTAAAATACAAAAAATATATTGTACTTTAACTTAATCCTAAATTATTTTTTAACAGTTGTGTAGAAACTTAGAATCCCTTACATGGAGGGAGTAACAAATGTTGAGAAAGTTATGGGGCCTACTATAAAACCATTGTTAGGTCTGAACTACATTTACCCAATCATTTATCAATAATTAACAATATATTTTTATGTTGAGAAAACACTCATCAATATTCTCAATCCTTTCCAGCAATAGCTAAACAGAAAGAGAACTGCTACTGACTACTCTCTTCTCTCTGTATGAAGGAATCTGAGAAGCTGAGATAGATTAGAAAGGAAAGAATATTAATGGGTGTAGAATGGGAACCATGGCAGTCTCTGCAAAAGAGGCGAAACCAGTGCCAGACCCAAATGTTAGTGAAGCTGTTGGTGTTTGCTCTCATAGGGGGCCTCTCATTCTGCCTCCTCTTCTCTCCTTCATCCCCTTTCTTCCCATTCTCTCACCCTTCCCCTACCATTGCTGCAGTCCTTGAATCTAACACAGGTGACAACACCCTCTCTCTCTTTTAAATATTTCATTTTGCTTAGTTGGGTTCTCTTAGAAAGTAGTGGAGAAAAGGAAATGAGGGTCCTTTTTTTTTAAAATGGGAGATGATTGTAATGAGATGAAATGGTTATTTCTCAAAGTAATAACTATTTGCATTTTCTTAAAATATCTACAGATCTGTTATTTAGTTAAGCTTTTTGTGGGAAATTTTTTGGTGGGGATTCTACTCAATTGGTAATCTGACCCTTCAGTTCTATCTGTTATTTTGCGTTGGTCAGCTACTGTGGTTTGTTTGGCAATCTGTTTGAGGAATGATAAATGGGCTGTAACAGATATTACTATATTACATCAGTAATGATTTCTGATGGTGCCAAATGTTATTTGATTTAACTTCATTTTTCCTTCTATTGTTTCTTTGGTTTTTCAGATATCCCACAGGAGCAAAAGCCAAATGCTTCCGATATTGGGATTCCTCAAATACCAACAGTCGTCGATGATCAGGATTCCAGGAAAGGTAATTAATATGTCAGATAATCTGTTTCTGAAAGCTTTTAATATATCAAAACAAAACTTCGTATGAAAAGGAAACTATCTATAATGATTGCAATGAACTGAACTATGGAACACATCCTTCTGAATCACTTGGGAGGTTCAACATTCTTAAGGTGGTCAACTAGGGGAGACCATCTATTAGGAGATATGACTAGCTATTTCTATTTCCTTTATCGAGAGGGGGAATGAATAATTGATATTGCGTTAGAGGTTAGCCTTGAGTAAACTATATAGTCTTGATTGGCGTAAATTTCAGTTCCTGACGTTCATATGAGTTATATGAGCTTTAGATGACCTATCTTGGTTCATTGTGTTTATGTAAAAATGAAGGGATAATCTCTTTAAAACTAAAAATTAAGTACTTTTTTTTTTGGAGATAATAGTGACCTAAGTCACCGATTTCATTAATGAAAGATTAACGAAATACAAAAATACATATTACAAATCTCATCTATAAACTCCTGTTAATGCAGTGGATTACAACAAGCTAAAGTAACCAAAATACATCATAAATAACTCAAAAGTATCATCATAAAACATCATACTTCCGCCCAGAAGGAACTAAGTCACCATGATCTTCTGGTCGCATACCACACTGTGGCCCTAGAATGCAGCCTCACCCCACCTTTCTGCTAATCTATACCCTCAAATCTCAGCCTCTTTCTAGTCCCTGCGTTACCTGCCCAAGTCTCAATCAGAATCAGGATTTTATGTAATAAGCATTGAAACCTATACTGAATATTACGAAAGCATGCATCATTCCTATCTAATTAAAGGGTCCACATAATAGCCGCTACCGTAATATCCCAGAAGTGCCTATCCTCTTTCCTAACTAGCTTCGATCTCCAATTCCCCCATAAATCATTAATTTGACTCGGTGACTCTATAATACCAAATCCAAGACCCATTATTTTTCAAGTTAGTCTAGCTTTAGGACAGAATAAAAAGATATGATCGGTGTCCTCCTCAACCTCGTGACATCTAGGGCACCTAGCATCAATCAGAATATTACGCTTTCTGAGATTCATTTTGGAGAGTATAGCGTTGTTCGAGACCAACCAAAGAAAAGCTTTCATTTTCGGAGGGACCTCAGTCTTCCAGATAGTGATAGAATTTGCAGATCTAACCCCCCCGTCATTAACAAGACCGTACATGGATCTAACAGAGAAAGAACCATTACTCTCTAGCCTCCATGTCCTGTCGTCATCATCCTCCCTACCCAACCTTACTCCATTCTCCATCAAAGTATTGAGATGATGTAGTTGGCTCTGACTAGTTGGACCTAAAGGGCCATTGACCTGTATCCTCGTTCTTTCGTTATTCCAAATTTCTGCCACCAAAGCATCCTTCTTAGAAACGTCCATCACCAAATTCGGAAATAGTGATTGAAGAGTGTTGTCTCCCGACCATTTGTCCTTCCAAAATTTGATATTTCTCCTATTTCCTAGAACACACCACCTTAGCGATACCTTTCCACATGAAAGAAACTTTCCCATGTTTGCTTCTTCCTCCAAATCTGTATCTTTTCAGTCTTCGGTACCTCAAAAATGAAAGACCCTACCAAGTCTTTTGACGTTTGTGCATTTTCCACCACCATTTTGTTAGGATTGTGTCTTGTATACTCGTTCAGATTAAAAGAAGGTAATATGAAGCACGGAGGTCGAAGCGTCGAAGTGAGTAGAAAGAGAACAGCAGCAGCAGCAGGTGCAGGCTAGTTGCGGTCGACCGGTCATGGTAACAGTCTACCGCACCCCCCGACCGCACCCCCGACCGCTCGTTGTACTGGGAAGTTAGAGAGTGGTACGGTCGACCGGTCTTGTTGGACGGTCGACTGCCTGCGGCGCTAATTCGTTTTTGGGCTTCGATTTGTTAGGTCGGTTCGGCCCAATCTTCAACTCCAAGTTAGATCGTGCGGCTCCTATTCAGTTACTTCTTTTTCAGGTTTTATCAGACGACTGAGGATCAATATTAGACCTAGGTTTTCTCTCTATTCTTCTATATATATTGTGAACTCCTTCAATATGAGAGGGTGTACTTCATAGATTCTTTTCTCCATTGCAAAAAGTGGTTCGAGAGAGAGAGATAGTTCTTGGTGGTGAGTTTAATTCTTTGTGTCAAGTGAATCAGTAACTCCTTGTAATCTCCTCTAGTTGAATATCAGATCTTCCTATATTTTTCTCCGGATTAAGCAAAAGTTAACCGGGATAAGTCATCGTTGTTGTGTTTGTGTTAGTTTGGTGGATCTACTTGCTTGCTCAATTTATTCGCCTCGTCTACTTCGACTTCCTCATTGCTCTAATTAGTTCTGCTGCGACCAGAGAGTGTTTGTTGATGCCCTAATCCCAACAACTGGTATCAGAGTTTCAGGTTGCCGAGTTCCTTGGTTAAGATGACAGACCACAGTATTTTGAAGATCAAGCAGTTCGATGGTAAGATCAATTTCAATCTTTGAAAGACTGACATGTATGATGTTCTTGTTCAAGAGCGGTTGCAGTCAGCAGTAAAGAAGAAGGAAAAGCCAACTTATATGAAGGATGACGTTTGGAAAGATATTCGTGAAAGAGCCATAAGTCTAATCTGACTATCCTTAGCGGACGAGGTCAAGTGCAGATTTCTAGAAGAAACTGACGCGGCGAGTATGTAGGAAAAACTCATAACTGACTACTCTGGTTCGTCGTTATTAGATCGGATGCATTGGAAGAGAAAGTTATTCCATTTATTTATGAAGAAAGGTACCGATCTCCAAGACCACATTACAGAGTTCAATAAGGTATTATCTGAACTTAAGGCGATCAACGTAGATGTGTGCGAGGAAGATAAAGCTTTCAACCTGATATATTCACTGCCGGATTCGTACGAGCCTTTGATCACGACCATGCTACACGGTAGATCTGCTAAGGAGAGTATTTCAGTAGATGGTGTAATCAAGGCATTGAAGGAAAATTAACTTAGGAAGGAGATCCATAAATCTTCATCGTTTATTCTTATAAGTTGTCTAGCAGTGGATGGTCTTTCGGGGGGAAGACAAAGTGTTTTGCAAAAGGATTCGATCCGTTGCCAATATTGCAGGAGGCCAGGGCATATCAAGAAAGACTGTTGGAAGTTGCAGAATCAAGAGAGCGTCAAGAACGGGAGTTCAGCTGCTAATGCAGTTAGCGGTGCCTTTGATTTAGGTGGTTCGTATCTTCTTGTTTCAAATTCTTTAGAAGTGAATTATAGTTGGTTTCTTGACTCAGGGAGTTCTTCTCATATTTGCTCTAAGAGGGAGTTGTTTTCTACTTATAAGTCTACTACGGGACGTTGTGTAACAACGGAAACTGGAGAGATTTGTGAAGTAGTGGGTGAGGAGACAGTTGAGTTGAAGATGCCAGGTCTAAATTTGTTCACTTTAAAGGATGTTTCGCATATTCCTCTGCTGAAACGGAATCTGATTTCCTTGGGAACTCTTGATGCACGGGGCTACAGGTACACAGCTCGAGGTGGAGTTCTGTCTGTTTTTCAAGGTCGTCGTGAAGTGATTAGAGGTATGAGAATGGTTGGGCCAAGCCAACACAATCTTTACAAGCTTTGGGAAATTCGAAAATCCTGCTCAGGGGTTGCTAGTTTTTTTTTCCATTATTCCCACAAGCTCAGCTAGTTTGCCGTAACTAGAATCATTGAGACGATACCACGACGTTCGAATATCGTCGAGAGGTGGAGAAAGCCTAAGGGTAGGTGGAGTTCGTGCGGAGTTTGGCAACTTTGTAAGTACATCTACGGAGGTGGGCCTTTGAGGGGCTGCACTGGATTCAGTGAGATTGAGTATAGATTATTTCAACTAGAAGAAGAAGCTATTGTTCTAAGTTTTCTTTGCAAGTGGAATTTGTTAGAGTTTGGAGATGAGTAACACATCATGTGATAGCACTCGTATGCAATTCAAGGTGGAGTTTGTTAGGATTGTGTCTTGTATACCCGTTGTTCAGATTAAAAAAAGGTAATATGAAGCACGGAGGTCGAAGCATCGAAGCGAGTAGAAAGAGAACAGCAGCAGCAGGTGCAGGCTAGTTACGGTCGACCGGTCATGGTGACAGTCGACCGCACCCCTCGACCGCACCCCCGACTGCTCGTTGTACTGGAAAGTCAGAGAGTGGTACGGTCGACCGGTCTTGTTGGACGGTCGACCGGCCGCAGCACTGATTCGTTTTTGGGCTTCGATTTGTTAGGTCGGTTTAGCCCAATCTTCAACTCCAAGTTAGATCGTGGCTCCTATTCAGTTACTTCTTTTTCAGGTTTTATCGAACGACTGAGGATCAAGATTAGACCTAGGTTTTCTTTCTATTCTTCTATATATATTGTAAACTTCTCTAATATGAGAGGGTGTACTTCATAAATTCTTTTCTCCATTGCAAAGAGAGGCTCGAGAGAGATATAGTTCTTGGTGGGTGAGTTGAATTCCTTGTGTCAAGTGAATCAGTAACTCATTGTAATCTCCTTTAGTTGAATATCAAATCTCCCTATATTTCCCTCCGGATTAAGCAAAAGCTAACCGGGATAAGTCATCGTTGTTGTGTTTGTGTTAGTTTGGTGGATCTACTTGCTTGTTCAATTTATTCACCTCGTCTACTTCGACTTTCTCATTGCTCTAATTAGTTCCGCTGCGACCAAAGGGCGTTTGTTGATGTCCCAATCCCAACACATTTTGCCAGGAGGGCCTTATTCATGTCCCATAGATTCACTATACCAAGGCCCCCAAATTCTTTCTTTCTACACACCTTGTCCCATCGAACCAGATGAAAGCCTTTGTTCTCATCCTGAGTGCCTTTCCACAGGAATCGCCTTTTGCACTTGTCGATTCTATCAATAACCCATTTGGGAATCTCATAGATCAACATCATATAAGTTGGCAAACTGTTGAGAACCGAGTTGATCAGAGTAATTCTTCCACCCAGTGACAGAAATTCCTTTTCCAGCCATCCAACTTTTTCTCTATCTTCGATCTATCTTCTCCACCAAAGGCACCCAGTCCTCCTTGAGTAGTTTTCCCAGTCTGATGGGTGTACCCAGATATTTAAGTGGGAACTCCCCTTTCACGCATTCGAGTAATGTTGGAACCATCTCAGACGTACATATAATTTCGTTGCTGAGGGGCACCACACAGCTCTTATGAAAATTAACTACCAGTCCTGACCAGTTTTCAAAGCACCTCAAAAGAACTCTAATAGACATGATTTCTTTTGCATTCACAATGTCAAACATAAGAGTGTCGTCTGCATACTGCAAGATTGACAGCGGTGTTGCTACCCCTTTCACCTTCACCCCCTTGAGAATACCTACCTTGAGAATACCTGCCTGACATTTTGGCCAGACCGTCTGCTATGATCGCAAATAGCAATGGTGAAAGAGGGTCCCCTTGCCTCAATCCTGTGCGACATCGAATCTCTTTGCCTTGCTCCCCATTTAGAAGAATGAAAAATTTTCCGTTTCTAACACACATCTTCATCTACAATCTCCACTTAATCCCGAATCCTTTGAGTTCTAATGCCTCGTCCACACAATCCCATTCTACAATGTCATGCTTTTTCAAAATCCAATTTGAGAAGAAACCCATCAACTTTATCCTTATTTTCCGTAAAAACCATTTCGAGGCTGAGACAACGCTATCGAGAATATCTATACCTTTAACAAACCCACTTTAAGATTCATCAATAATATCCGGCAAGTGCGGCGACAATCTGTTAGCCAGCACTTTAGAGATGATTTTAAAAGAGCCGTTCAGTAGACTAATGGGTCTGAGGTATGTTATCCTTAGCGCTTCCGATTTCTTAGGAATAAGAGTGACATTAGCATAATTCAGATTTTCAATCTGCGCCTCCCCGATGAACATTTCAATAATTTTTTTCATAAAGTCCCTCTTGATGATGACCAGTAAAGTTTATAGAACCAGATCGGGAATCCATCTGGCCCTGGTGCCCTGTCTGACCCCAAACGGCTGATAGCTTGACGAACCTCTTCCTCCGAGAAGGGCCCCTCTAGCCCCTCACTCCCATCAATTCTCAACTCATTCCACATGTCTTGTTGCAGTCTGCCTCTATAACCTCTCTTCTTTCCAAACAAATCTCGAAATCTATTATCTACATGTTGCCTAATCATAGTTGTATCCTCTGACCAGTTATCTCCTATAAACAAACCCGCAATTTTATTGACTCTCCTTCTGCCATTCGGCACCTTATGGAAGAATGCCGTATTTGAGTCTCCTTTAAGCCACTTCACCCTCGATCTTTGCCTCCAGTAAGCCTCTTCCATCTCACCAATGCGGTGCATCTCCGCTCTATTGGTCGTCAGTTCCTCAGCATCTCTTCTTTCAAAAATTATATTCTCTTCAAAGATCTCTAGTTCCTGTGTTCTACTCCCCAATCTTTCTTTTCGTCTACAAAGGATCTTGTACTCCTTTTTGGCCCATATCTTTAGGCACTTTCGCAGTCGTTTGAGCTTGATGTTCCAAATGGCGACTGCATTTATCGTGCGTGAAGGAACCTCCCAGGACTCCTTAATGATGTTTTGACAATTATTAGAATAGGTCCACGCTTTCTCGAATCTAAACTGGCGCGTGATGAATCGTCTATCCGAACCACAATCAAGTATGAGAGGGATATGATCAGAGGTCAATCTAGAAATGGACCTAACAGCGGCGTTGGGAAACACATCCTCCCACTCGAAGGAAACCAGAATTCTATCCAGTTTAGCTAAGGTAGGGTTAGTCTGCATGTTCGTCCATGTGAATCTCCTGTCCGAGGCCTAGTAATCAATAAGATCTAACTTATTGATCACACGGTTGAACTCTAGTCTATCTCTAAGGTTACCCCCCCTCCTACGATGTTTCGAAAGAAATCTAGTGATGTTAAAGTTCCCTCCTAAAACCCACGAACAATCCCATTTACCACGAATGAACAATAGTTCTAGCCAGAACTCCTCTCTAAGGTTCGAACTATACTGGCCATAGACAGAAGTAATCAAATGTTCCCATCCATCACTTTTTCGTTTTAACCTAATAGTGACAGAATAATTCCCCACAAAATCCTCAATGCATTCGAAAACATTAGAATCAAAGCCTAAAGCAATCCCTCCCGACATACCTCTAGAATTCTTGAAACGCCATTCAAAGTTTCTTAAAGAGCTAAACCCCTCAAAGTCCCTACTCACCGGGTTGGCAATTCTAGTTTCTAGAAAAGCACAGACCGACGAATTTTTGTGAGCGATAGAATCGTTAATCAATCTACTCTTAACTCTAGACCGCATTCCTCTAACATTCCAAAAGATGTATAACATAATCAGAATAGCAAGACACCTCCCCCGCCCATCCCTACCCAAGGGATGATTTATAGTCTAAGTCTATAAGCTTCTTCCCTTAGCACATTAACCCTTTGCTTTTGAATAACACCAGTAGATCCCATATTTAACCCTAGCATGATGGCATAGTAGAGGAGCATATTATCAGAAATAAAACTGAAAATAGAAACCGAACCTTCACAAACCAATTTGGGTTCCTTAGATTTAGCTGCTAATCTGATGAAGTCGTCTTCACTTGGACCCTTAGATCCCCATCTGTCACTTTGTCTTTTACTCTTCCTCTTTGATTCCTCTAGGCAACTTCCCGAGATTGGAATGATTTGTTCCTGGATGACCTCCTCAGCACTAGCCTCTAGACCTGGAGTTAAAGCTTTCACACTTCGTTCCCACTTTTCATTTTCATTAAACGAATCAATGGACTCATCTCCCACTCCGTCTTTTGCTCCAATCCTACCCTCCTTCCCCAGGGTGCTCTCTATATCTGGGAGTACCCTATTGTCATCAACCTCCATCCCCATTCCTTCCAGTGTATCGGATCTCTCGATTTCACCTTCTTCTTCATCACCTTGGTAATCTTCAATCTCTAAACCGCGCGAGCTCTGTCCCTCTACAGTACCGACTAGCGAGCCCACAAGAATGGCCTCTTTCGGCAAAGAACCAAGTCCACTTCGACCTTGTGGAAGACCCTGCCCATTAAAGAGGTTTTTTGAAATAGCTTGAACCGCTAATTGTACAGCCTGTTGAAAATCCTCCTTGGACATGGTTAATAGTGCACCTTCCTGCCTTGGAGGGACCCACATGAAATGACTCCTTGTCAACCTTAGCCTTACCCCTATTGACCAGTAATGCTGCCCAGCTGTCGATTTACCCTGTGACGCGCCGCATAGCCCCAGACCCGGTCCACTCTTGTCAGCGTCTATCGAATCAGCATTTACTCTTCTGATTGCTGCACTCCTCACCTCTTCGAAACAGTTGTCCCCCACCTCCTCTATAGGATCCGCTGTGGGGATAGCATCATGCTTTGGTTGAAAGGGATGGTTGCGATGGGAGCTTCGCAGATCTAACGGTCTAGTTTTGATCTGTTCAAGTGCCCCTACAGAAGCACTCGAACGGTTGCAATCCATCATGATCGGATCAAATGGACGAGGGTCATCTTCAACCTCTGTCACTCTCTTCAGCCGAATCTCAGAGATTGAACCCGAACACTCGGCGACCCCCTAAATGAGACGTGTTTCTTCCGCTCAACCACCACTTTGATCTTATGTCTAACATCTTCAAATTCAGTAATGATCACCGATGGAATAAGACTGAGATTCTCTGCACCGATTTGGAGACGCGCATACTCTCTACGGGTTTGTAGATTAGTATTCTTGTTTATAGAGATCAGATGACCAAACCCACTCATGAGATTTTGAAAAGCCGTTCAAACCCAACAGTGAAAAGGCACATTGAAGAGCCGTATCCACACCGCCGTTAGCTTGTCAACCTGCATCTCTCCAAAATTTCTCGACCATCTACTCATTGTAACAAAGAACTCATCTCCTTCTATACTCCCCAACTCTAACACTTCTCTAGTTCTCTCTTCCGATTTACAGAATACCATGAACACATCTTGAGTCACCTTTTGGATGTCCCACACCCATTGCGAATCCGGCCTAAGACCAGCCGTGATAAGATCAGCAATCGTCTCCATCGATGGATTCCCAGTATGAATTTTGAGCATAATACACTGTTGAAATCGACTCTCAAAATCCGCCGTCATCGGAGTGGGGTTGATAATAGCTTTGATGGTCTTTCTCCCCCCATCATTGCTCTCTGCTGATGCATTCAGCACAGGAAATTGGTCCTCGACTTTAATAGGCGCCACTGGAGATGATGGAGCGGACGACTTTGATAGGACGCTTCTCGCCGGCTTGTTGGGGCAAGCTAACGAAATGTGCCCAACTTTCTTACACGCATGGCAAAACCAATTGTTAGGACAATCGTGAATCGAATGCCCTCGCTCTGCACACTTGTGGCACTGCGTGTTCTTCTTCCCTGTACCCCGATCCATCGACGCCGATGAGGACAAAGCTTTTTCAGCTCGCTTCTCATCCCTCTTAGTCCGCTTTGGTTTAACCAAAATCCACTCTCCATCTTCGTCTTCCTTCTTCTTCTTCATCATTTCCAACTCAGGCGAAATACTCTCCTTACCACGGTCGGTACCGTCGTGGCGTGTCCTAGTCACATCTAGGTATGACCTTCTATAGGTCAAAGAAGGGCGGTTACCTCGTCTATCCTCTTCCGACGAGACCCCACGCCCAAACTTCTCATAGTCTCTATGACTGTACTCTCCTCCTCTATTCAACGGCCCTCTCTGGTCATCTCGAACATCTTTGAGCCCTGTCTGCACTCTACCCCTGTTCTGGTCACAGCGTCTCCCCTGGTCTGGTCGGCGTTCACCATCCTCTTCCCGTCTACGCTTAGATATCGAGTGTTGAGGGGTGAAGTTGACGGAGGGGTGCTTCTTGTGGGAGTTCGCTCTGGAATCGCCTAGACATATTTTTGGACTGGGAAGTAGAGATCCTTGTTCCCTGCTACTCTCCCTATTCTTGCTTGCCACAACGTTGAATTGAAGTTGAAACAATCAAAACACTGAAGTACTTTCTTATTTTACTTTAGTATTTGTTAGTAATGTAAATGTTACAGTTGCTGTGGTTAGTTCTTGGTTGTTTGTTATTCTGTGCCTTGTAAAAAAATTTGTTCTATTAATTCATTGCAATATACAACTTACACTGCAGAAAGTTGCGATATTTTTTCCGGCAAATGGATTCCCAACCCTTCAGGACCCACCTACACCAGTGTCAGCTGTCCTTTCATTGAAGATCCACAGAATTGTATGAAGAATGGGCGACCTGACACTGAGTATCTCTACTGGAGATGGAAACCACATGACTGTGATATGCCTCCTCTTGATGCGAAGAAATTCTTACAAGCCATGCGGGATAAATCATGGGCATTTATTGGTGATTCAATTCTTCGTAATCATGCCCAGTCATTGATCTGTCTTCTCTCTCAGGTGAATATCATGGATGTTGAACCTTGTTGGATTCAGTAAAATTTTAATTTGGATCACGGTAACTATTTATTTACCCTCATCGAGTTGTTCGATGCCTTCTATTAGCATGCATAACTATATAAACGAAGATACATATTTCTAAACTCAAACCTTAAACCCAAGTAAAAAGATCACTGAGGAACCATTTCTTAATAATTATTATTTTTGCGAAGCATAGACGGGACCCTCCCCCTGCGATTCAAGTCTGAATTTTTGTTATTCTAATAGCAAGCTAAGAATAATATATTAGATTAGAAATTTCTTTGAAGCGCCACCTACCTTATGTAGTTTGAACACTTATTTTCTGTAGTTCTATACACGTCAGGAATTCTGATGTATGTCCCAACACTTATCAGTTTTAAAACTATCTGTTAATTTTTGTCACATGTCTGGCAATTATCGAACAATTTTCATGTTCAATGGATTTTTAGGTTTGTATTTTCAGTTATATTTATTAGAAAAGGTTATCGAACTAGTGACTTGGAAGGAATTGCCATGCTGTTGTGCCTGTTTAGTGTTGTGTCCATGTCCATGCTTAGTCATGGGCAGTGACTACGAGTATCCAAAGATACACATGGCTCCTCTTAAAGTGAGTTATGTAATTCATCGAATATATAAAGATTGAATTTGAAGTTCTACTTTGTGTCATAAATTTATTACAATTACCTCTTCTCTCATTAAACTCTTTTTATTAAATTTCTGAAAACGCACGAAAAATGTAACTAATCCTTTTAGATATCAGTACATTGGAACTAGGTTTTCATTGATCGGTCCTTAGGTTATATATAATAGTTCAAGCCATTAAACTAGCTGCGTTGGCAATAATGGTTAAAGCAAGTGCAGTGACTCAGTTTAAAATTCTGTTCTTCCCCTCAAACTTTTGGTTACACAGTTTGAGTTTTGGTTCTGAAATAATATCCTCAATTAGATGTTATGGTTTGGGTGAAAGTATCATAAACTTCGTAGTATAACTAGCACAAGTTCAGATTGGTTCACAGTTACCTATTCTATAATTTTATTCGGATATTGACAAGTGTGAGGCCCCTATGCGCAAGAACCCCCAATGATAACATGCGAATGACATAATTCTTGATTGTTAAAGAGTAATGTCAGACTTCTTCGGTTTACTTTTTATCCAGTAATTTCTTATTAGAAGAAGATTAAGTTAAATACGTTACACACTTGTATTTTTAATATTGGGAGAGCTTAATTTAGTCCTCGAACATAATCTATACATGCTCTTCAACCTGTATTGTTTCAAACAATGATTATAAGATATTGCACTATTTGTCAAGCTCAAATCATAATGCAATTACCACCTAGAATATATGGGAATAGAAATATAATAGTAAAACACAGGAAACGTGAACTTGCATGGTTGAAATCAGTCTATTGTTTCTCTAGTATTATTTTATATTTATTCCAAGTAAATGGTTGTCTGATCAACTTAATGTTTTCTAAACCTCAGGCAGAGTCTCCTATTGAAGTTGACCATGACAAAGATTACAAATCCAGAACCTGGCGCTTCTCCTCTTTCAACTTCACGCTTTCAATGGTCTGGGCTCCTTTCCTCGTCAAGGCAGATATATTTGAAAACGATGAGGGAGTTTCGACGTCTGAAATCCAACTTCATCTCAACACCCTCAACCCTAAATGGACGAGACAATACAACTCGCATGACTACGTCCTGTTTTCTTTCGGACAGTGGTTTTTCAAAACTGCAGTTTATTGGGAGGACAACAAAGTCATCGGTTGCTTCCGATGCCCTCGATTAAACCTAACCAAAGTTGAAGTAGGCTATGCTTACCACAAATCCCTTCAATTAGTTTTTGAATTCGTAACCAAATCTGAACACAAGCCCCTAGTTTTTTACAAGACATGGACACCTGATCATTTCGAGTATGGGGAGTGGTCAACTGGTGGGGTTTGCAATAGGACACAACCTTACAGAGAAGGTGAGTATGATGGCAAAAGCATGGATTTACCGATGCATCGGATTGAGTTGGAGGAATTCTACAAGGCAACAGGAAATGGGTCGGAGGGTAGGGGTAATATGAAGCTTTTGGATACGTATAGACTTTCTCTTTTAAGACCAGATGCTCATCCAGGACCATACAGAAGTTTTCATCCGTTTGACAAGGATAAGAATGCGAAAGTACAGAATGACTGCTTGCATTGGTGTTTGCCTGGGCCTATCGATACTTGGAATGATTTACTCATGAAAATGGTTGTGAAAAGTTGAGATTTGGGATTTCAAATGTAGTCAATGTTCTTTATTTTTAAGTTTTTGATATCCTAATGCAGATGATGGAATTTTAGATTAGACTTTATTATTCTTATCCCTAAGTTTCCGGGTGCTAATAGGGTTACTCAATTTAGACCTATTAGTCTTAAGTCATTTTTAAAATTATCATGAAAATGTTAGCCAACAGACTGGCTTATGTGATTGGTAATCTTGTGGACTCTTTTCAGTCAGGCTTTATTAAAGATAGATACATTCGAGATAGTGTGGCTGTTGTTTAAGAAATTATTCATTCTATTCATAAAGATCATTCTGAAGCTATTCTTCTGAAACTTGACTTTGAGAAGGCTTATGATAGAGTCAGTTGAGACTTCTTAAAACTTGTTCTATCTGCTAGATATTTTGGCTCTAAATGGATTAACTGGATTTTTAATAGCTTATCCTCTGGTACCTCTTCAGTTATTATCAACAATGCTGAAGGTAAAACAAAATTTTGTAAAAGGGGACTTAGACAGGGTGATCCCATTTCTCCTCTTCTTTTTGTTCTTGTTGCTGATGTTTTTAATCGAATGCTTTCTAATGCTTGGGATAATGGTTTTATCCAAGGTGTTGCCGTGTTGGAGGTTTTCCTTCCTTCAAGGGAGTTCTTAACCTTCAATATGCTGATGACACTATTCTATTTTCTTCTTGCAATGGCTTAATGCTTAGAAATCCTAAATTTCTCCTTTATTGTTTTGAGATGTTTCTGGTATGAAAATTAACTTTTTCAAATCTTCTTGTATCTGGACTGGTGGTGATTCTAATAGACAGCTTGAGATTTTTGCTTTCCTTAACTACCTAAAGGGCTCCTTTCCTTTGGTCTATTTGGGTATCCCTTTGAGAGTTGGTAGACTTCACAAATCTGACTGGTTCCCAATTATTGATAAAATTGAGAATAGACTGAATAGTTGGTCTGGTAGATCTCTTTCTAGGGCTGGTAGATTGATTCTTATTAATTCTATTTTAACCAGCATTCCTCTATATCTTATGTCCTTTTTTTATATTCCTGCTTGGGTGATTAGAAAAATTGATAAGCTTAGGAGGAAATTCTTTTGGGTCAGTTCTTCTTCCTCTTCTGATCAAGGTAAATGCCTCATGAATTGGAGTAGAGTTTGCAAAAGTAAGTCTGAGGGTGGTTTGGGTGTTTTGAATCTTCGCAATCAAAATATTGCTCTTCTTGGTAAGTGGCTGTGGTCTTGTCTGAACTTTGAAGATAAAGTGTGGATCAGGATCATTAAGTCTAAATATTTTTGTAGAAAAAATTTGTCTGACTTCTTTATTCTTCCCCCTTCTATTGGCTCCTCCTTCTGGAAAGGTATTTGGAAAGCGGCAACTCCTTTTAAATGTAGCATCCAACATATCTGTGGTGATGGGAGGAATGTTCGCTTTTGGAATGATATTTGGATTGGCAACTGTAGTCTTTCCACTTCTTTTCCTGGTCTTTATAATATTGCTAGTTCCCCTAATGCTACTGTTCTCTCTCTATTCTACTAATAGATTTGGTAAAGTGTGGAATATAGGTTTCAGGAGATCTCTCTCTCTTCAACAATCTCATGATCTTAGTGCTTTGCTTCATCTGCTGAGCAATTATGATTGGAAGCCTCACAATGGGACTATTTGGAGATGGAATAGTTTTGGTTTGTTTTCTGTGAAATCCTTTTATAACTTCCTTAACTCTGGTGGTCTTATTTGTCCCTTTTATAAGTTCATTTGGCAAAATGTGGCTCCTCTTAAAGTTAGAATTTTAGTACGGCTTACTGTTCATAATCGTTTACTTACGGTTGATAATTTAAACATGAGAAACTTGGCTTTGGGTCAGAAGTGCGTTCTGTGTTCTTGCTCTATTGAATCTGCCAAACACCTTTTTCTGAGATGCCTTTTGTGAAACAAATTTGGCTTATTTTTAAACTTTCCTTTCATTTTAGAGGTCACTCCCCTTCTATTAAATCCTGGTGGGGTATTTGGAGGTCTAAGAGGATTAAAAAGAAGTTTCGTATTCTTTGGGATATGATTATGATGACTTTTATTTGGGTTATCTGGAGGGAGAGGAACAATAGAATTTTTCTTAATAAGCATGTGGATATTGTTAACATCTTGGACTCCATTGTTTTCTTTGTTTTCTCTTGATCTGATATTCTCTCTCCATCGAAGAAAGCCAAGATTGAGTTGAAGGACTTTATTGAAGCTTGCAAATCATTTATTCCCCCTTCTCGCAATGCTGATGGTGTGGTGTCTCATTCTTCTATTGTAGCTTACTCTCCTATGGCTAGTACTGGATTGGATAATGTCATTATTATTGATGATGATGATGAAGTGAATGGCAGTAACACTTTGGAGCAGCCTATTCTCTCGTGCATTCAGCTTTCATCCTCTTCCAGTGTTATAGTGCCTGAGTTCCAGGAGGAGGTTTCTGCAGACTCGACTTATTTGTCAAATGCTGATGCTTTAGTTTCCAGCACTCTTGATTCTATTGCAACCATGCCTACTCATCATCAAGATCTCATCATTGGAATTCTACTTGTTCAGAATTTACAAGCTGCTTAGGAGACCTCTGCGTGATCGACTGCTGATGATCTTTGATTTGTTCTGTAGTTGTGACTTTTTAGCTGTTATGCTTATAATAGACTTCTAGTTTCTCTATGTTTTGATCCTCTAGATGTTGAGGATTTTTTTGTGTTTCTTTCCTGGATGTGGTCTTTCTGTATGAATCTCTGTTCTGGTTTTTTTGGTTTTATGAATTGGTTGAAGTCCCCTAGACTTCATCCCTTTTTTCAAAAAAAAAAAAAAAAAAAAAAGGAATTTTAGATTAGACAACTACACAATTGATGTCAATTATTTATACTTCGCTATTGTAAAGAAGGTAAGCTGTGAGATTATACTGTGTTCTTGGCCTAATCTTGGCACCTCAAGACTGGTGCTATATGATATGTTATTCAGTATCTCAACTACAAAATGTAATCTTATTATCTCAATGAGAAGTATATTTTGGCACCTTAGATTTCGCTTTTGTAATCTTATTTTATTCAAGTGTGTTATTTCTGTAAATTTTTGGTTATGTTATGCTCAGCTTCTAACTTGTAGTAGTAGTATTCTCTGTGCATCTGATGTTGGTGAATATTAGTTGTAATTGTAGTTGTTGCTGCTCATTTTGGTGCGAGAGCAAACAAATGATTTTGAAATCTTTTGGAACCAATAAAAATTAACATTTTTACTACTTGCCGATGTTGACCGTTCTCAACACTGCTGCGGACCTGCAAAAAATTTGAAACACCGGAATTGATCCCAGCGACGCTCAAATCAGAGCTTTTATTGAGAAAGATACTGATCACCTCTCTATGGTGGGGGTAGAGAGGTATTTATAGTCGCCTTTGGAAACAATTTTGAGATAATTATTTATCTCTAATCCCGGTGTTCTTGGATAAGAAATAGAGTTTAAATTTCTTCATGATAAGATATTTGGTTTGAATAATCTCTTAGGATAATCATGAATTTAAATAATTCATTAAATGATCTTGGTTTATTTATAATGGGCTGTCATCCTAACCCAGTAAGGCAGACCCATTTTTGGGTTATTAGGCTTGGAAAAAATCCAATTTCTGTTTTCGGACCTGTTTGTAGTGAAAATTACTGTTTTACCCCTAAGAGTTTTGAGATTTGTGCCCGATTTGAACGGTCCCGATTTGGTTTTATTTTTAGCCATATCAGTAGTATTCTTTGTGTTCTCAATAATGGCTAAACACAGCCATCAAATTTTATTAATGGCCTAGCAAATGTTTATAAGAGGATTTCCCTTTTCCCCAATATTTAGGGAGAAAACTTTGATAAAGAGAAAATAAAGTTTTTGCTCAGTTACAACTGCAAATCGGAGTAATTACAGCTGATTTTTGTGTAATTTTTTGCTCATATATTCAGTCACCTGATAAGAGAGAAGACCGTACATGCAATTCATTCTCATTCAAGCAACAAAAAAGCCTTTTTTAGAACTAGTTGGAATTGGCTAAATGAATCATGATTTTCCATTCTGCTTGAACTTTTTATTCCGTTTCAGAAAATTAAAATCTAGCAGTACAGCAACATTTTTTTTTCTTCTAAAACAATACAAAGCAATTTTACAATAAATAGAATAGAACTCAAAGAACTAAGAAGGGAAGTCCGATAATGCATTAGTTTCATCTCAATCTCACTAGAAATTTCATCCACTTACCACTTCTCCTTATCAATTTGGTCGATAGATTCATCACAATATATATACTTGAATGCTGCAGAACCAGACCAGTATTCTATTCAGCACCCTATGCAAACTGCAATATCAGTGTGGTACATGCATGGTAACAAAAGGGCTCATGTACCTGAGTCCTGATGCTTGCATTAGCATACAGATTGCATTTCTTCTTTAGACTTAATAAATGGAACCCAGGAAATTAATTCCGCTAAACAACAGTGGGCAACAGAACAGGCATAAATCAAGCGAAAAACTGAATGTATATTCAGAACAGAAAAGAAAACACTGTTATACACTCCATTGCTTTTATTTTTACATACATCAATTGTTTCTTTCGCAATGTTCACACCTCTTGCAAGTTAAAAACAAGATTAAGCATCTTCCTCTTTGGGTCTTTTGATCCGTAACTAGTTATCTTCGTAGTTAAGATGAGTCCAACATTCTTTTGAACTGGCTCTTAGCGAATCAGCACTCACCTGATAAGAGGGAATATGTTAGCTTGCAGTAAATTTAGAAAAATAAGAAATTATCAAAATGCATAACTTTTTTGATGAGGGTAAAAATGGCAGAAGATCTGCACCGTACGATCCTTGCACGAATATCAAAGAGACCTTACAACAACTTGTGGGCCACTTGCGGGCCCCATGCCCGGATCCAGCCCATCACGGATTGATTCTTGTGATCATGGAATTAACGATTGAATTAGATCTGGGAAATCTTCCCTAGACAGACCCCCACTAGCCTATAAATACAGCTCTACCTCTACAGTAACAAGCTAATAACAATTTTATCACCCAATCACATTTTAAACCGCTGGTTATTGACTTGAGCGTCGAAGGATTTGTCGCCGGGAATCCTCCTGGTGTTTCAGATTTTTTGTAGGTGCCCAGCGGCAGTCATCCATCACTTGATCCATCAAATCAAACCACACATCAGCCTCACAGCGAGGTCAGATCAGAGGCTGCGATCTGAGTTTTCTCTTCACCAAAAGAACTCACTATCTGTTGCTCCCACACCAAAAAATAAGCAACATCAGATTGACGCTGTTTGTGGGATTACATATCCGAGCCTCTTCCTCAGACCCTACTCCGTGAATAACTGCTTCCATGGCTCCCAAAGCCAAGAAGACTGCAACCGAGGGGAGTTAGACCGACCCCCCTGCTTCCTCCTCCACGTCCTTCTGGAAGTCGAGTCGTCACTTAGGGGTCCTAGCAGAGGCAGGCGGAACAACCCCATGGCCGGCCCCGAGCGCCTCACGCTCAGTTGCGACTTGCGAGAGAGCCCATGGTCCTGGTGATTCCCGACCTCCGGAATGTCATCAACAATCGGGTGGAGGAGGACAACCTCTGAAATCATCTTAGCCCCTCCCCTGGAGAAAGGGAACCCTCTAACCATAGTCTGAGCCGAAGCCACCACTCCGCCCATAAGGAGGAAAAGGGATGTAGTCTCTCCCCAAGGAATCACCGACCTCCAAATGGCCACGGAGAGGGCGGCTACATGACGAGAGCCGAATTCCAGGAGTTCTGGGATGAGGTCCTCCAGGTCCTCCGAGGCGGAGCTCAAACTGAACGCACCCTGAGCCATCTTGCTGGAGAAGCCGAGAACCAAGAGTCCCACAGGTCGACCTGATCCGAAGGACACGAAGATGCCATCCTCAAACACCTGCAGAAGATGGAGGAACGCCTCACTCGAATTGGCGAAGATGCAGGGCGGTCTGACGGGGATATCGCCTGTCTGACCACCTTTCTCATTCAGCATCCTCAATGCTCCCATTCCGAGGAGCTTCAAGCCCATGCTTTCGAGACTTACAACGGAGAATCGGATTCAGTTGATCACATCGAGGGGGTTCAAAACTCGCATGATGATTCACAGCGTCTCGGATCCACTCCTATGCCGTGCCTTTCCAGCCACCCTTTGGGGACCCGCAAGAGAATGATATTCCAAGCACTCCCCCAATTCGATCTTCTCATTTGAACAACTCGAGGAGAGCTTCCTCGCTCATTTCGTGACTAGCCACAAGGCTGAGAAGACGAGTGCCTCTTTGTTGGACCTCAAATAGAAGGATGGGGAATCCCTTCGGAATTTCATTCGTAGATTCATAGTCGAGGCCTGAACAATCTCCTCCTTCAATCCCGGGGTTGCGATAACTACCTTTCAGCACAACATCCGGCACGATTTGTTGAAGGCTTCCTTAACTAAGAAACCTCATGTTAACTTTCTCGACCTCCTACACCAAGTCGAGAAATACATCCGAGTCGAGGAAGCCCTGCATCCGAAAGGACAGAAAGAGTCACTAGCTAAGGGGAAAAGGAAATCAGACAACTCTGAGCCTCCCAGGAAGCCTCAGAAAGACTCTTCGGGGGCAGAAGCGCCCTCCCCCGATGCCCCGGTTCAATAAAATCACTACGCTCAATGCGAGTGTGTCGGCCATCCTCATGGAGATAGAGGGCAATGGCATACTCTAACACCCTCCTCGATCCAACAAAGGGAACAAGAAGAGAGATCGGAGGTTCTACTGCCGGTTCCATCGGGACCACGACCACGAGACCGACAACTGTTGGGCTCTGAAAGATGAGATCGAGGCCCTCATCCAAAAGGGGTATATTGCTAAATTCACTCGGGATGGTCCAAGAAACTATCCACCCGCTTGGGTTCCGAAAAGGCATCCAGAAGTGGAGCCTGATGCTCAAGATTCTGAAAACTTGGCCAACCTCCACTGCGTCCATGGCGGATCCATGGGGGACGACTCAAGCTCCTCCTGTAAAGCTTTCATCCGGGAGGTCAACTCTGTCCACAACTGTCCGCTCCTTGAGGCCATGGATTGTTTGTTTCGTTCTCGGACGAAGACCTCGAAGGTGTTCGGGTCCCGTAATGCGACACCCTTGTCATCAGCCTCGGTTTGGCCAATCACGAGGTCCGCCGTATCCTCGTCGACAATGGGAGTTTTGTGAATATTTTGTTCCTTGCAGCCTTCGAATGTTTGAAGCTCTTTCGGGAGAGGCTGAAACCAGCGGGATACTCCCTTCACGGGTTCTATAGCGCTCCCATCCAAATCGAGGAAATCATAACCCTCGACATCACCGTTGGCAAATCCCCGACCTACCAGACCGAGGCGATGAATTTCATGGTGGTGAATGTCAATGTCGCTTATAATGCTATCCTCGGATGCCCCGGCCTTGCCTCTCTTCAAGCTGTCCCCTAAGCTTATAACATGAGGATGAAATTCCTGACCAAGTCCAAGGTCGGGGTAGTCAAAGGCAACCAGATGGCAACTCGAGCATGCTACATGACCACAGTGGGAGGCTCCGTTCTCCCACTCGATGTTGTTGAGCTCCCTTTCGATTGGAGCTCAATCATTTTCGGGCCGGCAAACGAGTTGAAGGAGGTACTTTTCTCTCAGGCAGACTCGTCAAATGCTTTGAAGTGAGTCAGCCCCTCCCCCTCGGCCTTAAGTAGGAAATCGCCAGTTGTATCCAGCGGAACAAAGACCTGCTCACCTGGACACCCTTAGATATGCTAGGGATATTCGAGGACCTCATCATACATAAACTGGGTGTCCATCCAGACTCCAAGCTGGTACAATAGAGACGCCAAAAATTCACCCTTGAGAGGTAACAGGTGATGAAGGAGGAGGTTGATAAACTCTTCTTTGCCCGTTTCATCCAAGAAGTCAACTACCCGGAGTGGTTGGCTAATGTCGTGTTGGTCAAAAAGTCTAATGGCAAATGGAGAATGTGCATTGACTTTACCTGTAATATCCCGAATTTCATTTTAATAAAAATATTATTTTTCACGTGTTGTGCACGTGCAAATTTCATGTGTATATTATTTATTTATTTTCATATATAATTTTTGTATGAACAATTACTCTCCTAAAAAGCTTATTTTCTAAAAGCCTAAAACACTAATTAATTGTTTTAGCCCACTTTAATTAATTATTAATTTTTTTGTTTTGGCCCACAAGCCTAAGCCCACTATTTATGAAGCCCACCAATTTAATAAATTAATTAAATGGTCACACTTGTCATGTAGATACAAAATGTGAACAATTTGATTTATTAAAATTGTACAACTTTTAAATATGGGTACTAGGTGGCACGTGCGAAGCACGTAGTGTGCAATGCACACTTTATTAGGCCGGTTTTTGCATGGGAATGTACATGGGTAGTTATTTTGTGTGTGGGTGGTTGCCATAACTCCTACTCCTATCCTAGCCCTCCATTCTACAACTATCCAATCAATCCTAGCCCTCCAATCTACTTCAAAATTAGTATAAATACCCCTCCCATTTATTTGTATTTTTCACTAGTAATCTATTGAAAGAAGAGACAATTATATAGGGGATATATATTAGTGTGAGTTGAGTGTGAGTGTTCCCATTGGAGGCCGACCATCATCACTTGAAGCTTTGGTTTTGGCAAGAAGGCAAGAAGGAGAAGTTCGTGCATTGCAATCTAGGAGGAGAAGGCACTCGCTCGCAATCTAGGAAGCTCTAGGAGATTTCTCATTGAATTTTCTTCAAAAGGTGGGTGTTTCTCATTACTTCTAGAGTAGAAATCATGCTAGAGACTGAAATTGAATTGTTATTATGAGTTACTAGTTGAAATAAAATGCATGCGTGCCTAATTAGAAAAGGATTGTTAAATGTGTGGTGATTGATTAAAAATGCTAGTGTGTTAAAGTTAAATTGATTGAATGATTGTTAATAGATGTAATGAAATCTTCCATGCTATATACATCATGTGAAAACTTGAATGAATGAAAAGAATGTTCCTTTGCATACAAATGTATCATGAGTAGAGAAATTGGTGAAAAAATTGGAAGTTGCTCACCTATAAAATTGACTTTTGTGGTTTCTAAAAATATCTTAGTTATCACTATATAAGCAAACATCATTGTGGTGAATTATGTGTAAGAAACCATCTTTGGTTATGAACAAATGTGTATTGTTTATCAAATGTCGAAGTGAAGTTTATAAAATGCAAACTAAGGCTAAATACATGTTTTAAAGAGCGAAAAATAGCTTGGAGAATACTAGTGATTGTTAAATTAAATGTATGTTTATTCTGGACATTTTTGTTTTCAAAAGAGAAGGAAAAGAACCAAAGACATTTTTGAGAAATTGAAAACTAGCAGCATAGTCGACCGATCATGTCGAAACAGTCGACTGGTCTGAGAAACTGAAAAATATATATAGTTCAAATCTTTTCGGAACAGTCGACCGACTATTGTAACAGTCGACTGCCCTGAACATGTTTATTTCGAGTTTAAAAATCATGGCGGAACAGCCGACTGGCCATATGAGACAGTCGACTTCTATGATCAATCTTGAGCTTTAGAACCTCGCAGAACAGCCGACTGGTCAGGGTTATCAGTCGACTGTCCTGAAGTTTCAAATAATATCTATTTTTGGGAGAAAATCTTTATAACCTGAGGCTTTGTATAAGTGAGACTGTTTTACAAAAGGAAAACTTTTTTTTTATTTAAATTGTTTCTTCAAGGAAATCAAGTGGATTGTTTAAGAAGTTCTAATTTAGAGATTTTTGGTTATGAGAAATTTGAAAGGTGTGAAATTGTGAAACCAACTGAAATTATGAACTGTGGAATTGAAATGGATTGAAATAGAATTATGTGAACTTACAAACTAGTGAAAATGACATGTTAGAAGAATTTCAATTTTCAGTCATCTACGCATTGAATTATCGATTGTGATGAATTATGAAAGATGTGAATACATGAGCACTATGCCATTGAAACATGAATTGTGACCAATCATGAAAAGATCTTATGAATATGACATTGAAATTATGAGTTGAAATTGAGAATTAGGGTATAGCCAAGCCTTATACCGGCAATGAAAGAATTGTGAAATGATATTTTGAAATGAGAAGACCAAGGTTGGTCATGTGAAATTCGAATGAATAAGACCAGTATAGTGGAAGTGCTACATTCTAAGAGATTGATTTTATTCATGATTCAATTAAACTAAGGATTAGACTCATAGTGAAGATGTGATGAAAGTAAGAGAAAAACATTGAGTATGAGGACTATTGGATTGGCGGCGTGAGAGTATTCACAGGATGTCCCATGATGAGTCATGATAGGACGTGGATACTGCTCCAGAGTACCATCCCGGTGGCGACGCTCGTGGGGTGTTTGACGACTGCGGGTGGTGTCATGTCTATGGTAGGAGCTGAATTACCACAGGATGCCTGCATGATGAGTCATGTGTCAGTGCGTTGGGATTCCCTCCAGGGCGCCTAGACATGAGTTCGTAGGTCAGAAAACATTTAGGATACTTACCGTAGTTACAGTAGTAGATTAAGTCATGGCAAGGGATTGAACCCTACAAGAAGAAGAACGATTAAGGGCTTGCCCTCGGACCTATGTAGTATGGGCTGCATAGACTTTGAACAAGTGCGCATTAGTATCATATAATATGAATAATTGCATTAAGGACTAAGTGCACATTCACAACACGTCATCAATAGGATAGTCCCTTTAGCTCTGTTTATGACAAGTTTGTGATTGTTAAGAAATGAGAATCGTTATACTGTTTTCGGCATAAAGAGGATGGCCGTGTATAATATTTCGTCAGTTGAATGAACTGACATGCCCACAGTTTTATATGCAGGGTAAAGATGCTTGACAATTGAAGAATACATGCTGCGCAGGATTGATTTAAATAGTGTTTCATGTAATTGATTGTAATATTGCTTCCACTGTGATAATGTACAAGTATAAATGTAACTCTGATAAAAGAAAAGTTTTTATTTCCTTGTAAAATTGTACGAAAGAAGTGTAAAGATCCTGTGAAACTCGAATTCAGTTGTATTTTGGAATTCGGGGTGTTACATTACCGACCTCAACAAAGCTTGCCCAAAAGATCATTTCCCGCTCCCGAGCATCGATGCCTTCATCGGTACGACCTCCGACCACGAACTGTTAAGCTTCATGGATGCCTACTCTGGCCACAACCAGATCCGAATGTTCCCCTTGGACACTATGAATACGGATTTTGTCATCAATCAGGGGCTCCACTACTACAGAGTGATGCCCTTCGGACTGAATATTGTGGGTGCCACTTATTAGAGGCTCATTAATCGGGTCTTCAAGGAACAGATCAATCAGAACATGAATGTCTACGTTGACGACATGCTCGTCAAAAACCTCTAAGGCCAAGATCATGTCAAGGATCTAGAAGAGGCCTTCGAGGTCTTGAAAAAGCATAACCTGAGGCTCAACCCTTTTAAGTGTGCCCTCGGCATCACCGCAGGGAAATTCCTCGGCTTCATGGTCAGCCAGCAGGGGATAGAGGCGAACCTTGAGAAAATACAAGCCATTTTGAACATGGCTCCCCCCAAGAACGTTAAGGAAGTACAAAAGGCTCACCGATCGTCTTGCAGCATCGGCTGCTTCCTCTCAAGGTCAGGAGAGAGATCACTCCCTTTCTTCAAAGCACTCTGGGGAACGAAGAACTTCGAATGGGGGAGGCTCAGCAACAAGCTTTCGATCAGCTAAAAGATTACCTCTCCAATCCTTCTTCTTTGTAAGCCCGAGCCGGGAGAGGTGCTATACCTCTACTTGGCTGCCTCAGAATAGGCCCTCAGTGCGGTCCTAATTAGGGAAGAAGATGGGGCCCAAAAGCCCATCTATCATGTCAGCAAGATCCTCTGTGACGTCGAGCTTCGATTCACGAAGATGGAAAAGGTAGCATTATGCATTGATCATGGCCTTGTGGAAACTCTGCCCATATTTCCAAGCTCACTCCGTCGAGGTCCTCACGGACTAGCCCCTAAAGCAAGTCCTCCACAAACCGGAGACCTCCGATCATCTAATCAAATGGTCCATTTAGTTGAATCAGCATGACATCAGCTACAAGCTGATGACAGCCATTAAGGGTCAGGCACTCACCGAATTCATAACCGAGTGTGCCATCCCAGAAAGCCCAGAAACCCCAGAAGATGAGCTTGTCTGGGAGCTTTATATGGACGGATCATCTTGTGAAGGGGGTAGCAGAGCCGGAGTCATTTTAAGCAGCCCAGACACTTTTGTCCTCCAATACTCCCTGCGCTTCATCTTCAAAGCATCCAACAACAAAGTGGAGTATGAGGCATTGATCGCTGAGCTCCTCCTGGCCCGAAAGGCCAGTGCTAAACAGATTAAAGCCTTCAGCGACTCCCAACTCATCGTAAACCTGGTCTGCGAAGAATATGAAGCCCGAGACGTGACTCCTAACTCATCGTCGTCAACCCGGTCTACGGAGAATATGAAGCCCGAGACACTTGAATGGTCCAATATTTGGCATATATCAAGCTCCTCTTGGTCGACTTCATAGACGCTACCATTACCCGAATCCCCCGGAAGCAGAACAACCAGGCCGACATATTGTCCAAACTGGCATCCTCCTCCTTCGAATGCCTTGACCGCACAGTTCTTGTAGAGGTCCTCCTAAGACCGAGCATCGAGAAATCTGAGGTCCTCTGCCTCGATCCGCCCGTGCGACCCGGGACTTGGATGGACCCGATCTTGAATTACTTGAGAAACGGGGAACTTCCACAGGATCCGTCCGAAGCCAGAATAGTTCGGACCATTGCCAAGAGGTTTGTGCTCATTGATGGCATGCTCTTCAAGGTCTCATACACAAAGATTGATGGAAAACCTTACCTCCGATGCCTGACACCGTAAAAAGCCAAGTATGCACGTGAAGAGACACATAGGGGGATTAGAGGTTGCCATATGGGCATCAAATCACTTGCAAGGAAGGTACTCAACCATGGGTACTACTGGCTGACCCTCCTATGAGATGCTCAGGACCTCGTGAAAAGATGCGGCTCGTGCTAGAGATTCTCTTCGGTCAAACATGCACCCCAGGCCGAGCTTATGTCACTGGCTAGTCTGGCTCCCTTCGCTATGTGGAGGATGGACCTAGTTGGCCCATTTCCTAGAGCAACTGGCCAAAGACACTTCCTCATCGTGGATATCGACTATTTCACCAAGTGGGTCGAGGCAGAGCCCCTGGCCACTAACACCGAGCATCAATCCTAACAATTTTTGGAAGCACATCGTCTGCCGGTTTGGGATCCCTCGAATACTCATTACTCTTCTTTTGGAAGACTTCGAGGTGATTCTTTCTTTGTACATAGTTTGGTTAGCTTCCCAGCCTCACCACTCTTCCGCAGCTTGCTTTCCCAGAGCGATCGGGTAGCCTACTCCCTTCCTGGTTTCCCTGATGAGGTAGACCAGACCAGCATAGGCCCTATAAGGATGGAGGCTTTCGTCCCTTTTCATTCGCAAGTTGCTTCAACCTGGCCTAATAAGGCACTACTGGGCGGAAACTTGCTCAGCATAACAAAAAGATTCCAATGTCAGTTGATCAATTGCTTTACTCTACGATATAAGTTGCAAGATTGTTCAACGTGGCTCAATCTAGACCCGGCATATCCTTATCTCCATGCAAAGACATCAACGTACTGCCTTAACCATCATTCGATAAGAGGAAGCGTTTACGTCCTTCTCTTCCTTTCGTGCGAAACTCTCAAATCTAGCTGCCTAATCTCAAACTCCATGTCCTATGGCCAGGCCAAGAATGCCAATCGTCAGACCCTCGAGGGCCTCAAGAAGAGATTGGAAAAGTCTCCCAAGGGATTATGGGTCGACGAGCTACCCAGCGTACTGTGGTCCTATCGCATGACCAAGAGAATTCCTACAGGAGAGTCACTTTTCAACCTGACCTTCGGCACCATGGCACTAATCCCCATGGAAGTTGGGATGCCATCCCTGCGAATTATGAGCTTTAACGAGAATACAAATTCAGACGGCCTCAGGGCCAACCTAGACCTTCTCAACGAAGTCTACAAAAGGGCAGCCATCAGAAGGAGTATCTACCAACAAAGGGTAGAATGCTTTTACAATCAGAATGTCTACCAACATCTGATAAGGAGATCTCGTGCTCAGACAGCTCGAGATGTCAGAGCCGAGCAAGAAGGGGAATCTGGCTCCTAACTGGGAAGGCCCGTATATCTCCAAAATGGTACACCTAGGAACATACCGACTTGAAGACCCGGGAGGCAGGGTAGTCAAGAGGACATGGAATGTCGAGCACTTAATGATGTTCCACGAAGGCCCATAGCGACCCCCATTTGTAACCAGGCCACAAAGGTCAGCAAATGTAAAAAGAGCTCGCCTATGGGTAGCCTATGGGTAGCATGAAGTGAATAAAATTTCATTTCAAATTTAGAAATTCATAAATCCAACAAACTGAGTTCTTGCAACAAGTGGCTCCTCGGGTATCAACCCCTCAACATTGTACCTGATGCCGAGAACACACACTAACACTCCTAGAAACTCTCCTTGGATCCACTCCTTGGCATGGCTTCTGATGCCGACATAGTGGAACAGACTCCTGGGAGCTCGCCTTAGATCCACTCCTCAGCATGGCATCCGACGCCAAAACAGTGGAACAAACTCCTTGGAACTCTCCTCAGATCCACTCCTCGGAGTGATTCCTGACCTCAAAAAGGTGTGATCAGGCCTTTAGACCTAATCTTAGGACCCGTCAGCCAGTCCATCGCTCGATGCCTAGGCCCTGCCTCAAAGCCCGTGGAACCTCGTGAGTAGCCTCACATCATTCGTTCGATAGAATGCAAAAAGATAATATGGACACACTTTTATTCATTAAGGCAAAACAATTACAAAGGGGCGATGGCTAGTCCGCAATTGGCAAATCAAGTACAAGTGAGATAAACTCCTATAGTCGTCTCGCTCTTTAATCCCAGTTTCCATCATTGGCCTACCGTCACATGGTCGTCTCGCTCTTCAGTCCCAGTTGTCGCCATTAGCCTACCATCGTATGGTCGCCTCGGCCTATCACCGTCTCCAAGGCATCGAGCGTAGAAGAGGCATCATAGAGATGGAAGGAGATGATGATGAATGATACCAGGCCAATGATCCATACAAGGGATTAACTCGCCGATCTTCTCCGAGGCACAAGAGTCCCTTGAGGATCAGCACCGCAGGCCCGGCCCCGAGCTCCAGATCCTACAAGAAAGGCACTCATGAAATGCATGTCTCTCAGAACCAAAAGGAGCTGAACCAACATGGGGTCGGGGTCGGTGGATCTTAGCACAACCCATCAACCTTGAAGCCACATCAGAGTAGGTGAAGTATGGGGATGAAGAGTTCTCTGATGAAGGGAACTCTCATTCCTCGGCCCCGGCTTGACATCGTCACTCCTTGGAACTTGGTGGGTAAAACTTCAGATCGTGAAACCCAGGACAAGAGTGAAGTCCCTCGGCCGGACACTAATCCCGGTCGGGTCGAACTCTATCTTCTCAGACTGTCCCCTATTGCCCTTGTCCCTCGAACTGCCATCTAGAGCTCACATCGTTGAGTAGACCAAGGGCGAAGTCATCAGATTGAGCTTGTGAGATTTGTGAGCTAGTAAAGGATGAGGGAACTTATAGGCGTCATGGAGAACTCCCCTAACTTCCCTCATTTATTGCAGATAATGCTACAACTTCCTAAGCGCCTCGAATTCCACAGACGATGACATAGGCCAACACGTGTCAAGTCACGTGGCCTTTCAAGAGAGACGGTGGAGTCTCGGCATAGTATTCGATCCCGAGCCTTTCCACTAAAACCTCTCAAAGATTTTACCTCGGGACCACTCCTCGGCATGTCATCCGAAGCAGAGGCCTGACACTAGAATCATGACACTCCCTACTTGGGTCTATTCCTTCGGTTTGGTATCCGACCCTGAGGTCTTATATAAAAATCTCTCCTTAGTTTCATCCCTCGGTGAGGCGTCTAAGGCCAAAAGCTTGCAACAAAATACATCAAGGATCTCTTATATTCATTCACTTGGTTAGGGGGCCGAAACCGACGTCACTCTAGACCTCTCCAAGACTTGTTTCCCTCGGGCACGTCAATTTAGAGAAAGACTTCGACAAAAATGAATCAACAAGCACAGCTTAGCATCAACCAATTCATCAGATAGAAACTTTGCACATAGGACTAAAGCAAATGTCTTTTAATAAACGGAGCTATTACAATAAGGGCGATAGCCAGTCCATAGCTGGCAAATCAAACAACTCTTACAATTGACCTCTTGCCTCGCTCAACACGCTTACAATTGACCTCTCGCCTCGCCCGACACTCTTAAAATTGACCTATCGCCTTGCTCGACACTCTTACAATTGACCTCTCACTTCAGCCCCAATTTCTATAAACCTTCGAAGCATTGAAGAGGCATCATACGAGCCTCGACAGTAGAAGGTCGGCCAGCTAGAATGGGTTCGAAGGTTACCAGTCCGCCCACGTGGACCGATCGTAAGTGCCCACCTTGAGAGTCGCCTCCCCAACGGCAAGTCCTACATTCTGGAAGCCGCACCAGTGTACGCAAAGTACACAGAAGAAACCTTGGCAATGAACAAGCAATAGGTCACCACCTCCGCCCTTGGGAAGCTTCCCGAGCCGGCATAGAAGGATGCAAATGAACTCTACAAGGGATAAATTTGTTTGGCCAGGTCCTTGGAGTTCAGAGAAGTACATTAGATCTCGGAACTCGGTATACAAGTGATGAAGTTCGACACAGAGTACCCCAATCCTTTCCGAGCCCCTCTGAGTCGATTGCATCAGTACCAAGCGCCCCGACCGAACAAACACCACCAATTCCTAAAGGGACGCAATCAAGCAACATTATCGCCTCATGTGACTCGGTGGGTAAAGCCTCAGATCTCGGAACTCGGGACAAGTAGCCCGTGGTGGCAAACCCGACCACCGATCCCCTCGGGGTTGAATACTAAGACAGTAGGGCGAACACCCCCAACATCTCAGGCATCGAAAAAGAAAAAAAAAATGTTCTTGGGGAATCTTTGGAGGTGGGGGTTATTTTTAAGTGACTTTAAGGTGAGCTCCAACCCTCCTCACTTATGGCGGTCAATGCTCCAACTTCCAAGATCAACAATTATCACGATTCCCACGGAGGATGACACAGGCAAGCTCACATGACATCCCCCATAGTCATTCGAAGGCATAGAACTTCCTTATCACATCGCCCCCACTCACCTTCGGCATGGTATCCGAGGTCGATCCTCGCGAGGAAAACTTCCTCAGGCTATCGCCTCCCTCATCCTAGGCATGGCATCCAAGGTCAACCCTCACAAGGGAAACCTTAAACTGTCATACCTCGCCACCCCCTCAGCACAAAAACTGGGGCTGACCTGCCGTCAAAAAATATAATCCAGGCCAATGCCTCAGGGGTGGCAGACTGAGGACCTCAAGCCTTCGGATCGAGAGCCACGGACATACTACTAATTTAAAATAAGGGGGCAAATGCATTTTATTCATTCAATAAAGGTCAGATACAAGTGCGGTGGTCAGTCCACAAGAAGGAAAAAATACAAATAACTTATTACTACTGCCTGGAGGTGGACTCCTTCTTGATGATTGAGACATGGTGCTCTTCCTCACCATAGGGACAAGATCGATTGGCTTGTGATTTTCCGAATTCCCTACAGTTGCGAGAGCGGTAGTGTCACCATTCGGGCCATCGATGCTGAAGCCATTGATGTCAATCTCCGGGTGCTTCACCCCGACGTGCTTGAGAGCACACTTGTATCCATCCTCCTCGGCATTGACGATGTCGGATAAGGCCACTTGGAGATCCTTCTCCATCTTTGCCTCCTTCTCTTGCCACGCTAGCTTCTCGGTGACCAACATGTCATTCTCCTCAATCGTGGGCCAAGAGGGAACCCACATCTTTGTCGAAGGGGTCGGTTTCACAACTGCTATAGTGTCAGTTACAAGAGGAATCAGAAGCCTCTTACCCTCCTTGACATCTTCTTCAACTACCTTGGCCTTAGCGGGCTCGGCGCCCTTAGCCTTCTTCTTTAGGAGCTCCTCCATCTCTGGAGGCGGTTGTTTTTGTGACACCTTCTCAGAGACCTTGGCATCGGTCTCGGCCTTCATTCTTGCCACGGCCTCTACTACCTCTCGCACTTTCTTCTCGGCCCTCATGGCCACGCATTTTGCTTTGAAGAGTTCGGGAGCCACCATTCTTACTGGGAGAGAGTGAGAAACAAAAGCAAGAATCAGAAAAAGTCGAGACGAAATAAATATGAATGATGGAAAATAAAGAGCTGGAGACATATATGTAGAAATGGGACATCGATTGACGTGCCAAACACGTGACCCCACGTGAACGCGCACGTGAGCGTGCAAAAAGTGACATGTCGCCCCTCCTCACCCTCGGCGTGTTGTCTGGGGTTGAACCTCATGAGAAAACCTTCCCCGAAGGGTCAACTCTCCTCGCCCCCTACATGGCATCTGAGGCTGGCCCTCATGAAGAAGGTTCCCAAATAGCAACCACATTCATCCCAGCATCCCTCTTGGAAAATCAAAGTTCGACAAAAAATATCTTTATTATAGAACAAAAAGAGGTTATTACATCCACACAATTACATTGAAAACCACAAGTTCAAGCCATAGGGCTTCGGATCCCGAGGTCCTTTTTAGGCCCCAACCCTGTGAACATCGCTACTGCCGCCGGGGGGGTGGCCAAAGCCTCCAAATCTCTCACACTGGGGGCTTAAAAGGTAGATGTCTGACTCACCTCTCCTAGCTTAACCCTCAGCCAGTAGATTTTGAAGATCTTTTCCACAAGCTTCCGCATATCACTACAACACAGAAGCTATTCGCCGGCATTTTTTTAGACGTTCACCGGCGGTTTTTTACGCCGGTGAAACATTCACGGGCGTTTATAAAAATGCCGGTGCAAATGCCGCCGAATCGAGCGTCGCAGAAAGATAAGCGTATTCACCGGCGTTTCTACTGGACGCCGGTATATCTTCAAAATACACCGGCGTCCAGACAAACGCCGATATATGGCAATTTCTGGGTGCCGTTCTTTCCCCAATATACATTCACCGGCAGTCACATACCGCCGGTATATATCTTTTCACCGGCGATTGTACAAACGCCAGTGAATGTGTTATATTTACCGGTGGTCATAGAACGCCGGTGTATGCTAGTTTCTGAGCGCCCTTCTTTCCCTACTTACAAGCACCGGTGTGTCGTACAACACCACTATAGAGTTATGCACCGGCATTTTATAAAACACCGGTCTTTCTTAGGACTGTTGCAACTTACGGGTACACCGGCGTGTGTGGAAACGCCTCTCTAACGAAATTTTCAACTAAACAATTAGATACACCAACATTTTATGAAACGCCGGTGTATGCCCGTTTGTTTTTCCTGCTCCAGTTTTCCATTCGATTTCAATTCACAATTTCATACGCTAGTGTATGCCCGTTTGTTTTTCCTGCTTCAGTTTTGCATTCGATTTCAATTCACAATTTCATTTAAAAAAACCTGTAAACTAATTCACAACTAATTCAACCAATTTCAGGCATATTAATGCGCAAATCACAACCAAACACAAGAATTAAAGATAATAAAGTTTCAAACGTGTTATATCATCGTCCAAATCCACTGCAAAATTAACACAGTGTCATAATTAACAAATACAAATACAATAACGAACATCCCAAATATCCCAACAAAAACTTAAAACAACAATACAAGACATAACAACAGCAAGGAGGACATAACAACAGCAAGGATAGGCCGACCACAGATTCATACCCCTCGAGTAGCTTCAGTTCTGATCATCAGAATTTCCTTCATCTTGGAAACCGCTCTATGAAAAAAATAATAATTTAGTTCAACAGTAGACCACAATACAGAATATACATATTTTTTAAGCTTGCAAAAAGATCTACCCAGTTCATAAATTCTAAGATCAAAGTGCCAATTGCAATTGGAATTGTTAATGATATATAGAGAGGTAAAATAATTATATTGCAGTGCTAAAAAGCTAGTACTTAATTTTGTTTTTGAATATATCTAAAACAGCCAAACAAATGAAAATCAAGTATCTAACTTAAAACCTTTATATTCTGCTCTGATTGGGAATATCCAGTATCTAAAACAGTAAAACAAATGAAAATCCAGTATCTAAGCATGTCTTTCGTGGATTGTTCAGACAATCCATGAAACTGTCATCGTGGAAGGAAATCAAATATAAGAAAAATAAGAAAAATAAGAAGGGGCTCATATCAAGTGTAGTTTTAAGGAACTGTCATCATGGAAGGAAACCAAATATAGAAGCCAGAAATGGAAACAGAAAATGGTAGGGAATGAGGATACACCAGGCTAGCATAGCGGCATTTTCCTCATCTCTATCACATCCCTTCTTTCCCTTCAGCACACGCACACAAAGAGACATCAGCAACAACAACAAGAGCGATAAGAACAATAATAATAATAAATTATTATAAACGAGATGTCTCTATATGGGTTTCCAGATCTCCACTCGAGCCCTCTCTTTCTAATCACAGCCCAATTAAGAACATAGACGACGGCCACTAAACAATCTAATCACAGCCCAATGAAAATTTCCAGTATATAAGCATATATGTTTCTCTATTAATTCTTCATCCCAACTAAATCATGATGTTTGTGGCTACAAAAGAAACCTGCACAAGGTTTGTTCTCACCCAATTCTTGTACAGATTTGGAGGATTTTGGTATACATACAGCATCCGTCCTTAGTTGACAGTTAACCCATTTTGGTAAAAAAATCATGCTAAGATGACAATCAGATGCATGAATTCATCTTCTTTAACAGTAAAAGAAAATGAAAATTTCTAGTATCTAAGCATATATGTTTCTCTATTAATTCTTCAATCTTACTAAACCATTGATGTTTGTGGCTACAAAAGAAACCTGCACAAGGTTTGTTCTCACCCAATTCTTGTACAGATTAATTTGGAGGATTTTGGTATACATACAGCATCCTTAGTTGACAGTTAACCCATTTTGGTAAAAAAATCATGCTAAGATGACAATCAGATGCATGAATTCAGCTTCTTTAACAGTAAAAGAAAATGAAAATTTCCGGTATATAAGCATATATGTTTCTCTATTAATTCTTCATCTCAACTAAACCATGATGTTTGTGGCTACAAAAGAAACCTGCACAAGGTTGGTTCTCACCCACTTCTTGTACAGATTTGGAGGATTTTGGTATACATACAGCAGCCTTAGTTGACAATGAACCCATTTTGGTAAAAAAATCATGCTAAGACGGCAATCAGATGCATGAATTCAGCTTCATTAACAGTGAAAGAAAATGAAAATTTCCAGTATATAAGCATATATGTTTCTCTATTAATTCTTCATCCCAACTAAATCATTCATGTTTGTGGCTCCAAAAGAAGCCTTCACAAGGTTTGTTCTCACCCAATTCTTGTACAGATTAATTTGGAGGATTTTGGTATACATACAGCATCCTTAGTTCACAGTTAACCCATTTTGGTAAAAAAAATCATGCTAAGATGGCAATCAGATGCATGAATTCAGCTTCTTTAACAGTGAAAGAAAATGAAAATTTCCAGTATATAAGCATATATGTTTCTCTATTAATTCTTCATCCCAACTAAATCATTCATGTTTGTGGCTCCAAAAGAAGCCTGCACAAGGTTTGTTCTCACCCAATTCTTGTACAGATTAATTTGGAGGATTTTGGTATACATACAGCATTCTTAGTTCACAGTTAACCCATTTTGGTAAAAAAATCATGCTAAGATGGCAATCAGATGCATGAATTCAGCTTCTTTAACAGTGAAAGAAAATGAAAATTTTCAGTATATAAGCATATATGTTTCTCTATTAATTCTTCATCCCAACTAAATTATTCATGTTTGTGGCTCCAAAAGAAGCCTGCACAAGGTTTGTTCTCACCCAATTCTTGTACAGATTAATTTGGAGGATTTTGGTATACATACAGCATCCTTAGTTGACAGTGAACCCATTTTGGTAAAAAAATCATGCTAAGATGGCAATCAGATCCATGAATTCAGCTTCTTTAACAGTGAAAGAAAATGAAAATTTCCAGTATATAAGCATATATGTTTCTCTATTAATTCTTCATCCCAACTAAATCATTCATGTTTGTGGCTCCAAAAGAAGCCTGCACAAGGTTTGTTCGCACCCAATTCTTGTACAGATTAATTTGGAGGATTTTGGTATACATATAGCATCCTTAGTTGACAGTTAACCCATTTTGGTAAAAAAATCATGCTAAGATGGCAATCAGATGCATGAATTCAGCTTCTTTAACAGTGAAAGAAAATGAAAATTTTCAGTATATAAGCATATATGTTTCTCTATTAATTCTTCATCCCAACTAAATCATTCATATTTGTGGCTCCAAAAGAAGCCTGCACAAGGTTTGTTCTCACCAAATTCTAATACAGATTAATTTGGAGGATTTTGGTATACATACAGCATCCTTAGTTGACAGTTAACCCATTTTGGTAAAAAAATCATGCTAAGACGGCAATCAGATGCATGAATTCAGCTTCTTTAACAGTGAAAGAAAATGAAAATTTCCAGTATATAAGCATATATGTTTCTCTATTAATTCATCATCCCAACTAAATCATTCATGTTTGTGGCTCCAAAAGAAGCCTGCACAAGGTTTGTTTTCACCCAATTCTTGTACAGATTAATTTGGAGGATTTTGGTATACATACAGCATCCTTAGTTCACAGTTAACCCATTTTGGTAAAAAAAATCATGTTAAGATGACAATCAGATGCATGAATTCAGCATCTTTGATAGTGAAAGAAAATGAAAATTTCCAGTATATAAGCATATATGTTTCTCTATTAATTCTTCATCCCAACTAAACCATTGATGTTTGTGGCTCAAAGAAGATTTTAGATCCAGGATGACAAATTTTGATTGGGCTTTTAATGGAGATTCAGCTTCATAGATCGATTCTTTGGAGCCCGACTTTCTAAAGAAAATGCCATTTGGAAGTATGCGGGTACATGTTTGTTGGATAACCAAAACTCCCATTTTTATTGAAGAAAAATAAGAATATGGCTCATATCAAGTGTAGTTTTAAGGAACTGTCATCGTGGAAGGAAACCAAATATAGAAGCCAGAAAGAGGAATGGTAGAGAATGAGGATACACCAGGCTAATATAGCGGCATTTTCCTCAACTCTCTCTCATCCCTGCTTTCTCTTCAGCAAACGCACATAAAGAGACATCAGCAACAACAGCAAGAGCGACAAGAACTGCAATAATAATAAATTATTATGAACGAGATGTCTCTATATGGGTTTCTAGATCTCCAATCCAACTCGTATCTTTCTAATCACAGCCCAATTAAGAACACTTGTTGACAGTCACTAAACAATACAATCACAGCCCAATCAAAATTTGTGATCCTGGATCTAAAAACTTTAGAATTCCCAAAATCTGTACAAGAATTGATCAGAACAAACCTTGTGCAGGTTTCTTTTGTAGCCACAAACATCAATGATTTAGTTGGGATGAAGAATTAATAGAGAAACATATATGCTTAGATACTGCAAACGTATTAGTGTTTGTGAGTATGCAGTGGGGTGCAGCTATGATCACTAGTTGGATCACCAAAACTCCTAATTTTATTGAAGAACAATAAGAACAGGGCTCATATCAAATGTAGTTTTACGGAACTGTCATTGTGGAAGGAAACCAATTTAATATAGAAGCCATAAATGGAGCCAGAAAGAGGAATGGTAGAGAATGAGGATACACCAGGCTAACATAGCGGCATTTTCCTCAACTCTCTCTCATCCCTTCTTTCTCTTCAACACACGCACACAAAGAGACATCAGCAACAACAGCAAGAGGGGGTTGGTCCAACAAAAATAATAGATTATAATAAACGAGATGTCTCTATATGGGTTTCCAGATCTCCACTCGAGCCCTTTCTTTCTAATCACAGCCCAATTAAGAAACATAGACGACAGCCACTAGACGACAGCCACAATGCAGACTCACAAACACTAATACGTGTCTTTCAAAATTATAATCTCTTCAAAATTACCAATTTAAAGACTTACCGATGGTGGGACTTGAGATTGCTGCCCTATTAACTGGGCCATTTGTTCTTGGAGGAGTGCCACTTGTGCCTTTAATGAAGTCATCTCCTCGTCCTGAGACCCATTTGAAGTAGATTCACTTCGCCCGAATAACCGCGAGGGGGTTGGGCCTAGTCCCATACCATGGATACGTCCATGCCTCTCCTTTCCCCTAACTGCGGTCAAGGCAAGTCGCTGGCGGGTACAGAAATCTGTGGATGCCGTCGTGGGATCAGAATCTGAAGCGGAAGAGATTTCACCAAACTTTTTCCGAACGTTAGTCTGTAAAAGGACATAACAATCAGAGTTAAAAACAGATGAGATTTCGACAAATTATTAGCCATTTACAAAAACAGCAAGAGATCATCAAAAAGTAAACGCAACTGAAGATATATATAAACAATAACATTGCTATAGCCTATATATAGTAGTAAATTTCTAATTACCACAATCCGTTCTGCCTCAGGACTCGCATACGTTCCATCCTCCGACTTGTGGGTGGCATCGAAAAAATCTATGTCGCCAAACTCCGTAGGACCCCCCAAATCTTCTTCCTATATATCAGTAAGATGAAATGCTTATAAACAAATAACTGTAAATCAAAAATGTTCAATTTGATTGCGCTTACCAATTCTTCCCGAACTAGAGCAAAGCTCTATGTACCAGCAGTGTGCAACACTAGCTGCTTTGACCTACTGGCAACACCCACCTCCGCCCTTTTCTGTACATGCCACAATGAAGTTAACAAAAAATTTGATTAGAGTAGCCATACAACCACAAAGTCATTAAATTTTGGTTAGTAATGTAAATACCTGACCGACCGCTGAACACCAGTAATGCACAAGAAATTGCCAATCTGAAGGCTCCACATTCGGTGGCACAGCCCCTGCATTATCCGCCTCTGTGAGGTCTTTGTCAAAAAACCTAGCCTTCAAGTCACTCTTGTAGTCCCTCCACTTTTTGGAGAGTGACTTTTCAACCCAAGGCATAAGGGAGTCCGAGAATGAGAAGTATTGCTGCAAAGTTTATGAAGTTTAACAAATGATAACTGAATTGCATAAACCGAATACCCATCACCAAAAATACATATTTCAATAACATATTTGAACCTACCAATTATTTATTTTAGATGGGAAATATCTTGATTGTTGTAATTGCAGTTGCCTTTGTCGTGGTTGGCACCTTCGGCCAACTCTCGTACGACAAAGGAATTATCTGTGGGTTCCTTGCTATTACCCCAATAAAGGATGAGAATTTGTTTGCATTATCACCAACCGGTTACCCGACACTGTTTTCCTCCACCACAATCCTTTCGTCATTATTAAGTTTCCATATGCCCAGCATCTTAGTTCGCCCTCGATGTTTTTTGATAGTGGGCGGCATGTTACCCTCCCCCTCCTCTATTTGACTGCCACTATTATATAGTGGCTGCTCATCCCCATGACTTTCGTTGCCATCATTTATATTTATCCGTTTTCCATGCCTAGGCATCTTGTACCTGTCAAAGATTCAATAAATTCATTAGAGGAGCAAAATTAATCAACCCATTTTGGTAAAAAAATTATGCTAAGATGACAATCAGATGCATGAATTCAACTTCTTTAACAGTGAAAGAAAATGAAAATTTCCAGTATATAAGCATATATGTTTCTCTGTTAATTCTTCATCCCAACTAAATCATGTTGTTTGTGGCTACAAAAGAAACCTGCACAAGGTTTGTTCTCACCCACTTCTTGTACAGATTTGGAGGATTTTGGTATACATACAACATCCTTAGTTGACAGTGAACCCATTTTGATAAAAAAATCATTTTAAGATGGCAATCAAATGCATGAATTCAGCTTCTTTAACAGTGAAAGAAAATGAAATTTCCAGTATCTAAGCATATATGTTTCTCTATTAATTCTTCATCACAACTAAACCATGATGTTTGTGGCTACAAAAGAAACCTGCACTAGGTTTGTTCTCACCCACTTCTTGTACAGATTTGGAGAATTTTGGTATACATACAGTATCCGTAGTTGACAGTGAACCCATTTTGGTAAAAAAATCATGCTAAGATGGCAATCAGATGCATGAATTCAGCTTCTTTAACAGTAAAAGAAAATGAAAATTTTCGGTATCTAAGCATATATGTTTCTCTATTAATTCTTCATCCCAACTAAATCATTCATGTTTGTGGCTCCAAAAGAAACGTGCACATGGTTTGTTCAGCCCAATTCTTGCACAGATTTGGAGGATTTTGGTATACAGCTAGCATCCTTAGTTGACGGTCAACCCATTTTGGTAAAAAAATCATGCTAAGATGGCAATCAGATGCATGAATTCAGCTTCTTTAACAGTAAAAGAAAATGAAAATTTTCAGTATCTAAGCATATATGTTTCTCTATTAATTCTTCATCCCAACTAAACCATTAATGTTTGTGGCTACAAAAGAAACCTGCACAAGGTTTGTTCCGCCCAATTCTTGTACAGATTTGGAGGATTGTGGTATACATACAGCATCCTTAGTTGACAGTGAACCCATTTTGGTAAAAAAATCATGCTAAGATGGCAATTAGATGCATGAATTCAGCTTCTTTAACAGTAAAAGAAAATGAAAATTTCCAGTATCTAAGCATATATGTTTCTCTATTAATTCTTCATCCCAACTAAATCATGATGTTTGTGGCTCCAAAAGAAACCTGCAAAAGGTTTGTTCCGCCCAATTCTTGTACAGATTTGGAGGATTTTGGTATACAACTAGCATCCTTAGTTGACAGTGAACCCATTTTGGTAAAAAAATCATGCTAAGATGACAATCAGATGCATGAATTCAGCATCTTTGACAGTGAAAATGAGAGAAATCAAGAGAAATTACCGAAGAGAGAGAGAGGGGGGAGACGAGCGGGGCGATGAGCGGTGGCGCAGGAGATAGAGAGAGAGCAGGGCGACGAGCGGTGGTTTTCGGTCGCAAATTCACCATGAAATAGAGAGAGGGAGGAGGGAAATCAAATTGGGCTGTCGAAGATGACGAAGGGACGGAGGCGAAGCGCGCGAAATAGAGAGAGGGAGGAGGGAAAACGAAGGCGGCCAAATTGGATTTGGAAAATTAGCGAGCGAAATGTTAGGGTACGCGGGGATTTATCTCAGTTAATTCACCAGTGTTTGAAATTACACACGCCGGTGAATGTATCTATATATTCCCCGGCGTGTGTTATTAAAACGCCGGTGAATAATACCATTCACCGGCGTTTCTAAATAAAACGCCGGTGAATATCATGATTTCCCGACATTTTATAGAGGCCGCCGATGTATAACCATCCAATCTGACACCCCATTCTTGGTCACTCCCTACCCCGGCGCGAATGGTAAAATGTCGGGGAATATACGCCGGTAAATCGCACATGTGTTGTAGTGTATGGATAAAATTCGAGAAATGTCCATCAGAAGGATGGGAAAGCTCACCAACCCTGGCATGGGGCGAGAACCATGTTAGTGTTAGGAAACCGCGCTTTCAAACGAGCCAACTCCTGTGCCACCTCTTGCGACCGTTTAATGTGAAAGCTGAACACCCCTTCCCGATTAGTCTCCTCCTTGAGAAGACGGGTAATAAGCCCACTCAGCTTGAGCCAGCCTCTCTCGGAGTGAACGTACCTCATCCTCAAGTCCCTACTTCCCAGGCTCGTACTTCACCATCTGTCTAGCAAAACGATGTCTCAACTTAGAAAAAACATGAAGCAAGTGATCAAAACAGGTGGGATGGATTTTCATTAAAACAAAAAATTCTCTACAAGACATGCGGTGGCCAGTTCGTGCTTGGTGTCTACAAAACTAAAAGTGGAATTTTTTCTAAGTTTAAGGAGGGACCTCCCGAGAAGGGGGGTGAGGTGCCTCGGCTTCAGCCCCAGCACGCTCGACCGGGACCTCTACGTCTAAGGGAAGATCCTGTGGGGTGGGAGGAGTGCCATCGTCCTCCGACTCTGACTCAAAACTAAGATTGTCGAGGTCGATACCGGGTTGTCTCTCCCGAACATGTTGAAGGGCTCATTGGCAGCCCTCTTCTTGCACGTCAACAATCCGGCTGCCACATCTTCAACCTCTGCTAACAACCTCTTCCTCTCCACCTTCCAAGCATCCTCCTCCGTTGTTGAAGTACCCTCATCACGAGCCCCGTCCGAGGGTTCTCAACACTCGCTTTCTGATAAACCGAGGGGGTTTCACCTAGATGAGCTTGTATGTTTTTTTACAAGCATACTCAAAAATTGCTTTCTGAAAAGGCAAGTCTAGTTAAAACTACCTCGGTATTTCAAAAAGCGACTGTGGAGTAGAGTCTTTACCAGAGATCAGCTTGATCTCTGGAAAACACTCTACTCCACAGTCGCTTTTCGAAAAACCGAGGAATTTTTTACTAGACTCGCTTTCTGAGAAAGGGAGTCTTGGGTCTGCTTGTAAAAAACATACATGCTCAAGACTTGCTTTCTGAGAAAGCGAGGAGATCTTTATCAGACTCGCTTTCCGAAAAAGCGAGTGTAGGCTTTAAAAATGACATCTTCATATTTGCTTACATTACTCATCACACAACAATCACACTCATACATAAGAAATGGAGAATAACGCTACTTCAAATTTAAACTCATACGAATTAGTACAATTACAAAGTCCAAATTACATAGTACAATTACAAACTTACAACGATTAAATGTTTTGAGATATTCTATAAATACATCGCCACTTATTGTGTCCATGCAACCCACATTTCGAACATTTCATCCCCGTACCCCGGCTTGACCTATCTCTCACATCCATGTCGTTGCGAATTCTCATAGATCTAGGCCTGCCTTTTCTTGAACGTCGCAAACTAGCATCAGGTACGAGTCGTGGTCCATCAAAGGTAGGCCAATATGCTGGATCTACAGTAGGATGAAAGATAGGAGTCCATGTTTGTTCTAAAGAAGTGACAAGGTAAAATTTATCAACAAAAGGCTTGTGATCGATTGCACGATATGCACAAACTGCCAATACATGAGAACATGGAATATGATATAGTTGAAATTTCATACATGTGCATGTTTGGTACCCAAGTTAACAGCGTGCAAGTTCCCACCCTTCCTTTCTCCACTTACCATGCGTAGACCCTTGACGGAAAAAACTCCAGGTTGATGATGAAACATTGTAACCTCATGTAACCCCTATTTTTCGTTTTTCATATTCTTGGTGTATTTTTCTTTTTTCTTGAGAATTTATACTCTTCTTTTATTTTGGACCGTATATTGGATTTGTTTTCAATATATATTCAATTTTGCTCATTTTTGATCTTATTGTGATTGATTTTTCTGTCCCTTGATGTGTTCTTGGTCGTTATTATTGTTTTCGCTTTTTATTTGGTTCTTGTTCTCTTATTTTATTCTTGGGTGCTCGTGGTGTTTTGGTTGCTAATCCTATTGCTATTCATATTGTCTTTGATCCCTAATTAACTCCCAAAGCCAAATTAGCCTACAAATCCTATTTTAAAATCCTATACAACTCGTAATTAGACCTACTCCTATTCAAACTCCTATTGTACCCAATACCCATTAACCCACAACCCTATATCTCTAACCCTAGCTCACACCCTATATAAACCTTCACCCCTCTCTCTTACCGAAACACTAACCCGAACCCTGTGCAAACCCAGAAACCCAACCTCCCTTCCTTCTCTTGTTGCGCCATCACCCAACCCCGACCGAACACCCCATCCCGACTGCACTCCACTCTCAATCCCCTCCGACTGCCTAGCCTGATCCCTTTGAACCCATCACTGAAAGCACCTCCCCACCATCTCTATCCATCTCTCCCACTCTCCCCCATCGTCGCGCGGCCAGAACAGCAGCAGTCGACGCCAGTGCCAGCGCCGCTGTCCCCCCTTCCAGCCGTCTCTCTCTCTCTTTTGGTTTTGCTCGTGCACGGAGTTGCACGTGGATTGCTTGGTTCGTGGTTTTTGTTCATGTGATTGTTCGTTGCCAAGATCCAATCCTGTTATTCTTGGTGTTCATTTCGTCTTCGGTTAAGGCAAGTAACTTGTACTCAATTCCCTTGTATGATACAAGTCATAAATTTCGCTTGTAGTATAGTTGGGTTCTAGAGACAACTCGTGTGTGATGTACTTTTGATGAGTATTGTATCTATAGTGCTATTGACCATAGTTACCTCATGACACAAATTTGACATGAAACAACTTAGGTTTTGACCGTTCTTGATGTGATTATATTTGTGAGATAATTATGAGAGTTTGTGTGTTTGTATGGATCCATGTGATATACTTATTGTGGACACGCTATATATCCGATTTTATATTGTTTAGACACTTAGTAGACTCTATAACATGTTTGGTTGTGTTTGGAACGAGTTTCGTATGTTGTATGTTAATTTGTTGTTAAGAGGAAAATCTGTATTTTGTCGAAGATCTGTTTTGATTGGTATTTTAGACCATATTAATGTCAGAATCTTAACTTCAATAGTAAACATGAATTTTAGAAAAATCTGTCTTCTTTCCAAATTTTCTGACAGAGATCGATTTCGTTTTCGTATGTGTGAGATATGATTGTTTTACTACAGAGGTGTATTATACTTCCAGATTTCGTTTCTTGATAATTTCGATGACTAAACTATTTTGATACTAGTGCTAAAGCACATTATTTTGATCTAAAATTTTGCACAGTATTTCTATACCTATTTAGGGATTTCCCATAGATTTGGTAAATTTTATTGATGAGTTTTATATACTGTTACATGCTTATTTATAAAAACTATACTTGCTGGATTTTGCTCGCTGTTCTGAAAAGATTTGTATTTTCACCCTAATTCCTTTATCTGTATGAAACATATTTATGAAATATGAAAGTTAGCTTATTTTGTCTATTTTCTTCTCCCTTTGACGGATCTGGATTTCGTTTCACGGTTTGCGAGATATTACAGTTTTCATACAGCAGTATTGGGAATTCCAGATTTGCCAAACTATCGTTTCTTGATATTTTCTGATTTTTGCTGGCTAAACTAATCTTACTGGAAAATTATAAAACTTTATATTATGATACTAGACATATAGGGAAATACCCCAGATTTTTCTTGGATTTATCTGAGGTGTTTTGATGTTGTTTCCTGACTTTGAATTTGATTTACTGATTTCTGGCTGAACGTATTTCCTGGTTTCAAATCAGTTTTGAGTTATGTTTTTCTAAAACACTATATGACTTATATGTATCCGCTGGATTCGGTTGGAAGTCTATTTTTCAGATTCTTTGACGAATCTAGGTTTTGTGGTAACGGGAATCTCTGTTTTAGTACTATACTGTCGTGCTGTCCTGAATTAGGAAGTACCCTATTTTGTTCTGTTATATGACTATCTTACCATCTGTACATGCTTATCTGTTATTCTGAAGTTGTGGATCATTATATCATGCTAGATTACTTTGTTTCATGCACATACACATCTGTCTGATAATAATTATAAAATGATCAAGCCGGAGTTTATGGGAAATATCTAGTAGTGGGAAAGCATAGAAATGTGTACTTAGAAGGGGGCCCGTGTTTTCCATATGATTATCTGTTATCTATTATTCTGTACCCTGTCTACATTACTTTCTATAGGAATGTGTAGGAAAGAAGATAACCACAAGGTTCTATCTGTCTGTCTGGATCTGTTATCTGATATCTGTCTATCTGAACCCTGAGTACACGGCCCTATATGATCCCCTACGAAATCTACAAACGTAACTATTTTGAATGTAGCAACCATGTGATAAAAGGATGGCACATGAAGTGCTACCTAGTTAGTAATTAATACAAGACTTATAAGAATGTGAATCTATATCTGACATATGTTTCTATATCTGTATCTGATATCTGAATCTGTTATCTGTATCTGCTATCTGATTACCTGATTATCTGATTATTTGTTATTTGTCTGACACTATCACTTAACGCTATTATTTGACACTATCTGTATATCTGTCTGCATGCAATTTGACTTGACACTTGTCACATGTTAGTATACCATGATAGTTGATTCTGTTATACCATGCTATATCTGTTTCTGCTATTATTTAAATTTGTTAGTTTTCTATGTACTTGTATCCTGCATTACAAGCGGCTCGTAACTTGCACTGACGGGTACTTGTTTTCTTTTTCCTTCTCCTGCAATTTATTGATTGCAGATCAGGATGGTCATTTGCCCGATGGTATTGGAGAAATGAAATATTAGTGCTGGACTTCTTTTGCTATTATTATTATCTGTTGCTTTTGAACAATATATTTGAGTATATGGATTTTATTTGTATTTGGGCAATGTGACCCAGGATATTAACTTGTTCGGATCTGTTTATTTGAGACTATTATAATAATGGTTTTCAATTAATTTCTGTTGGCACTTTGTTTTGTTTTGAGATATATATGTCTGTGTGAGGATGATTCTTTTGGCTTCCGACTCTGATTATTCTGAGATTTGTTGTAAAGATTCTGAACAGCTTATGGATGATGCAAATCATTCGCTGGGTTGAGTCGCATATCCGTATTCTTTTTGGGAAGCGGGGCATGACACCTCATGTCGGTTTGCTCTCTCACGGCGACTATCATCAATTCATGTACTCTTCAAGCAAAAACCTTCCCTTCAAATAAAATCTTATTGGCTTCCTATCGACGAGTAGTAAAGTAAGAGTTTAGACGATAGAAGATCATCTCAACAATCGCAGTTACCGGTAAACTACAGACACCTTTCAAGACTGAATTGAAGACTTCTGACAGGTTTGTAGTTATTATGCCGTATCTTCGACCTTCATCTGCATAAAGTGCCCATTTCTCAATCGGTTTCTCTTTCAACCAATTATCCGCCTCGATATTGATGGTTTCAAGTTCAGCGAGTTTGGTCATGAACTTTTTGGGTTGGTTTTGACACGCTATAATTTTGGCCTTTTTCTGCAATACCTTGCTACCAAATTTACTGAAGAAATTTGTAGCGAAATGACGCATACAATAACGATGATATGCATTAGGTTCGTTCCAACCTCCATTTTGCAATTCCATAGCAGACAATATACCAGCATGACGATCAGAGATAACACACAACTCAGTGCGATCGGTGACAAAATACCGAATGCAACTCATGAACCACGTCCATGTATTTATACTCTCTCCATCAACTAATGCAAATGCAAATAGAAATAATCAATCATTCGCATCTGGGTAACAGCAATTAACAAACACCCCTTGTACTAACCGTACAAGTGAGTTCCGTCAACACTAATAACAGGTCTGCAAGACTTGAAACCTTCAATCGAAGGACTAAATGCCCAAAATACTCCCTTGAATGTTTCCTCGCTAGGACTAGACTAATATTTATCCCAGTGGACAATGGTTCCTAGATTTGCTGCTTGTATTGCTGATAGTAGAAAAGTCAACTTCGTGTATGCTTCTTCGAAGGTACCGAACAACCTCTCAATTGCCTTTTGTTTTGAAATCCAAGCTTTCTTATATGAAATCTGATAATTATATTGTACTTTCACTATCTCAATAATGGCCCGTGGTGTTAAACATATCTCAGACTTCACCACACTCACAATCAAATTGCAAACAAGGTTATAATCAACTTTATAGTGATCCTGATTCAACGTGGGATTCGTACAAGTATGAGGCCCAACTATGTTCTTCACCACGAAATTTGTCCCGCCTTTTGAAACAATTGCTCGTAATCTCCAAGGGCATCCACCATCACTTACTACTGGGGGACTTTGCACCATCTCCTCAATTGTACGTTTTCTAGGTGCCATTTTACATTTAACAGTGTACAGTGACAGTGAAGATTTCAATGTGACGAATTCACAATGTTTCTTGATAAAATACAGCTTCACAACCTGCTGAATTGACTCTTTACTTACAAACTCTTGTTCAATGTAAAATTCGTCTACATTGGATGACAAGATGACTCTTGTGGAACTTGATGTACTCTAGCACTTTGCGTCATCTCCTCGGTAACATGAGCATTAACATTGCCCTAGCTATCAGTAGCTCTCACTTCATTAGAACTGCTGTTCGTAGGATTTACATTTGCTACATCATCATCTTCGTCCCCATCATCATTTTCTACACTCTCATCAACTTCATCGTCTGTTTCTTCCTCTTCTTCATCATCATCTAATAAGTCGTTGTTAATGGTAGCATTTTAAAATAATTCAAATAAAGTGTCATTTGGAATATAATCATGAACCGGATTAGGTTGACGTGGAAACTCAACTTCTGTAGAATCCGGGTTTGTTGTATTTGTGAAGGTGTCTTCTTGTGAGGACAGTAGGATTGCTTGTTAAGTTTGAACGGGGTTAGACCTCATTTGCTGTGTCGGTACAACCCGTACGAAGATTGAAATAGGAATATCATGTGGCCGAGCATTCAAAATTTAGATTTGCTGAATATATAACTCTAATGCAGACCAAGTACAATTGGGATCAAGTGTCCTAGCAATCATTGACTTCATAGAATTATCAGTAGAAACGGGCACTGTCATAAAATACTGACCATCTCCTTTTCCTGCTGTGTATCGAGCTAAAATTTTCACATTCTATTGATTCCTATCCCAATTAGTAACTTCATAAATTTTCTCAACTAATTCTGCCAATGTAATGGTACGAGGTACCCAAACTATTTCAGGGTCCACCGCACTATAACAACAACCAATCTTTGGATCACGAATTATTTCACCACCAAAGTATAACCAAATAGGAATATCGTAATCCATACCTACGTATATTTATACAAATATACGAGTTATTATCTACCCAAAAACAAAACCTATGAAAATGAACAAAATAATAGGCCAATATGCATCATACCTTCACAAGATTATTCGAAAAGATATAGCCATAGATATTTGGGTAGAAGAGTTGAAGTTGCTATCCTCTTCAAGTATATCAAAATTCCAAAACTTTGATATTTTGGAAGATGGATTTAGGGTTTTCAGAGCATTTTTATGGGTTAATCGACAAATTTTTGTGGTTATTTGACGAAAATGAGATGAGAGATGGGTTAGGGTTTCGGGGTTACAAGAGGAGGAGGATAGAGAATTTAAGAAAAGTGAGATCTGATTTCGAGTTTGGGGGTTAAAGACCCAATCGACACTCGCTTTTTCAAAAAGCGAGTTTGGGATAAATCCCCTCGCTTTTTGAGAAAGCGAGTGTAGGTAGGTGCAAAACCAAAACCTAAGACTCGCTTTCTGAAAAAGCAATGAGGAATTAGCCAAACTCGCTTTTTCAGAAAGCGAGTAGGGCATTTTGGGAATTTTTAAAAAAAGTCGGGCAGTTTGGGAAAAACTTTCAAAAAGTGGGACAGTTTGGGAAAAATTCAGTTACTATCATATCATCCGCATATATAATGAGAGCAGTAATCTTACCTTCTTTCCTTTTTAGGAATAGGATATGATCTGAGTTACTCTAACAATATCGAAATGTCCTCATTGATTTTGTAAATCTCTCAAACCAAGCTCTTGGCGACTGCTTGAGACCATACAGTGCTTTCTTCAACCGACACACTTTATTACTGTGTTGGACTGGTCTGTTTGATCCTTGTGGTAGATCCATATAAACTTCTTCTGTCAATTCTCTGTGCAAAAAAATATTCTTCACATCAAAATGCTCCAATGGCCAGTCAAGATTTGTAGCGAGTGACAGTAAAACTCGAACGGTGTTGAACTTTGCTACAGTTGCAAATGTTTCATCATAATCAATTCTATAAGTTTGAGTGTACCCTTTGGCCACCAGTCTTGCTTTATATCGCTCTATTGAACCATCAGACTTATACTTCACTGTATAAATCCATCTACATCCTACCGGCTTCTTTCCTGTTGGCAAATCAACTATCTCTCAAGTCTCATTCTTCTTCAAGGACTTCATCTCCTCATTCATAGCTGCTTTCCACCTTGGATCGGCTAAGGCTTTCTGCACACTGTTAGGAATAGATACAACAGATAATTGATTTACAAATGACTTATTTGATTCAGACAATCAGTGAATGGACACATAATGACTCATGGGATACTTGACATTACTAGTGAGATCAGGCTCATAAGTGGGTTTTGGGATACCTATAGTAGTATGATTTGGGAGTTCTCTTCGTGGAGCTTCGGATAGCGATGACGATTGGTTTTGGGGTTCTACTGGGGGTAGAGATGGATCTGATGGTGCTGGTGGTGGAGATGGTTCTAACGGTGCTGGTGGTAGAGATGACTCATCTTCATAGAGGTTTAGCACTGATTGCAGTTCTTCGTGGAAATCTCCTTCCTCAACCAAATCTTCATTCGAGTGATCGTCACCACTTACATCTAGATTTTCTCCCCTTATATCTGATTGCTCAGTCTGAATGGTGACCACTTCATCATAGGCAAGAGTTTGAACTTTACTTCGGTACTCCCCCTGAAGTTCAATCTCAGAGGAAAGATACATCTCATCTTCATGGAACACAACATCTATAGTCACAAATATCCTTTGAGTTGGTGGGTGATAGCACATATCCCCTTTCTTATCCTGTGCATATCCCACGAAAACACAACAGACATCTTGAGGAGTTAACTTATTACGTTCATGTTGATGAAAATGAACAAATGCAATACATCCAAATACACTAGGTGGCAAGTTGACGAATTCTGGTGCATTCACAGCTTCAGTTGATGCTTGAAATGTCGTAAGGAAGTTTAGGATACTAGAGGGAACTCGGTTGATTAAGTATGCAGCGGAAGTAAAGGCTTACCCCCAATAAATGAGTGGCATATTTCCATGGATAAGAGAAGCACGGACCACCTCAAGCAAGTGTCTGTTTTTTCTTTCTGCAATCCCATTCTGTTGAGGTATATACGAGCATGTAGTCTGGTGAACAATTCCATGTTCCACCAAATACTTTTGTAGATTCGAACTCAGGTACTCGCCGCCATTATCACTCTTAAGAACTTGAATCTGTGCTTTATACTGAGTCATAACACGTTTTGAAATTTCTGAAATAAGCTACTAACTTCACTTTTAGACTTCATCAAACAAATCCAAGTCATACGAGTAAAATCATCAATAAACGTTACAAACCATTTTGCTCCTCCAAAAGTAGTGTTCTTAGATAGACCCCAAACATCAGAGTGGATAATTATAAATGGTCGAGTGCTTTTACTAAAATTTTGAGGAAAAGAGACACGGTGACTTTTTGCTAATTCACACACCTCACACTGAAAAGTAGAAACTTCCAACATCGAAAATAAACTTGGAAATAATTTCTTTAAATAACTAAAAGAAGCATGTCCTAGACATCGATGCCATAGCCAAATTTCATATTTCTTCTTCTCCCCCTCGGATCCTTCCAGAAATAGAGTTTGAGTCAAGTTACTTGAACTTTCAGCTTCTAAATCCAGGTAATAGAGCTTCGCATGTCTAACCCCACAACCAATCGACTTGCGAGTTTGAATATCTTTAAACACACAATGGGAGGGCCAAAAAACCACAATGCAATGTAAGACAGTAGTTATTTGAGCAACTGATAATAGACTAAAATTCAAGGAGGGGACAACTAACACAGTATCTAAGGTCGGGTTTTCCGTAAGAGAAATGGAACCCTCGCCAGTAACGGTGGAAAGATCACCATTGGCAGTGGACATACTAAATTTAGTGGATGGTTGTAAGGTTTGGACTTTTCTAGAATCAGAAGTCATATGGTCCGTAGCACCTGAATCAATTATCCATGCATTATTTATAACAGAGGCTGAAATATTAAATACTTTACCATCATTACCAACAGCTGTAACCAATGCGCTTGTTCAACATTCTTCTTAGCTTCACTGGCAATTCCAAATGCTATAGTGAATTGATTGAAATTCTTCTTTCGAGGATCCCTACTATGATCCCAGTTCTCCGGATAGCCGATAATCTTAAAAAAACGAGCTTTCATGTGACCGATTTTGCCACAATGAGTACACTTCCTTGACTCATACGGCAGTATTGGTCTCATGGTGAAGAACAGAATATAGCACTACTAATAGCGACCATAGCAGGTGCACACCACAACACGTGAAACCGACGTACACACATGTGCACAGCAAGAATAATGGCAAGAGAAAAACAACGGATACGATGACCACACGTGCAACCATCGAAGACGAACACACGTGCAATCAACTATGTAGCAACGTGCACACAGCAAACACCAACCAACATATCAGATCCTATCACAGCCATTTTGGCTTGCGGATCAAAATAGCAAACAGAGAGCCAAACCAGCAAACACAGCCAAACACCAAAACACCAATCAGCAGCACGTGAATGAGGCGACTTCGGGATCGGCGGCAAACACAACAATCAACAAAGTTCTTGTTCGAACAGCAAACACAATAAAAGCAAAGTTCTCCGAATAAATCTTGGAATATTGATGAACAGATACGAGGTCTTGATGAACAGATACAATAATCAGCAAAGTTGGGCAGTCGAGAGTAGTCGCAACTCAGCTGCGACTCGCTAGAGTCTTCGATGTGAGGTGATTTGGGGGCGTCGGGATGATGGCGGTTTGGAGAGCGACGATAATTATGGGGATGACGATGAAGAGGAGGAAGATGTGACCACTGGTTATTGATGGGGAAGGTGCGAGCAATCTTGGAGCCAGGAGAGGAGAATCGACGATCATGGGTCGACAGGGAAGACGATGACGATGATCAGGGTCGACAAGGAAGATGATGACGATGATCAAGGTAGACGACGGGATCGGGGTCGACGACAGGTCAGGAGAATCGAGGTCGTCGACGGGGAATTTTGACAGGATTGGGATCAGGGTTTTTGAGATCAGGAAGGAAAGGGATCAAGATCTTCTTCTTCTTCACCTAGGATTTTTTTATGGCTCTGATACCATATTGAAATATTGAAATTAGATTTGGAAAAATTAATATTTTTTTTATTCATCTTTCTTTCTCTACTATATATATTTATATATAAGAATTACATTCTTGGAGAAGAAGAAAGGAGATTGAGAGAAGATTGAGGAGATGAGAGATTTCGGAAATCTGTTTCCTATAGATTAGGAAACATAATATACACATTAGCAATTGCTATATTTCAACATCTTCAACTAAATTTTCTTTGAATAAGAGATAACCACGGTTCCGCCCTTCATTAAGAAACCAAATTGTACATCACAGTTTAGAAGTCTGCGAAATTCAATACCTTTGTAGTATAATCTAAATCAGTTAAAAGTCTAAAAGAGAAGGAAGACCAACATCATCATCGAAATAAACCTAACATGCATCAGCATCAACTGCAATAATGCCCCAAAAGAACCTGCCAACCTAGAGCATATACATTACCCCCAGCCCTCGAATGGCCAAGATGTGGCCCAGATCATGGCCACTCCCTGCAACTTCAAAAAGCTTATCACTCATCGCCATTGTTGTTGAAGTCCCCGAACAATGCTCCACTACACAGCCTTTTCCTCTTACCTGCGATGGTTGACCAACCTGAAAAAAATTCTCCAAATAGATTGCTGAATAGCACTGTTAGTCTTGTTCTGAAAATAAAGATTGTTACCACCAGCCCAAATAACAAACGAACAAGCAAAGATGAACTCCCATATGCTGCTATCATCTTTTCTAACCCTTGTTAGCCCAAAATTCACCCCCATATATATTGTCAAAAATATTGAAGCCAACACAAACAATTCGCCATATTATGCATGCTAGCCTTATTACAGTTGATAACAAATGTTCCAAAGTTTTCCCAGTAACTAACTGACTGCGACCCCCCCACACACACACACATACACACACCCTTTTTCCATCCAAATTTTAAAATGAAATTTTATCCGTTAATCAAATCTTACACAACATGTAATATTGTATAGATATTATTAGTGATTTTTTAAAAATATTTTTGCCATTTTAAAAAAAAATTATGTGCAATATATTGCACAAGGTTATACACTTATACTAGTATTCAATTATAGAACTTTAATGCACCAACATCCGCATTGCCTCAAGATGAATGTGTTTACCATGACCAATACATACATAAATTTATTTAATACTAGAGAGTTTGGTTTGTGTGTTTTGTATGTTTTGTCCACAATGACCGACTTATGAATCTTAATTACCCATTTTAAGTTTCAAAATATATCAACTTTCAACTTAAATTAAATCAACCACTCATTTAAGTGGTCCAAAAAGGAGGGGGATACTTTTTTGAGACTCAATTATATCAACCATCAAATTAAAATTTAAAATTATAGAATACATCTCACATGTTGTGCATATTAAATAGATGAGAAGACACCCATATCTTCCAGACTTTATTCGTGTCGACACATCATGCATTATGTATTAAAATGACCATATATATACATATATATATAAAAGAAGATACATATTAATTAAAGATAGCAAAATCGAGTCAATTAATAAAGATCAATAACTACATATTTAATAACAAAAGGTTCCCACAAAACAAAAAAAAATGAGATATTGGAGAAATATCAAACTAACACTTTAGTCTAAAAATATTTTAGTCTTCTCTTCAAGCTTCCTCCCAAACTAAAAATGAAGAAAAGTTCAAAAATGAAGAGGGAGCCTTCAAGCTTCCTCCCAAACTAAAAATGAAGAAAAGTTCAAAAATGAAGAGGGAGCAGGTAAAGAAAAACATTGTTTGAAGATACCGTTGACCTTTGACCAAGTGTTGATGACTCAAATAGAAAGATTCCAGGTCGTGGTAGAGGGCGATCTAGTTTTAGTTAACCAAGGAGGAGGGGAGAGATAAAGGGGTAAAAAGAATTTAATGGAAAGAGGGGAGGGAGATAGTAGAAGGCTTTTTTCAAGAATCCAATAGGTAGATGAAATAGTTAGTGAAAGAGAGATATTATTGCAGCTGGAGCAGTCGACCGGAGTCTTGCAGTCGATGGGTAGGAACGGTGGAAGGGTGCTTTTGATGTTTGGAAGAGAAGAGTTAAAAGGTTGCTTATCAGTCCAAAAGTATACGTATCAGTCCACAGTAATTGTCTTTCTTGTAAGGGCTTATATGTAAAAATGTTGTAATTCTTCCACTTGTGTCCAACTATTGTAACTGTCTGTCCAGATTATGCGCAATACGCGTAATCTCCTCTTCTTCCCTCTATAAATATCATTCCCCAGTAAATGTTCAGTCATGAATATAGAATCTTGATTTTTCTACTGTTCATCTTCTTCTTCACTCGTCGCCATTGTTAAGTGCTTGAGTGATGCCGAAGAAGAAAGCTCCAGCGATCACCGCCGTTGGCGATCGGCTTGGAACAATGGTATTAGAGCCTAAATTCGGTCCGGTATCTGATAATGATCAAGAACTCGATCAAGAGCCAAATCAAGAAGCTGAGAGTCCTATCGATTTTGGGTCTGGATTTCGATCTAGACCTGGAGCTAGGGATCAGCATGCAAGGAAATCTGCTGATCGTGGAGTCGAGTCCCACAAGCATTCCAGCTTCGAGGAGAGGTTTGATCGTTTAGAGTTAGCATTGGATCAGCTACTCCAGAAACCAAGAAACTACCATTATCCTCATCAAGGGAGGAATCCTTCAAGCTCGAAGGGCAGTGAAAGCGATTCTGAAGGGGATCTTCGTCGTGGATGGCGCGAAGGGGAACGACGAAATCATTCAAGCCCCAGGAACTCTAGACATGGGAACTCACAGAATCTTGAGTAGTTTGGTAGAAATGTTCGAGAGAGGAATCCCATGTTGTAACATCCCGTGTTAAGAATATATATATATATATATATAGGAGAAGGTTCGGGTGAGAACCATGTCCTGGGGTGAGAACCTAAGGGCCTATCCGAGCCATTCATCTGTGTAATCTTAACGGTCAAGATTTTTTAAAATTAAACAATAAGATTAATTAATTTTTGCATTAAGATGTCAATCCCTTTAATTAAGGGATGGAGACCGCGTAATAAAAGGAATAATTATAAATTGCCTTTTTTTGTGTGCGACGGTTAAGGCAAATTTGGTCAAACTGGAGAGAGAAATAATTTATTCCCGTAATTTATTCCCGTAAAATATTTATTCCCAAATTAATAGCAACTGCAGAATCATTCACCATTTCGTTCCTTACAGTTACTGTTTATTACAGTTGCTATTTATAATTATTACAGTTGCTGTTTAAGTGGTCAGGTATTGCTGTATAATTATTTCAGTTGCTATTTATAGTTATTACAGTTACTATTTATAGTTATTACAGTTGCTATTTATAGTTATTACAGTTGCTATTTATAATTATTACAGTTGCTATTCGAGAAGATTTTGTATCCCAAATTAATAGCAACTGCAGAATCATCAACAATTCGTTCCTTCACCAATTCGTTCACTATATAGCAACTGACTGTATTGTAAGTAGATACAAGTAGTGCATATTTTAGCAGGAATATATATATATATATATATATATATATATATATTGTTTGTTTATCAATTGGTGAAGGAACGATTTGGTGAACGAATTGGTGCATATTTATTGTTTTGTTTATCAATTGGTGAACGAATTGGTGAAGGAACGAATTGTTGATGATTCTGCAGTTGCTATTAATTTGAGATACAAAATCTTCTCGAATAGCAACTGTAATAATTATAAATAGCAAATGTAATAACTATAAATAGCAATTGTAATAACTATAAATAGCAACTGAAATAATTATACAGCAATACCTGACCACTTAAACAGCAACTGTAATAATTATAAATAGCAACTGTAATAAACAGTAACTGTAAGGAACGAAATGGTGAATGATTCTGCAGTTGCTATTAATTTGGGAATAAATATTTTACGGGAATAAATTACGGGAATAAATTATTTCTCTCTCCAGTTTGACCAAATTTGCCTTAACCATCGCACACAAAAAAAGGCAATTTATAATTATTCCTTTTATTACGCGGTCCCCATCCCTTAATTAAAGGGATTGACATCTTAATGCAAAAATTAATTAATCTTATTGTTTAATTTTAAAAAATCTTGACCGTTAAGATTACACAGATGAATGGCTCGGATAGGCCCTTAGGTTCTCACCCCAGGGTTGGTTCTCACCCAAACCGACCCCTATATATATATATATATATATATATAATTGGAAGTGTGTCCTATAGATGAGTTCTATAAGGGGAGTTATATGGAATTAATGGACATGGGGAGCCCACGGGGAAGAAAAGCAGCGAATGCTGCTGTTTTCGGTTACTGACGTCACCCACGTGAGTGACATGGCATGTGGGGCCTGCCCAATTGAAGGCATGCTGCAGCTATTGCTGCAGCATGCTGACGTGGGCATGGGGCCCAGGTTTGGGTTGCTATGCTCATGGGATTTGAGGAGATGTGGGATTTAATTGTCCCATAACAAGAGATTTGGGAGTTAACTGTGTGTGTGTGTATATATATATATATATATATATATATATATAATTGCCTGGGATTAGAGGTCACCAATCAGCTATAGCACCTTTTATGAGGCAAGCCGGTTATGGGTAGTTGTTAAAAATAGTTGTTTCGGGCCGGGCGTTACAAATGGTATTAGAGCCAACTTTCGACAACAAGTGTGGGTACAGAATGGTAGGGTATGCCTGAGAGGGAGCGAGGTTGGGTCAGGTCGCCCAGTAAATCCACTGAGGTGGGTTAGGGGACTGGACAACCCACAGAATCAGGGTATGTCATTCCACATCAGCTAGAAGGGGATCCTGGATCAGGTTGCATGCCTCGGCTTCAGCGAGAACGCTGAATTCTTAAGGGGTGTGTGTGTAACATCTCGTGTTAAGAATATATATATAGATATATATATATATATATACTAGATTTGCCCGTGGGGGTAGGCACGTCTTCGGAACGATACAACACACGAAAAGCCCTGTAAACAGTAAAACAACAATTATGAAGCTTAAGTTTGAATAGTATGACAATAATTAGTTGTAAATAAAAGTCCATGGTTCTATTAGTATATGTTGAAAAATAATTATAAATGGGGGTGTAAAATTCAACTTCTTAGAACTTTAAGGGTGGAAAATGATGAAATTTAACTGTTGAAGAGATATTTGCTATTTTTAATATAACATGTGCAATAAAAAAAAAGTATAAAAATTCTGAAAATTTTACAAACCTGAAATCTTAAAATCTAAGTAAATAAAGAAAGAATAGGAGAGAGAGCGGGGAAGAGAGAGAGAGAGAAATATGAAAAAGTGAAAAGAGAAGAGAAAGTAGTAATAAAGTAATGAGTTTTTTAGTTTTGGGGGAAAAAATTGGTTTTGGGGTTTGAAATTTTTTTTTGGGGGGGGGGGGGGGGGGGGGGAGGGGGGGATTGTGTTTTGCAAGGTTAGATCTGAACCTTTGATTTTGGGGGGATTGAAGGTGAGCCACTTGATAGCTTTCTTTATGTTTTATACATATATATATATATATATATATATATATATATATATATATATATATATATATATATAATTGGAAGTGTGTCCTATAGATGAGTTCTGTAGGGGGGTTATATGGAATTAATGGACATGGGGGGCCCACGGGGAAGAAAAGCAACGAATGCTGTTGTTTTCGGTTGCTGACGTCACCCACGTGGGTGACGTGGCATGTGGGGTCGGCCCGGTTGAAGGCAGCTGATGCTGCACCATGCTGACGTGGGCATGGGGCCCGGGTTTGGGTTGCTGTGCTCACGGGATTTGAGGAGATGTGGGATTTAATTGTCCCATATCGAGAGATTTAGGAGTTAATTGTGTATATATATATATAATTGCCTGGGATTAGAGGTCACCAATAAGCTATAGCACATTTTATGAGGCAAGTCTGTGTTGGGCAGTTGTTAAAAAAATCGCTGTTTCGGGCCGGGGCGTTACACAGGTACAAGGATAGGCAACAACAACACTCAAGAATGGGTTATCGGCACCAAGAACATTCAAGAAGCAATAGTAGACGTCAAGAAAGCCATGAGCGTTATCAAGAAGTTAACACTTTCTTTCCGAAACATCCCAAAATTGATCTAGCTTTGATGGCACTGGTGATGTAACAAACTGGATATACCACATGGAGCACCATTTCTATACGCAGAAGATTGATGTTCTTGATCAATTACCTTTTTGCTTGTATTACTTGAGGGGAGAAGCGTTGTTATGGTGGAGGTGGTTTGAGCAATAGGAAGAACAGGTGATTGAGTGGGAAATTGTTAAGAAGGAATTGCTGCTGTAATTTGGTCCTACGGAACTCGACGATCCTGAGGATTCGTTGTATAAACTACAACAAGTTTGAACTGTGGCTGAGTACCATAGGGAGTTCTTGAAGTTTAGTCAACTTGCCAAGCCTTTGGCCAAATCCTCTTTGATTAGCTGCTGTATCTCAGGATTAAGGGGTGAGTTACGAAAGGAAGTAAAGCTAAAAAACCCCCAGAGTGTTCTCGCTGCTTACAGGGAAGCCGTTGCCAGGGAGGAAATCATCAATGATCAGAAGAAATCTTGAAAAATCCATACTTTTAGCAAGAGCAATCCACCACACATGAGTTATAGATCAGTTGCTCCTGCGGTAGTGCCAAACTCATTAGGCAGTAGAGCAATTGTGGTTGGTAATGGAAATTCAAGTAAGGTTGTTCCGGTGTCAAAGGACCAACAATTTGTACAATTTATGAAGGAAACAAGATAAAAGGGTCTTTGTTTCCATTGTGATGAAAAATTCGTGAAAGACCATAAGTGCGCAGGTCGATCGTTTATGCAAATGATTGGAACTTGTGAGAATAGTGTTTTCGTGCAAATGTTGGGGTCCTTAGATGAAAATGAGGAGGATGATTCTGATGCTAGCTCAGTTGAAGACCGAGAAGGTGTAGCTGGTGGCAAAAATGAACCTAGACTGATCAAGCCTGTGTAGGATCAAGAGGCAGTTGTTTCCCTGCACACCCTTATTGGTAGTCCTCATCCTAGAACTTTCAGGGTAATGGGCACCATTTTGTCCCATCCAGTGTGTGCTTTGCTCAATACGGGCACTACACACAACTTCATTGATACCCAAATTGATCACAAAATCAGGTTGCCAATTAATCACCAAGCCCATCTTGAAGTCACAGTACTTGGTGGAGAACAACTTATGTGTTTGGGCCTATGTGAAGAGGTCACATTTGTGTGTCAAGGAGTTCCAATAGTCACTGATTTTTATGTGATATCAATGGATACCAGTCAATTGGTTTTGGATTCTCAGTGGGTAGAGACATTGGGTGATGTGGTATGGATCCTGCGGGAGAAGAGGGTGAAGTTCCAGTTGAATGGCCAAGAGAGAGTCCTGTTGGGCATTGCTCCGCAAGAAATGGAGTTTGCGACTCCAAAGGCAATGACTAAACCTCTGTTGCAGGCTAAGAAGGGTTGGTTTTTGCAAATGGTTGGTACTCCAAGCAGTTTAGTCAGTCATTCGTGTGTACCTTCCCAAGTACAGGTAATCTTGGACCAATATGCTGCAGTCTTCAAAAAAAATATTGGTTTACCTCCACACCGAAGCTGTGATCACACCATTCCCCTATTACCAGGAACTAAACAGATAAGTCAGCGGCCGAATAGGCACCCGTGGCACCAGAAGAATGAAATAGAGAAGCTTGTGAAGGATATGTTGCAATCAAGTATTATCCAACCCAGTCACAGTCCATATTCTTCTCCAATTGTTATGGTTAAAAAGGACAACGGTATTTGGTGAATGTGTGTTGATTATCGAGCTTTGAATGAGATCACTGTGAAGGATAAGTTTCCAATTCCCATGATTGACGAATTGCTTGATGAACTCTTTGGAGCTACGGTGTTTAGCAAATTAGATTTGCGCAATGGTTATCACCAAATTCGGATGTGTGAAGACGACATTCATAAAACTGCTTTCCGAACTCATGAGGGGCATTATGAGTTTCTCATTATGCCATTTGGGTTAAGCAATGCCCCTTCGACTTTCCAATCTCTTATGAATTCTATCTTTAAGTCGTATTTGAGGAAGTATGTGCTAGTCTTCTTCGACGATATACTGGTCTGTAGCTGCGACATGGACACTCATATCCAGCATTTGACTACAGTCCTACAGGTCCTTGCAGACAACCATTTGTTTGCTAAGCTTAGCAAGTGTTCCTTTGGAGTCAGGAGAGTCGAATATCTGGGCCATATAGTATCTGCGCAAGGCGTTGCAGTCGATCAGGAGAAAGTTAAAGCCATTCAAAATTGGCCGGTACCGAAGTCTTTGAAAGCTCTAAGAGGATTCCTTGGGCTCACTGGGTACTACCACAAGTTTATCGCCAAATATAGTTCGATTGCGTGGCCTTTGGTTAAGCTGATGAAGAAGGGGGCTTTCGTTTGGTAGGAAGTAGCTCAAGTTGCTTTCGACCACATGAAGAAGGTGTTAACCTCTCCTCTGGTGTTACAACTTCCCAACTTTGCTATTCCATTTGAATTGGAGTGCGACACAAGTGGTACATGATTAGGAGCTGTTCTACAACAGACCAAACATCCTATTGCTTTCCTGAGCCAAGAATTAAAGGGAAAAAGCAAATTACTTTCGGCATATGAAAAAGAGATGATGGCAATCTTGTTAGCCGTTAAAAAATGGCGGCAATATCTCCTTGGTAGGAGTTTCATTATTCGCACAGATCATAAGCCTTTGAAGTATCTTCTAGAGCAGCGGTTGTATACGGAGGCTCAACATGTATGGTTAATGAAGCTACATAGGTATCAGTTTGTGGTCGAATATAAGAAGGGGAGAGATAATGTCGTTGTCGATGGCCTTTCAAGGCAGTTTGAGGAGGAGGAGGCACCTTCGTTAGCTGCCATTTCTGATGTTCAGCTAAGTTGGCTCACTCAAATACAACAATTGGTCCAAACGGACCAATTCTATGAAGAAGTTAGAAAAAAAGTAGCTGAAGGAGTTGACGACAGGCTAGCATTCGTTGTAGGGGTTTATTACTACAAAGGTCGTGTTCTCCTCAGTCTCACCTCATCTGCTAGGCAGTCGTTTTTGGAAGAAGTTCACTGCACACCTCAGGGGGGCCATATGGGGGTTGACAAAACAAGGCAGAAATTGAAGTAGACTGTGTTTTGGCATGGGATGAAAAAGGATCTGTGCCACTAGATCTTGTGATGTCTGCCAACGCAACAAGTATACATCGCCGGCAAGTTTGCTCCAACCACTTCCCACCCTTGAGCATATTTGGGAAGACTTGAGTATGGACTTCATAGATGGATTGCCCAAGAGCGCAAGAAATACAACTATCTTAGTTGTAGTCGACAGACTTTCTAACATTCTAGCCTCCTCCAACCATTCTTTCCTATGTGCCTAAGCAACTAGAGTCCAAGCTGTGGAAGATGCTCTAGTGTCGAGAGATATAACTCTGCGGTTGTTGAAAGACAACTTAGTAAAGGCTCAGGGACGAATGGAGGCTCAGGCCAATTTGCACATATTAGAGAAAGAGTTTGCGGTTGGCTATTGGGTGTTTTTGAAGCTCCAGCCTTATTGTCAAGTATCGGTTGGGGGACTCTGTATTCACAAGCTTTCTGCGCTATACTATGGGCCTTACGAGATCATAGCAAGAGTGGGTATGGTGGCTTATAAGCTGCAGCTTCCGACAGAAGCTAGAATTCATGATGTCTTCCACATATCTCAGTTAAAAGCCTATATTCCTCGCAATGGAAGTGCAGTGGCGTCTTCATCCTTGCCTTCCTACTTCGTAAACAGTTCCCCACAGCCAGATCAGGCGTTGGCTCGTCGGATGGTTCCAAAAAGGGGAATTGCAGTGTCTGAAGTGCTCGTGCAATGGAAACATGCTGATTTGGCTGACACTACTTGGGAGAGGTATTGGGATTTGTATTGAAGATTCCCTGAGTTCTGCAACTCTTTGGAATCTCCTTCAAATGGGGAAGTATTGTTGCAGCTGGAGCAGTCGACCGGAGTCCTGCAGTCGACGGGTAGGAACGGTGGAAGGGAGCAATTGAAGTTTAGAAGAGAAGGGTTAAAAAGTTGTGTATCAGTCAAAAAGTATGTGTATCAGTCCACAATAATTGTATTTCTTGTAAGGGCTTACATGTAAAAATGTTGTAATTCTTCCACTTGAGTCCAACTGTTGTAACTGTCTGGCCAGATTATGCGCAATACGCATAATCTCCTCTTCTTCCCTCTATAAATATCATTCCCCTGTAAATGTTCAGTCATGAACATAGAATCTTGGTTTTTCTACTGTTCATCTTCTTCTTCACTCGTCGCCATTGTTAAGTGCTTGAGCAATGCCGAAGAAGAAAGCTCCAGCGAGCACCGCCGTTGGCAATCGGCTTGGAACAGACATATAATTGGGAGACAGTATAAGGCTTCTTTCAAGAAGAATCCAAGAGGTAGATGAAATAGTTAGTGAGAGATATATCATTGGACCAAAAGTGGTTTAGCGTAATATATTGTATAGATTCGGTAAAGTTTGAATTGCTTTATAGTATTCAAGAGAGAAATACTCCCAATTTCATTCAATCCTTGATATTTCTTTCTTTCTCTCTGTCTCTCTCTATATATATATCTCACTAACTTGCTTACTATTTCAATACTTTGACACATATTCTCAAAGTTTCAAGAATCAATCTCCAGTTTTTTGCAATTACCTCCTGGAAGGTTGTCTCTAAGAAGCAATTGGCAACTTTGGTGTAGGTATAAATCATTACCCTAATTCTACTAATTCTTGGATATTGCAGTTTCGAAGTTTCAAGAAAGTTGGAAAATTTGGTTCTCCCTCTCCCTTTCTGTTTGGCTCTCTCTGATTATGGTGGCTCACAGACTGGAGTATACTGTTTTCTCAAAGTCAGTGATGTATCTTCATTTAAAAGTTTTTTCCATTTTACTTATTCAAATTGCTGTTTTCTTATCTTGGTTCCGGGATGTTTGTTTTTGTATCATCTGTGATGGTAAGATCATTAAAAAGAATGTCATGGAGAACCATGACCATGCTTTGCATGGTTACGGTAAGATATACAAAATCCCATGTTGCATATGTCGTAATTTCTTACACAATCAGAACCATAGGTATTAGGAGATTTGCATCATATAAATAGTAGTTGATAGCAGAACCGGATAATAATTTCTGCAATATTATCATTCTTTAATAGCTATGTACCATAGGTAACACCATCCTTTGTCAAGTGCAGTTTTTGATGACTCCAATACGTTCCGACCATCTGCAAATGAGCAGATCAATGCTGCAGAGCAAAATTTTGTAAGGTGGTCTTATTTTATTCATTGTTCTTCATAATTAAATTTTCAGTATTGAAGAATGAAATATGAAGTACATACTTCACACACACGGACAATGCGGACAATAATATCAGAATTGTCAAAAGGGTTTGGACTGTCCATATCATAATCTCTAGGCACTAACTCCAACCCAACCTGAAAGTTGAGAGAATGTTATCATAAAAGGGTTACCCCAAAAAGCTATTGGTACAACAACAAAAAATCAATCGAAGTACCTTCTGGCAAAGCCCTCGGAGAAGCACAAGGTTCCTCAAATGCTGATATTCATCTTGAAGCTTCCAACAATATCTTTTTGAGACAACGCTCTCAATGCACTTCATTTTGAGAGCATTAATTCTCATTAGTCAAATCAAAAATCAAACACAACAAAATCAATTAAATCAAAAAATGAAAAATGAAAAAAATAAAAGAACTTTTAAGAGTTAGATGAAGTAATTCACACACCTGCACTGTCAAAACTGATTCTTTGGTAATCACCTGCAAAATTCACCAAATTTAGGAAACCTAGGGTTTTAGAAAGACTACATTATTAAAAAAAAAATTGAAACGATCAAATGCTCGAACGATCCAGTTTGCTCGCCGTCGCTTTCGACATAAACATCTCGATCATCGTCGTCATCGAGATCGGGATCGGAAGATTGAAGAAGTGTAGAAATCGTCGTCAAATATAAGAAGAAGAGCAATAAAAGAACTATTGCACGTGTAATACATGTTCCCATTAAGTTATTTAATCTCACCCTTTAATCGTCTAGATCAATAGATTCAATACAATATATGAACGGCTACGATGGCTTCCTCACAGATTTTATATATATATTCTTGCTTTTATAATGGAAATAGATTAAGGCATTCATCACACATGGTAATTACTAAACAAATCCGTGCATCGCACGTACAACTCCAAATCTATTTATCAACATGTGCATTGCACGTACAAATCAAAGTTTTCCCTTGTTAATATTTTAAAAAATACGTGAATCGCACGTTCAGCTCCAATTTTTTTTTAAAATTAAGATATCAATCGCACGTGCTAATTACTAACGACATACGTGTATCGCACGTTCAACTCCAACTCTTTATCAAAACTACGTGAAAACTACTAGTTTTGTTAAAGTGAGAATCTGATCAAGGTGATACAGATTACAATACATTCCATTTAAACCTAGCCCTGAACTGAATTTAAGAGCAGGAACAATAATGAAATGCTGGACAACTTAGACTCATAGTCAACTAACTTAACTAACACTATCATGTTGATATAGAGGTTAATGCCAATAAGAATACCAGCCTACGAGCTAACCACACCATAGACTGTGCAACGGGGAAGTACATCATCTCTCTGGCTTTCTCGAAATGGAACTTTATGGCACAGTAAGAATCTGGGCAAAACCAATGATGGTTTTAATTGCAATAATGGTGTTTCAATTAGGTGGATTTTTCGTTTGAAGTCAAGTGATGTGAGAAGATAGTTTCCTCGATCAGGTGCATTTCTAGAGATCAAGACCCAACAAGACCTTCGAATCGAGCAAAGGCGACAATCGATGATAAAAGAATGGCACAAACTAGCCCAGACATACCTCCTGTTCAGAAGATCCAATAGAGAACAAAGTTAGCAATATGCCGAAGAATTTGAGAGTTAATGATAGCAAGTGAAATAATCAAACTACATAGCAACCAATGAGAACAGAGAGAGGCAACCAGTGCAGGAAACTAACTGCAAAGATACACGTCAAAAACAACAAGAACAGGGAGAAATATTTATGTTCATCATGTTCACTGATGTGGACTTGTAGAAAGACTCACCTCAATCAAATTGTTTTGATGGTTGTCGAGCTGCAAGAATGATTAGCCAGTGCAAAGTCAGGACACCTCTGGAATATACCTGTTTAATGTATCTCATTCCTGCTACAAAAAGAAATTTTGGGTACTAGGTTTACATGAATTTTAATATAATCCTGGGTCATCAATACATTCACGCAACTGTGAATCACAAACAAATGTAAGGAGTTGAAACACCGCCTAATTTGGAACCTAAACCAATGCGAGTGTTACAGAAGGTAGGGGATTCATTATGCAATATATGACTGTTTCGGACTCATTGATCCATGTGGGGGGGTTGTTTTCTTTAAATTTAGTCCTCCTCTTTCACTCTCACGGTCTCACTCCCTCATCCTCACTTTCTTAAACCCCTCTAAACTCTCCCATGTCTCTCCCCATCCCCACCTTCTCCTTCCTCCCTTCCCCCCACCTCTACCACCGCCCCTCCTCCCCCTCCGACGACGACCCCCCGGAAGCCCCCGAAGACTCCTCTCACGGCGTCTCCAAACTCCAGCAGTTCGACCGCCACGTCGCCCGCGCCAAAAAGATCCAAGAAGACCAGTTCAAGAAGCTCTAGGTGTGCTTAGGTGTCCTCATTTCTTTTGCATTAAACCCCTTTGGCTTTTACTTATTTGCATAATTGTGTGTTTGGTTGTTGGGTTGGGCTTCTTTTTTTTTAACATGTTGGGCTTTATCATTATAAAGATGCATGCTTCAAAAACAATTCATGGTAATAATAGTGTATGATAAAATAAAAAGATAACAATATATATATATATATATATATATATATGGAAGTCTTCCGTTGTGCACCACCTATGGTGCACATGGCGTGTGCACTCGGCCTTCCCGCCTTCGTATCGACGATCCGAACCGTTCACAATGATCTACACATCTAAATTAGTCTAAATATGTAAAATCAAATCATTTGAAATTCAGCATACTCGACATTTTTTGAAGGTCGAGGCAATAAAAATATTGTCTTTGTTGTCTAGTGTGTGCTGCACTTTCAATAGGAAAAAAATGGCTTTCTCAAAAGAACTACTTTATGAGTGTGTCCATCTATAACTGCCACTGTATTTAATCTTCCTTTTCTATTTTAGGAATATATGGAACAAACTGTTCAATCAACTATATTTTACATTAACGCCTGAGATTTTCGATCGCAAAAAGAAGAAAAAAAGAGGCAAAGATCCTTCAAGTGAATTGCAGGTGAGACTTTGAATAATGTTACCTGTATCTTTTTTCACAAGAAGGCAAGAAAGGCCACCATCACTGTCCTCATCTGATTCAATGGTAATTCTAGTATCTCTCCTGCATTCAATGAATTAGTTACATTTATAAACATAAATAAACAGAACTATACAGTTTATTAGTTTTCAAGCTCGGCATGGTTGAGGTAAGTAATATAAATAACTTGTTTCACTAACACATGCATGACATATACATTAGATATCATATGTTCTGTCTTTAATTTAGAAATAAATTTGCCTGCACAATTAGGAAATATTTTGAATACCTTTCGATTTGAACCACTAAACTTGAATGGTAATGTTTCAGGAACTTTTGCTCTGCGCTTTGAACCACTTAACTGTGGTTCTAATTTCACTGGAATTTTTGTTTCTATTTTCGAAGCAGGAACCCTTCTTGTTTGACTGGACAGAGGCAGCATCGGCCTGGTGTCAGAAAAAAAAAAACGAAATAAATGTACAATCAAGCCAACTAGAAAGAGAAGAGAATTGTGTTTTAATGATTAATTGATAATAGCAAATTTCTTTAACTGGCCGGGCTAAAAAAGCTAACTTTCTATACTCTGTAAAATCAATGCAACAAGACTGGCCAGAAAAAAGAAGTTTATTTGTTATGGATAATCTAAAGTAATATAACCATCTGATGGGGGAGAGATTGAAACAAACTGAACTAGTCATCATGCACTGAGTTATGATATGCTCACTATGAAACTCTAAATACATTATAACAATATTCCAAAACATGTTTCCTTACTCCCAACTTTAGCCTACTATCGATTAATATGACAAGGGTCATAATGATATAAAATTGTACATTTGTATCTAGCTCTTCTGAGATAGTCCAGTAGCAGCACACCAGTTAATCTGACAAGAAAAGAAAAAAGAAAATGGTGAAATTTTCAATATAGTAGCAAACCAGTTTGACTTTTGACTAACATGATTTACAAGTTATTTAGAATGTTTGCGAAAAAGATACAATTTTGATTAAGAAGTTATAAAGAAGAGAATCGCAGACATGAATAAAGTCAAATAATCCTTGGGTGACTAGATAGGATCTGATAGCTATTTTTGAAAGACTTCATACCATTTGCAATTAACTTCAGGAAAAAGCAAAGCATATGGTTAAATTCCTCATCACTTCACCTGAAATATAAAAGTTCAACTTCAGGGTGTTCTGTGACCAATTGTTAAATCACATGGACTTGACATGCATGGAGAAATAAGAAGATAATGTGCAACTGAGATATTCTCCTAATCATCATAATCTAGGTCATCTAGGCAACTAGTGTTTTCTTCCCTTAATAATTATACAATACAAATTTTAAGATCTGACATAATAACCCGTGTAAACTCAGGTGCAAAATTACAGCAAAGTTAACTCTCAAGAAGGTCACAAGAGAGTGCCTTGCCATATACACTAAATTGATGTCTGTATACATTATAGAGAAACAAATTGAGCATGCAAGTGGTCCACGAAATGTAAGTTCACTTGAGCAGGCAGAGATGGTAACAAGAGATGATGCATGATAACAAAAAGGTTGCCAAACAGAAAACTAAAAAGATCATATGAACCATACGAGTTAGAATAGTTTTAGAAATGGTTGAAAACAGATAAATTGTTGATGAAATATTTAATCTTTTGGTACCATATCAAGTAAAAAGTAACTCAATAAAATGTAAAACAAGTTTCATGTCAGTAAACAAGAAACAGAGCATAAAAGGAGCTCGAATAACAATATTTTAAATTTTTATTTTTAATATCTTCTATTTACAAAATAATAGCACTCAAAGAACAATGATAAAAATAGCATCCCATCTAAGGGTAAGAATAAAAATAGTGCAAAATATATTATTTAGTATCTCTAAAACAAATTAAACATCATAAAAGATTATGTGAAAATTTTCTTTTCAAAACTGACTCTAAAGAGAAAATGTTGCTGCTGTCCAAATGGTAAATACCTCTCTATCCTTGGTGATAACCATACAAACTTCACGCTGGAATTTTACCAAGTGTGTTTCCATCTGCTTTGGTAGGTCTGAGATTGTTGAGGCAATATCACTTAGTTGTTTCCGTTCAGACTCCTGGAATATTACCAAGTGCGCTTCAATCTGTTTTGGTTTTGGTAGGTCTGAGATCACTGAGGTAATATCAGTCAGTTGTTTCCGTCCAGACTCCATTATTTTCTCAGGAAGAGATTTCAGGTTCAGATCTAGGAAAGCTCCGAGTCCTTGTTCTTCTTTGATCTGTAATTGTAATTTAATGCCAACTTAAGCAGTCTTCCATTGTTATATGTGATGCATAAAAAATTAAGCAGCAGTTAATCTCAATTCCTCCTTACCACATGCTGCAATGAGTTGTCATGGAGAGTTATTTTCTGACGAACACCCTCCGCTGTAGTTCAAATGCCAAAATCAGGAGCATTACAATAGTTAGTGAAAACTGATTAATGTATTTCGGAAAGTTTTTCCAATACATAGATTATAGAACCCAAAAACAATCATACAATTTGAGGATTCAATGTATTTCTTCCTAGATATATTCACTGTATGCACTAACTCTCCAATTACTTCCATTACATCACTTTGAACAGAGTCCATAATCATTCACATCCTATTTAATGAGCTTTCCATATGTCGGAATCTGTTTTCAAGCTCTTCACCAACCGGACCTGATAGAGGTATTTCAAGAAGATATCATTTGTACTCACAATTTTTAAAAAATAAGACCCTTCTCTTCTCGCAAAAAAAATGTATAACTATATTCTACTGTTAGCATTAGGACTTAGGAGAATGAAGAAGCAATAAAGTTTTGCAGTTTAGCATGATCACCAATGATAATTGAATATGCATCATAAAGCACCATAAGACTAAAATTTGTTATCTGGAACAGTGGCTGAACCTGAACCCCATCGCCGAATCACATTGTTAGATGTTCGCGACAGGTGTAGTTGGGATTCATCACGTGACGCCATCCCTGAGGCCAGCGAGGGGATTCTCTTTGCTGGCTTGTCCCCCTTTCTTGAGAGTCAAATCGCTATTTACAGAATGAAATCAAAGGCAGCTCCGTGAGATACTTTTAAACAATAAGCTTGCCGATAACACCTGTTATATGAGTATGCAAAATGGACATTGATTTATCATTGAATTGAATTGACTTATGTATGACCAAAGAGGAATAATTAGACTAAAACTGTTTAATAAAAACAAAGTATACTATGATCAAAAAAACAAAAAAAAAAGTATAGAGCGAGAAATCATGAGAGTGATCAAAAGAAGAAAGTAAAATGCATCAAGGTAAAAAGACTGTGATAGCATACAAGCAACAGGGAAGACCAAGTTTCACTTCCGCATGCAAAATGATACCATGATATTCATTCAGTTGTCAAAATTTCCTTACATATGACTGCACTTCACATTTTGTAAAGAAATCCAAATGACTGATACTAGCATAAACGAAAACACGTCCGACTCAAACAAAAGACATCATCCAAAATCTCACCTGATCAATTCTACCACTACATCAAATTCAACCAAACGGAGAGTAAATAAAATATGAACTATTCGAAATACCGGTGGTACATTGCATAAACCATAAATAGCGTTTACAAAATCAAGATTTAAAGAAATTGCCACCTCATACAGTAAAAATAACAAAACTGGTGTAGCTGAGAATACCCCCCATCTTTTGCTTGTATTCATGCCTTCGAGTAATGGTGCAACTTGTACAGGCAAACTTTGCCACCAGCATTACCAAATGCCATAAAACCACCACCAGGACTGAAATCCAAACACCGAGGATGCGACAAACTACACCTCACAGGCCAGTTCGAAAACACAGTAAAGGATGGGATATGAACAAGCTTCAGACTGTCCTTCTTCATGCTTGAACAAATAGCCAAGATTTGAGCATCATGATTAAACTTGATAAAATCAACCTTTGTTGTTAGATTCTCAATTGTCTTCAATGGCTTCCTCTTACCCCCAAGAAACTCCTCCCTCTTGTAGATGTTCACAATTCCACTGCTTGAGCCAGCAGCAAATAGAGAGCTATCAGGGGAAGCACATAAGGCCGAACCACTAATGCAACCTTCATCAACACCCTTATGAATGCATCTCCGCATCCTTAGATCCCAATGGTACACCTGCCCATCTCCACCACTACTCATTAGCTGCTGGCCATTATCAACAAAAGCCAAAGAACGGGCCGTCCCATTCATTTTCATAGTTCCTATGAGCTCTTTGGTTTTGGGCGAAACCAAAAGGATGTAACCTTCATTCCCAATGAATGCAATAGTCTTTGAATCAGGTGAAACCTCAAAAGCCTCTAAACTCTTCTCCTCTCGCCCAGTCAATGGACCGATCTTATCAAAATTGGCACTAACCATATCAAAACTATAAAAGAACTTTCTTCTCCCGGATACGATAACCTGGGACCCATCAGGCATAAAAGAAGCCTTATATATCGGACAATCCTCAATGAAAATGCTCTGCACTTTGGTGTTGCGCTTTCCATCAACCTGGAAAAACCTCAGCCTCCTGTCCAACCCTGCAGTGAGCAGCAACTGCCCGTTTCTGTGAAACTGAACCGAATTAATTGGACCATTAGAGGGCTCTTCTCTGTTAGCATCCACCAATCTCGAGAACTCCAACGTCCCAGGAAGCAACTTGGCATTACTTCTCACCACAAGTTGTTCATTGCTCCTAAGAACATTGTCGTCATTTTCAACATCAGATTCATCGTGGGATGAATCAACAGCAGCAGCAGCTGAATTTGCCCAATCTGTATTGGGGTTCAATTTAGCATGCTGAGCCCGCAATCTCGAACCATACTCTTTCGCCGAAATGAGATTCGCCCCTGGTTCAGTTATTAGTTTTCTCAACATTTTCTTCTTCGCTAAATCGATAAGCATCCCCTCGTCTTCGTCCTGCTCATCAACCCAAGCCGGTTTCCTTTCTTCTTTCTCTAAAACTCGAAGTTTTGAGTCCCCTTCATATACAGCAGCCATTGTACCATCTGTAGACTTGTCCACGAAAAACAAAGGAGCATCATCTTCATCTCTCTCCCTATCTTCCTTGCCAAACTGGAGAGGAGTGTACAGATTCCCGAACAACGCATTTTCGAGCCGCTTCATCTCCTTCTCTTCCTCATTCTTCAATCCCCCATCGTTCTCGCGACTTCTCTTCTTATTCTTCTTCTTCTTATATTCCTCAACTAATAGTTCGGGTTGGGGAGACCCATCAGCCAACTCTTCTTGATCGAGATTCTCCATTTTCTGGGTCCGAGAACGAATTGAGGATTGATTGAGATTCTCCATTTTCTGGATCCGAGAACGAGTTGAAGAGAGATAAAGCGATACCGTAGTTGGAGAGGGGAGGAAGGAGGAAAGGGGAAGAAAACCCTAATTGCGATTTGTAATTGGGTTCTCAATTGAGGTTTTGGGTCGGCTCGGCTTTGGAGCCGAATTCAATTCGGGTCAATCTGCTCGTCTCTTACCAACACTAGTATTTTTTCCGTGAGATGCACATTTTGATAAGGGTCAAAGGATTGTCACAAGCGATTTACGTGTTAAGAATTAGTTTTTGAGTTGGACGTACGTTGCACGTAATTAGTAAAAATATTTTGAAGAAAAAACTACAATTTGTACGTGCAATGCATGTGTTTATAAGTAGAATTTGAGTTTTTTTTTTTTGATTAAAATAATTTGAGTTGTACGTGCAACATATGTGTATGTTTAGTGTTAAACAAATATTGTTAAAAAAATTTGCACGTGCGTTGCACGTTTTAAATAGGTGGGATTTTTTTTAGTTGCTTATTTTTGTTGTAATTAATGGGAGAGTTGGAGTTGCACGTGCAACGCACGGGTTTGTATGTTGACAACATTACAACTCTAACTCTCTCATTATAATATTAGAGATTAGAGATTAGAGATAATTAAATATTAATGATATGGGTTAGGAATGACGTGGCCCGTCCTGGGCCACAGGATTCCCTCAGGATGCGCACACCTCCTGATCCTCCGGATCCGCCACGTCAGCATCGGAAAACCACCCGGGCCGCTGCCACGTCAGCCCGAAAACCGCCCGGGCATCTGCCACGTCAGCCATAAACCGCCCGGATTTCCACCGCTTCAGCATCACGGGCAACCAGGTCCAGACCCGGTTGGCATCTTCTATAAATACCAGACCCCTACTCCTTCTCCAGGTAATTAACTCTTTTCCACCCAAACCTTAGTTACTGTTGCTCTCCCTTAGTGACTGACTAGATCGTCGGAGGGTCTGCCACCGGGACCAACCTCGGTGTTCCGAGACCGTCTGCAGGTACACAAGACCCTCGGATCCGAGCCCCAAAGATCCGAGCCGAGCATCAGCCTCCACCTCAATACCACCTACCTCAGTACCGTTCGTCCAGTCGAGGGTCGTCTACATAAGAGTCTCCTCCATCAATACAAATCGAGTAAGAACTCACGCCTAGTGCATCCACACGTTTCCCAAAAATAAACCGCATCAGGATGGCACCATCTGTGGGAAACTATCTATCGTAGACGCCAACCCAAGCCTCGCTTCCAACGGTACCCTCGTAGACGCCGACCCGAGCTCTGCCCTCGTCAGCACCCCTGTCGACCCGAGCTCACATGGCGCCCAAGGCCCCAAAAGCTGTTACCTCCGCACGCCGACACGACGTGCCTCCACAAGGCATCGCGGCCGATGCTCAGGAACCAAACAACAAAGGGGTCAGTCACGGGCCCCAGCCCAACGCCTCCCGTCCAGTCCAGAGCGACCTGCGGGGGGTAATCTTGAACCGACAGGCCAGCCGTGGCAGGGGAGGAGCCGCTTCCAACTCGGCTCCGAACCATCCCAGACCCCCGTCCCAAGGCCGGGAGCATGTGCTCAGCCGGGTCGGTCGGCGACAGTCCGCCCAGCCGAACCGGGCCGAATGAGCCCCGGTTACCCACCAGGAGTTCCAGAACTTCCGAAGGAAAATCTTGGGTGCCATCTGAGGGGTCCCCGTTAATGAGAACGCCCGCCGTTCCCACACACGGTCAGAGGCCGAGGCTAGCGTGTCTCGCCCCTCAACAATCCCCCCAGAGTATGATGGCGACATTTTGAAGCGCCTCTAAGAAATGGAGGAGCGCCTCGACCACTTTGGTAACGGCGACCCAAGAGCAGCTCAGGGGTACAGGCCGGTTTGCCCTCCTTTCTTCGCCCTCATCCTGCATGCGGAGATACCCCGTAATTTCCGTCCACCTCAGTTCGAGACATATGACGGCGAGGGCGATCCTACTGATCACATGGAGGGCTTCAAAACCCTCATGATGATTCACAGCGCATCGGATCCCCTCCTGTGCCGAGCCTTTCCCGCAACACTCCGGGGTCCAGCTCGGGAATGGTTCTCCAAGATCACCCCCGGCTCCATCTATTCTTTCGACCAGCTAGAGGGCAGCTTCCTCGCCCACTTCGTAACCAGCCGAAAAGCCGAAAGAACAAGTGCGTCCCTACTTGGACTCCGGCAAAAGGAGGGGGAGTCACTTCGAGTGTTTCCGAAGGTTCACCGCCGAGGCGAGGTCAGTCTCATCCCTCGACCCCGGCGTTGCCTCGGCAGCCTTCCGCCACAACGTTCGACATGGACAGCTGAAGGCCTCTCTGGTAAAGAAGCCGCCGATAGACTTTCCCGACCTCCTCAACCGGGTCGAAAAATATATTCGAGCCGAGGAGGCCCTCAATCCAGAGGACCAGAAGGAAGTTTCCGGGAAGGGGAAGCGCAAGGCCGACGAGGTTGAGCTGGCGAAAAAAGCTCCAAGTGACGGGGCCTCCGCAAAGAAGGTTCCGCCGATCCCCCGCTTCGAGAGGTACACTCCCCTGACGCAGAACATGTCGACAATACTCTTAGCGATTGAAGACAGCGACCTCGTCCAGTACCCTCCTCGACTGTCCAACAACACCAGCAAGAAGAGGGATCAGCAGTTCTACTGTCGATTCCACCGGGACAACGGGCATGACACAGATCACTGCCGCGCCCTGAAGGACGAAATTGAGGCCCTCATTCAATGAGGGTACCTCCGAGAATTCAAAAGGGAAGGCGCCTGGGAACAGAGGGACAACAGAAACAGGAGGGATTCCCCTCCTCCTCGAGGGCACCAACAGCGTCCCGAGCGGGACTCGGAGCCCGAAGAGCCTGAGGGTCAGGCAATCCTGCATTGCATCTACGGAGAGCCCATGGGAGGGGAATCCAACACTTCCCACAAGGCCTTCATCCGGGATGTCAACACCGTCCAGGGCCCTCTCTCCCCCTAGGTCCAGCAACTCCATGTCTCCTTCTCAGGAGAGGATCTGGAAGGGGTCTGACTTCCTTCATTGTGATGCACTCGTCATTAACCTCAGCATGGCAAACTTCAAGGCCCGAAGAATCCTCGTGGACAACGGGAGCTGGGTCAACATTCTATTCCTGGAAGCATTCGAGAACCTAAAGCTCTCCCGTGAGAAACTAAAGCCAGCCGGGTATACCCTGCACGGATTCTCCGGCGTCCCCGTGACTATAGAGGGGATCGTCACCCTGGACGTCACGGCAGGCACGAAGCCGAACAGAAGGACCGAGTCCATTGATTTCATGGTTGTGAATGTAAAGGCAGCCTACAACGCCATCCTCGACCGTCCGGGGCTCTGCTCCCTCCAGGCGGTTCCCTCGGCCTACCATCAGAAAATGAAATTCCCTACCAACACTGGCGTCGGAGTTGTCCGAGGGAATCAGGAAGCAGCATGTTCGTGCTACATGACGGCGATCGGAAGCGGGGTGTTTCCCCTCGATTCCGTCGAGCTGGAGCCCGAAAGAACCCAGCCAGAGCCGGAGCCGGCGGACGAGCTGCAGGATGTCTCGTTCGAGACAGTGGATGCGTCGAAGCACTTCCGAGTAAGCTGCTCCCTCGCCCACGACCTCAAGTCTGCCCTAATCGCCTGCATTCGGTGCAATGTCGACCTCTTTGCCTGGAAGCCCTCCGACATGCCCGGTATCTCCGAAGATCTCATCATGCACAAACTCAGCGTGATTCCCGGGTTGAAACCAGTCATCCAAAAGCGACGCAAGTTCACTCCTGAATGACAACAGACAGTAAATGCAGAAGTGGACAAGCTCTTGTCCGCGCACTTTGTACAAGAGGTCAGCTACCCCGAGTGGCTGGTGAACGTCGTCATGGTGAAGAAGGCGAGCGGGAGTTGGAGGATCTGCATAGATTTTACCGACCTCAACAAGGCATGCCCCAAGGATCCATTCCCTCTCCCCAGCATTGATGCCCTAATCGATGCTACCTCGGGTCACGAGCTCCTTTCCTTCATGGATGCCTTCTCAGGCTATAACCAAATCCGGATGTTTCCTCCGGACATTGCCAAGACGTCCTTCGTCACAGACCAGAGACTTTATTGCTACCGGGTCATGCCCTTCGGGCTGAAGAACGCCGGCGCCACCTACCAGAGGCTCGTCAACCGAGTCTTTAAAGATCAAATCGGGCGTAACATGGAGGTATACGTCGATGACATGCTCGTCAAAAGTCAACAAGGACAGCACCACATCGCCGACCTGGAAGAAGCCTTTGGGGTCCATCGAACCCACAACATGAGGCTCAATCCGGCGAAGTGCGCCTTCGGTGTCTCCTCGGGAAAGTTCTTAGGGTTCATCATCAGCCAGCGCGGCATCGAGGCGAACCCCAAAAAAATCCAGGTCATAATAGACATGGCCCCTCCCAGGAATATCAAAGAAGTCCAGAGGCTAACGGGAAGACTGGCGGCCATCGGCCGTTTCCTCTCCAAATCTGGAGAGAAGTCCCTTCCGTTCTTCAAGGCGCTGCGCGGCACTGGAAGGTTCGAGTAGGGTGCTCAACAGCAAGAGGCCTTCGCACAGTTGAAAGAGTACCTCGCCAACCCTCCTCTCCTCAGCAAGCCCGAACCAGGGGAGCCACTCTGGCTCTACCTTTCTGCTTCGGAGAACGTGCTCAGCGCCGTCCTCGTCCTAGAAGAGGAAGGGATTCAAAAGCTCCTGTACTATGTAAGCAAGGTCCTGCTCGACACTGAGACTCGGTATTCCAGGATGGAGAAGGTGGCGTACGCCTTAGTCATAGCCGCGCGGAAGCTTCGTCCTTACTTCCAGGCACATTCGATCCAGGTACTTATGGATCAATCCTTGAAGGTCGTGCTCTACAAATCCGAGAGCTCCGGTCGACTAGTCAAATGGTCGATCGAACTCAGCCAGTACGACATCGGCTATCAACCAAGAACGTCCATCAAGGGGCAGGCCCTTGCCGAATTCATTACAGAATGCACCATCTCCGAGCAACCTGCGAGCAAAGAAGCCGACCAGACGTGGGAAGTTTACGTCGACAGCTCCTCTTGCGAAACGGGAAGTGGTGCGGGCATCATTCTTCGAGGTCCGGATGGTTTCCTCCTCCAGTATTGTCTCCGCCTCAACTTCCCGGCCTCTAACAATGAGGCTGATTACGAGGCAATGATCGTCGGGCTCAACCTGGCTCATCAAGCCGGTGCTAGACAGATCAGGGCCTTTAGCGACTCTCAGCTGGTGGTCAACCAGATCACCGGGGACTACGAGGCCCGTGACGATCGGATGATCAGGTACCGGGCTATGGTCCAATGCCTATTATCGTCCTTCGACGAATCGGCTGTCATAAGGATCCCCCGGGAGCTGAACGCCCAGGCCGACGCCCTGTCAAAATTGGCTTCCTCATCCTTTGAAGGCCTCGACCGCACGGTCCTGATTGAATGTAACACCCCGCAAAATTGGAATTACAATTTTGCCCTCGTGTGTTACGCACGTGTATTTTGTAACGTGTTTTCATCCCGTATTTTGATTACTGACTATTTACATATTTTCAGTATTGATTTGTTCCTATTTTGAGTCAACAAAAATATAATATTTCGATATTTGTATTCTACGTGTTTTCAATACACGTATTAATTACTGTGGTAGGGTAAAAATGGCTTGGGGCCCAACCAGGGCCCAATAACCAGGGCCCAATACAACTCTCACTCAAATATGGTATGAACAGAAATCTAGTTCGGCTTCGAACCACTACAGGGTCGGCGCCGAGCCTCAAGTTCACCCCCACAGAATTGGTCTCCTCGTATCCGACGAGCCTCAATGGTCTTCGACCTCCGATCTGTGACAGCCCCACGGGCCGTCCCCCCATCCTGGCGAGGCATGAGGATGACCTGGCACAGCCTAGGCCCTCCGATTCTCCCTGAGGCACAGGAGACCCATGATCAGCCATGTCAGCTCCAAATACCACCAAGGGCTTTGCCACGACAGCCCTATACCACTCCCGGTACTGCCACGTCAGCCCTAAACCCCCTGGGCCTTCTGCCACGTCAGGCCCATGGGCTTTCGGGTTCAGACCCGGCCCCCAAGCTGATCCAAACCCGGTTGGAATTCTCTATAAATACTAGACCCTCACCCACCTTTTCAGGTAATCAATCTTTTGCCACCTAAATTCTCCTAGTTATTGCTACTCTCTCACAGAGACTGACTAGATCGTCGGAGGGTCCGCCGCCGGGATAAACCCCGGTGTTTCAGGACCGTCTGCAGGTACACAAGACCTCGGATCCGAACCCTCAGATCCGAGCCCAGACATCCACCTCATTCCGAGCCCGTCGCAGGAACCGCCCGGTCACTCGAGGGTCGGCAGACAAGCAGCTTTCTCCTTCAATACAAATCGAGTCCGAACTCACACCTGGTGCATCCACACGTCTCCCAGAAACAAACCGCATCAGGTTGGCGCCGTCTGTGGGAACACTGCTTCATAAGCCGACCCAAGCCCGACCATCCAGGGACCTCGACAGCCGAACTCTCATGGCCTCCAAGGGCAAGGGGGCTGCTTCCTCCGTCAACCGACGGGACTCGCCCCCACCATCTGCTAACGCCGGGCCACACATTTCAGAACACAGGGCTCCCCATCAGGGATCCCAAAAGAGCGTCACCCGTCAAGTCCAGCCCGACCTACGGGGGATAATCGTCAACCGGCAGGTTAGCCGCAGCAGGGGAAGGGCCGCTTCCAACCCGGCCCCGAACCATCCAAGACCGCCGCCCGAGGGACGGAGGCCAGCGCTCAGCCGCGTCGGAAGGCAACCTTCAGACCGACCAAACAGGGTCGAGGGAGCCCCGGTCACTCACAAGGAGTTCCAGGACTTCCGAAGAGAAATTCTTGGGGCTCTTCGACGCGCCCCCAGGGAGGAATCCCTCCATTCCCAAACCGGGTCGGACGCCGAGGCCAGTGTGTCCCGCCCATCAACAATCCAGCCAGAGGACGACGGCGTACTCCTAAGGCGCCTCCAAGAAATGGAGGATCGCCTCGATCAATAGGAGACGGCGGCCACGGAGCGGCTCAGGGGCACAGACCTGTCCGTCCTCCCTTCTCCGCCCCCATCCTCCAAGCGGAAATACCCAGGAATTTCCGACCACCTCAATTCGAGACCTACGACGGCGAGGGAGATCCTGCTGATCACATGGAGGGTTTCAAGACCCTCATGATGATTCACAGCGCCTCGGATCCTCTGCTGTGCCGAGCCTTCCCTGCCACCCTTCGGGGTCCGGCCCGCTGAATGGTTCTCGAAGCTCGCCCCCGGCTCCATTTACTCCTTCGACCAACTGGAGGGCAATTTTCTTGCCCACTTTGTCACCAGCCGGAAGGTCGAAAGGACCAGCGCCTCTTTACTTGGGCTCAGGCAGATAGAGGGGGAGTCACTAAGAGTGTTCGTCCGGAGGTTTACCGCCGAGGCAAGGTCGGTCTCCTCCCTTGATCCAGGCGTCGCCTCGGCGGCATTTCGGCACAACATCCGTCATGGACAGCTGAAGGCTTCTCTGGCGAAGAAACCCCCCATCGACTTTCCCGACCTCCTCAACAGGGTCGAGAAATACATTAGGACAGAAGAGGCCCTTAACCCCGAAGATACCAGGGAGGTCACCGGGAAGGAAAAACGAAAGGCCGAAGAAGTCGAACCATCAAAGAAGGCTCCGAGGGACGCGGGTGCCCTGAAGAAGGTCCCGCCGGTCCCCCGCTTCGAGAGGTACACTCCCTTGACACATAATGTGTCCGCCATCCTCTTAGAAATCGAAGACAAAGGCATTGTCCGTCTACCCCCCCCCCCCCCCCCCGACCTAATAACAACAAAAATCGAGACCAGCGCTTCTGCTGCCGCTTCCACAGAGATCATGGGCACGAAACCGACCGATGCTGGGCCCTGAAAGACGAAATTGAGGACCTCATCTCACGAGGGTACCTCCGAGAATTCACCCGAGAAGGCCCACAGGATCGGCAAGATACTAGGAACCGGAGGCTTTCGCCTCCGAACCCTACTCCGAACTGCCTTCAGGGTCGGGATCCCGAGTCCGAGGGAGCCGCGGATACGCCATTCATCTTGCACTGTGTCCACGGGGGGCCAATGGAAGGAGAATCAAATACTTCCAGAAAAGCCTTCATCCGAGAGGTGAATGCTGTCCAAGACAACCCCTCGCCCAAGCTACAACCGATGCCGGTCTCCTTCTCAGGAGAGGACCTCGAAGGCATTCGCCTACCCCACTGCGATGCCCTCGTCATTAGCCTCCACATGGCTAATTGTGAAGTTCGCCGAATCCTCGTCGACAACGGCAGCTCGGTTAATATTCTTTTTCTCAAAGCCTTCGAGAACCTCAAGTTACCTAGAGGCAAACTCAAGCCGGCTGGATACACCTTGCATGGGTTCTCCGGCGTCCCTGTCGTGATAGAAGGGATTGTTACCCTCGACGTTACCGCAGGATCGGCTCCTGTCAAGAAGACCGAGTCCATGGACTTCATGGTGGTCAACGTCAAGGCGGCTTACAATGCCATACTCGGCCGACCCGGACTATGCTCCCTCCAAGCGGTGCCTTCGGCTTACCATCTGAAACTTAAATTTCCCACCCCGCAAGGAGTCGGCATCGTCCGAGGCAGCCAAGAAGCAGCGCGATCGTGCTACATGACCACCGTCGGGGGAGGTGTGTTCTCCCTCGACGCCGTCGAGCTCGAACCTGAGAGGGACGGCCCTGCTTCCGAACCTGTCGTCACGCTGGAGGAGGTCCCAGTCGACGCCTAGCACCTAATGAAGTTCCTTGAGGGACGAACATAGGTTCTAGCCTGGCTAAATGTAAATATGTTTTTGTGTAAGCGTTCATATGTAAAGGGCCACATTAGCGGCCCTCCCTATCTTATGCGAAAGAAGTCTCTTTTTGTCAAACTCCAAATGCCTCGGCAGATCCGACCTAACGCCGGACAATGGGATCGGCACCCGAGTTTTCACTCCGGTATTGTCCCCAGCGCCTCGGTAGGTCCGACTCGGCCTCAGGCCAAAGAGACTTCACAACACCCCACGCCGATCCCTTGCGAATCGGCCGGGCCGAACCACACGCCCTTCATCATTCATTACACCATCAGCCAGAGTAAAGAGTGAAAAGAATTCCATATTCACACTCCTTTATTGGGTTCTGAGAAAACAAACAGATACTGTTACAGAAACACTCCACTCATCTCAAACTGAAGGAAGCCGCCGTCCTAGGGCCCCTCGGGTCTGACGAAGGGCAAGATCACTCCGACCGTACAACTTGGAACTCTCTCTGGGTCTTGATGATCCTTCGGTTCGGCCACGGTCGACACACCGACCACAGAGCTCTGGGCATCAACGGGTCGCATACGCTCCAATAGCAGCAGCACAGAGGGAACCCCCTCCGCTCGCCGACCCCCTGAGGAAGATGACGAGACACCCAGCATCGTCCGGTAACGGTGTATCTCCATCTCCTTCTCCACTATCACATCACGAAGTAGCTTCTCAGAGGAGGGCCTCGGCACCGAGGAACTCGACATAGTATATCCAAGTCCGACACCCACGAGTTCCCGATCCGCCATCGCCCTCCTCAGCCGACTTGCCTCCTCACTTAGGGCTTCAGACTTGTTCCTGTAATAGTTGAAGGCCGCATCAGCGTCACGGGCCCCCTTACGGTACCGAACCAAAGTGGCCTCCAAGGCCTCAACCTTACTCCAGAGCCACTCCACGTCGGAACGACGGGGGTCCACCTCGGGAAGGGGAGCCGTAACCTACAAGAGAGCCAGCCCACTCAAAACACATAAGCAAGAAGGTTCGGAAAGATCCGAGGTCAAAACACTTGGCCAGTCAAAAATCATCTTTTATAAATGAAAACACTTCTTACAAAAAGGCGGTGGCCAGTCCGCGGAAGGCAAATACAATCGAGAGATGGAAAAAGAAAGACAAAAGCTATACAACTTGTTTTCCCACCTAAGTGTCGACAGACGGTTTCACAAGGGGGTCGGCAGACGGGTCGAGAGCGGGCCCTTCCTCGCCAGGAGTCTTCGGTGTCCCCTCGATCTCCATGTCGTACTCAAAGTTGGACAGATCGACGGTCAGGTAGAAGTGCCTCACATGGCTGAGGGCCTTCGCATAACACTCGTCCTGGGCCTTGATCACCATCATCTGACCCGCATTCGTCAACTCCTCCCTCTCCTTGGCAAACTTCTTCTTCAAGGAGACCACCTTCTTCCTCCACTCCGCATCCTTGGCCTCGAGCTCGAGCTTCAACTGCTGCTCCCTCTTGTGCGAGCCCTCGAGCTCGATCCGCATCTCCTTCATCTCCCGCTCGCTCTTGTCCGCCCGAGCTCGCTCTTGTGCCAGGGACGCCTCGTAGAGGTTCTTTATGTTAGCCCCCTGCACACAAGCCTGCGACAGACAAACGCAGATAAGGGAAAGATTTTCGCAGAAAAATTAACAAGGGGGATAGGGTCGACGAGCTTACCAGCACGGTGGCCTGCGCCAAGCGCGTAAACGCCACCTCCACGGGCTCGCTCTCCATCGCCTTGCGGTCGCGAGGGGTTGCCAACTTCTCCACCACCTCAATGGCCTGGGCCTCCTCGATCAGACAGTCCCCCATCCGAACAGACCAGTCCGGTGCCCACCGTTGCCGCAACATCTCCACCACCGGGTCCTCTTCCTCGACCTCGACCAAGGGACCTTTCCCCTTGTCAAGATCGGATGCCCTCTCTTGGCCCTGACCCCTCGAAGTAGCCACCCCCTTGCTCGTTTTCGAGCGAATCCTCTTGGTCCTCGGCCCGAGCTGGGCCTCCGAGATGACTAGGAATGACTCCCTCGGCCTCTTCGTCGCCTCCCCCTTCTTCTCGGCCTTCTCCTTCTTCAGGGCGAGCCTCTTTGCCTTGATCGATGCTTCATCCATATCTGCAGAAAAATTCATTAAGAGCAATGAGCAAGAAAGTACGAAAAGATCGAGAGAAAAGAAACAACTACATACACAGAACGGCTGGGCTCAGTCCAACGCTCACCAGGTGGGCCTCCGTCACCTTCGTCCAATCGATACTATGTGACAGACGGAGGCGCTCGACAAACCCCCACTCCTCGGCCGTCAAATCCCTCGGCCTCGGCGGTAGATAGCTCGGCTTGGAGTGATTCCATCAAGTGGGAATGTCCCAGGGCTCTTCACTACGGATCACCAGATATTTTTTCTTCCAATCCTTGATGGAGTCCGGGTGGCTGTGAACGACCTTCCCCTTACTCCGGGGCGAGATGTAGTAAACACCCTCTGCCGCCGAGCTGATCATCAACATCGCTCGGAACACATTCAGCCGCAGGGGTACCTTCTGTTCCTCGCACATCAGCACGAAGCAGATAATCTGCTTTCAAGAGTTCGGCCCGTACTGCATCGGCGCCAAGGAGGCCCAGTTCAGCACATCCCGAACAAACGGGTGGACTGGCAGCCTCAATCCGGAGATGAAGGCGTCCACTGGGAAGACGCAATACCAAGCAGAAAGGGGATCGGTTGGGCGCAGAGTAGAACTCGGGAACATCAATTCGAAGCCGGGCCCTATGTGGTACGCCAGCTGCAAAACCTCCAAGTCCCTGCCCTCCAGGACGGTCGGAATCGCGTCCATCATCACCCTCTTCCGACTCGGTGAAGAAGGCTGCACGCCAAAGAACTCCTTGTCAGAGAGGTCGTCGGGATACTTACGGAAAGGCTTCGGTTGTACGGGCGAACCTGTCATCAAATTATGGAAAACAGGCACCTGGCTCGAACCACCAGTCCTCGACCCTGCCTTCCCCGAAGCCCCCTTCCTCTTCTTGGTTCGCTCCGGCGAGGCGATAGATAATGGCCCCAGACCAGTCGGCATGGAACTCGAACCCGCACCATGAACTGTGGACCTCCTTACTGTGTCGCCCTCGCCTCCCTCCTCCTCGGAAGTCAACTCCAGAACACGGACACCGTCCGAACCATCACTTGCTTCCTCCGACTCGCTACTCTCCACCACGAAGGGATTTCGGGGGCGTAACGGCCTCACATTGTGTACCACCTCCTCCTCACCTACTGGTTCCTCCCACGAAACAGAATCGGAAGGCTCCGCAGCGTGTACTGACTCCTCCTCAAACACGGGCTCCTCCCACGATGTCGATTTGGAGGCTGGTTTCACTTCCCCCCTAGACGTCGACGCTGACGAGCCAGACTGAGCCCTATCCATCTGTGTCTAAACTAAACAAACTTACCAAATAACCTGAGGTCGCTTCGGAAGGACGAGCCTAGTACAGCAAACTGCAGGGATGACCGCTGAAGTGTTGGAAGATTTTTTGAAAAGGAAAGTAGCGAGAAAGAAGTGGGCGAAAGGGGGAGAAGGGGGAATATTTATAGGGGATGAAAACGACCCTTCGATTTCCACAATTACTGTTCAACGATTGACGTGCAACTGCCGCCTGGAAAATCGTGCAACGTCCTCGAAACGTGCGCTGCTGACGTCATCCAGTGCCAGGCTGGCAGCCAGATGCAGGGGTCGGTTCGGATGGAGTATCCGGCGGAGAAAACATTTTACTTGAGATTTGAGGCGCCGTCCTTCGACAGACGCCCCGGGCTCCAGGACTCGGTCGGTTCCCCTCTCACCCGCGAGCAGCTCAGGGCTTACAGCCTCGGCAGCCGAAACCTCGAACTGTTCGAGGGTGGGACAGAAACCACCATCGCCTGGAGCCCTATCAGAAGACAGATTGGCCAACCTCCAATCGGAGACGACCCATCTATCCGAGGCTCTCCAGCCCTAAGTCCGGGATACGGTTGATGCCCCTCCCGTCTGGATCTCTCTCGGGCCAAACAACCGTGTCAGGGTCGTCTGACCCGAAAAAGGATCCAAACGGCAGGCCCACCACCAATCCGAGGCTCCTTATCTACCGGTCTGGATTTCGGTCGTTACCCCTCTCGCCCTGATCTCCCCTGGATCTGACTATCGTATCAGAACCATCAGATCCAAGAGAAGATCCGGGCAGCAGAGTAACCACCTCTTCGACACGACCGGGGGTAAAAATTTTGCAAGAGACAGACGTCCGCCGGAGCAGACACCTCTGATGGCCAATGGGCCACCCTTGCTGTGATCAAACCTTCTAGGGAGGGAGGGGTACTTATAGCCTCCCCCATAGGCCGGCCTTTATGACATGGGGAAAGCCAAACGACGGGAGCCCATGCACCATGCATTTATTAGGCGGCGCAATTAAGGCCCCTGGGAAATTGGAACATCACACAGATCCCGGAGCGCCTTCAGTGCTCCGCAAAAACAGCGGGCTACCCCGCTCAAACATTCTAAGGCACAACGGTTCGCCCTCACCCTCGCCGACCCGTAATCCCTCGCCAGCTCGAGGCCAAGTCGGCACCAGGGTGGTCTTCCCAGGAAGGCTCAAACGGCTCGCCATCGCCCTTGCCGACCCGTAATCCCTCGCCAGCTCGAGGTCAGGTCTGATGCCAGGATAGTCTTCTCAGGAAGGCTCAACAGCTCGTCATCACCCTTGTCGACCCGTAATCCCTCGCTAGCTCGAGGTCAGGTCTAGCACCAAGGTAGTCTTTTCAGGAAGACTCCACGGCTCGCCATTGCCCTTGCCGACCCATAATCCCTCGCCAGCTCGAGGTCAGGACTGGCACCAGGGTAGTCTTCTCAGGAAGGCTCAACGGCTCGCCATCACCCTTGTTGACCCGTAATCCCTCGCCAGCTCGAGGTCAGGTCCAGCACCAGGGTAGTCTTCTCAGGAAGGCTCCACGGCTCGCCATCGCCCTTGCCGACCCGTAATCCCTCGCCAGCTCGAGGTCAGGTCTGGCACCAGGGTAGTCTTCTCAGGAAGGCTCAACGGCTCGCCATCACCCTTGTTGACCCGTAATCCCTCGCCAGCTCGAGGTCAGGTCTAGCACCAGGGTAGTCTTCTCAGGAAGGCTCCACGGCTCGCCATCGCCCTTGCCGACCCGTAATCCCTCGCCAGCCCGAGGTCAGGTATGGCACCAGGGTGGTCTTCTCAGGAAGGCCCAACGGCTCGCCATCACCCTTGTTGACCCATAATCCCTCGCCAGCTCGAGGTCAAGTCTAGCACCAGGGTAGTCTTCTCAGGAAGGCTCCACGGCTCGCCATTGCCCTTGTTGACCCATTATCCCTCGCCAGCTCGAGGTCAGGTCTAGCACCAGGGCAGTCTTCTCAGGAAGGCTCAACGGCTAGCCATCGCCCTTACCGACCCGTAATCCCTCGCCAGCTCGGGGTTAGGTCTGGCACCAGGGTAGTCTTCTCAGGAAGGCTCAACGGCTCGCCATCACCTTTGTTGACCCGTAATCCCTCGCCAGCTCGAGGTCAAGTCTAGCACCAGGGTAGTCTTCTCAGGAAGGCTCAACGGCTCGCCATCTCCCTCCTTGACCCGTAATCTCTCGCCAGCTCGAGGTCAGGTCTAGCACCAGGGTAATCTTCTCAGAAAGTTTCAACGGCTTGCCATCACCCTTGCCGACCCATAGACCCTAGCCGGCTCGAGGATCGCTCTAAACATCAGGACAACCCCCTCATGAAGGCCCTGTGATTCGCCATCCCATTTCTACAACCATAAACACTCCTCCACGGCTAGCTCCCGCACCCCCGCAGGAGTGGGGGGCTTGTGTGGTAGGGTAAAAATGGCTTGGGGCCCAACCAGGGCCCAATACAACTCTCACTCAAATATGGTATGAACAGAAATCTAGTTCGGCTTCGAACCACTACAGGGTCGGCGCCGAGCCTCAAGTTCACCCCGACAGAATTGGTCTCCTCGTATCCGACGAGCCTCAATGGTCTTCGACCTCCGATCCGTGACAGCCCCACGGGCCGTCCCCCCATCCTGGCGAGGCATGAGGATGACCTGGCACAGCCTAGGCCCTCCGATTCTCCCTGAGGCACAGGAGACCCATGATCAGCCATGTCAGCTCCAAATACCACCAAGGGCTTTGCCACGACAGCCCTATACCACTCCCGGTACTGCCACGTCAGCCCTAAACCCCCTGGGCCTTCTGCCACGTCAGGCCCATGGGCTTTCGGGTTCAGACCCGGCCCCCAAGCTGATCCAAACCCGGTTGGAATTCTCTATAAATACTAGACCCTCACCCACCTTTTCAGGTAATCAATCTTTTGCCACCTAAATTCTCCTAGTTATTGCTACTCTCTCACAGAGACTGACTAGATCGTCGGAGGGTCCGCCGCCGGGATAAACCCCGGTGTTTCAGGACCGTCTGCAGGTACACAAGACCTCGGATCTGAACCCTCAGATCCGAGCCCAGACATCCACCTCATTCCGAGCCCGTCGCAGGAACCGCCCGGTCACTCGAGGGTCGGCAGACAAGCAGCTTTCTCCTTCAATACAAATCGAGTCCGAACTCACACCTGGTGCATCCACACTCTCCCAGAAATAAACCACATCAATTACATATTTTCCGCCGTCACGGATGATAATTTCTGGGTTCCAATTATTTATTTTATGATTACAAATCTATTTTTATAAAACGAAAATCTATTTTTCCAACTATTTGATTAAAATGCAATTTTTTGATTTTCTGCACGTATAATGCACGTGCTTCCTACGCACGTAGTAATTACGTCATAGAATATATAAATTAATAAATAATTTTCTTATATTGTATTTAACATTTTTTGTTGATAAAGTCAATTTTAGTATTTCGGTATTTTACGTGCGACGCACGTGTTTTAAGCTAACATATTTGAGTGTATTTAGTTTCAAAATAAATTTCAGAGCATGTGTAACACCCGTAATTTGAAAATGAGATGTAAATAGTATATATCTATATAGTAGATATATATATATATATGAATTGATAAATAAAATATGGCTGTGCTTTTTGGTAAGAAATGTGCATGGTGGCTTATAAGTTATAATGGTAAAAATTGTGAATTGATTTGGAGTGGTGATGGGGGCCCACGACCATAAGAACAGCACACTTATGTGCTGTTTGAAAAAAAAAAAGGTGACGTGGCAGGGGATTAGAGGGGCCCACAGGTTCATATGATAGCAAATGCTCTGCTTGATTTTTTTGGTCAAAGTCATGACTTGGACGTGGCTTTTGGAATGGGTGGTCGGTTTGGTTTTTTAGAGAGAGAGATGAGAGTTAGTGTGAGAGAGTGGGGATGAGAAGAGTTTGTAAGTTATGGGAGTTACAAATGTGAAGAGGTGGTGGACAAATGAAAGGGTGGGAGTTTTAGAGTTATGAAATATGAAGAGTTGGTGAATTAATTTTAGTAATTTATTAGGTGTAATTATGCAATTAGAACCCTAGCAAAATCCTATAAATAGCACCCTCCATTTCTCATTCTTTTCACACCAAAAACAAAAGAAAAATAAGAGAGAAGAGAGTTTTGTGCTTGGAGGCCATTGCTAGGAGGAGAAGAGCTAGGAATCCTTGGAGCTAGAAGTGGTAATCATTTTTTCAATCGTTCAAGCTTTCGATCAAGGTGGGTGATTTCTTACTTTCTAATGTAGAGAATGCATGCTTAAAATTATAAATGTGTAGTATAGATTGAACATGATATGATGTATGTAAACAAAATCCATGTTAATATAGTCTACCATGAATGAAGAAATCTTGTTGTGATTAAGTAACTAATTGTCACCATGATAATTAGAAAAGAAGAGTATTTACCAAACAATTTATGCACTGTTGGTTTTACTACAGTGTCGAGAGAAATAGTGCCATTTAGTCTTATTTTTTTTTGATGAATAAATTGATAATGGTCACCATATTAAGGAGAAAGAAGAATTTTGACAATATAAATTAATATTAAGAATAATGTTAATATGCTTGGGAAATTTGTATGTGTTGAATATACGATTCATATGAAATAGTGTTATACTAAATTTATGCTTGATACCATGATTAGTCAAATGAAGAAAGAAAGAAAGATAAATTAGATTATTACCACAAAATATGTCTACTATTGCATGTTGCTATGTAAAAATATAATTTTTTCATAAAAGAATTATCCTTGATGATTAAGAGACTTGTTCGTCTTTATTGCCAAAGTTTAATTAGTTTGATGGGAGCACATAAACAAGTCTTCATGAATAAAACTCTTAGAAATCAAGTTTTGAGAAAAATGCAAAATCTATATCTAGAATGAGAAGGGAAATTATTTAAAAATAGAAATATATTTTAAAAAGAGTTTGAAATGAGTTTTGCTATTGTTTTTAAAATGTATCTCAGTCAAGAAAAAGTTTATATCAATATCATAAAGTGTTGGATCTTTGGATAAACGATTTTTTTTGGTAAAAAGAGACAATTTCAGAAAAGTGTGAACAAAAACATACAAATACAACTCTTAGACAGAAATCACAATCGGACTTGCTGGTTAGCCAGTGAGTACTACTTATAAGAGATCTTGGGTTCGAATCTTGATGGTCACATTCACTATTTTATTTATTTCGTTAAATCCGAAATACTGAAGTTTGATATATGGGGATTTCGGCATAATAATTCAACACCAAGACCATTTGGTCTAGTGGTTGGCGGGTTAAACTTGGGCGCTTACTGTAGCGATTGTGAAAGGTCACTGGTTCGAAACCGTTGACCACCCTTTTGATTATTTTTTGGCTTTTAATGGGTTTTGAAGGAATTTTTGTAAGTAATAAAATTGGAGAAAAATCCTAGTATTCATAAAATGATATGAAGAATTTATTAAAAATAGTTTTAAAGATTTCCATGTATATTTGGAGAAAATAAAAGTGATTTTGAGATAGAATGGGATTTGTCTTTAAAAGTTAATTAATTAAGAGCATAATTTAGATTTTTAGAAGAAAAGTAAAGTGTTGGTATGAGAATAAATTGTCTCAGGGAGACTATTTCTTCAAGTTGAATACTTGATTATTATACATGCTCAAATTGGATAATGAGTTTCTGACTTAAGATTTAATTATTAAAAAGTATGAGATTTATCGTTGTGTGAAATGATTTTTCTTTTGAAAAGGTTATACTCTAAATTTTGTTTAAGAAAGGTTAATGTGGTTGAGATATATTATATGTGCTTAAGTTGCTAAAGAGACTTAAAGTGATGGATTTATGTCATGAAAAGAATTATTGTTTTCAAAGATTGTGAACGAATGAACCATGAGTGATGCAAAGATGAGACATTGATTAAATTATGGATAAGTTAGAGACATGAATATAATAAGTTAAGACATGATTAGTAAAGGATACGTGTACCCATGTTTCTTGCACATGAAAGGTTTTTGATTTAGAATTAGTAAGACCTCGGTTACCGGTAATTTTGAAAGAAAGGTTTTGAGACTTGATTTTGAGATAATGTTGTCGGGCGATCTCGTATTTTGTGAATAAATCCGGTATGAGGTAAAACTGATTCTAGGGTGATAACATATTCATGTCTTGAACTAAAAATAATTAGGCACTTAGGTGAAGATGTAATAGACTTGTGCAAACATAAATGGGTGCTTCTATATAGTCGGCGGTGGATCTCCGTGGCTATAGACCCAGTTGGTGGACTGTGGTTGCTCTGTAGGAGATGGACTGTATTTTATCCGGGACTTAGGGTAGTCGGCGGATGTTTACCATACTCCAAAGAATATGTATATACCGGGGCTAGAGGGGCATTTACGGGATTATTCTCACGATATAATAGCCAGGGAGGCTGGGATCTGTTATTATAGCCAGGGAGGCTGAGATCCGTATCTGTGAAATAACTCTAAAACTTGTTTAATTACTGGGTAGTCTCATGGCGAGGGATCGAACCCTTCAATATGGAGTACGTAGGCACTTGCCCTCAGACCTATGTAGTATGGGATGCATAGAATCTGAACAAGTGTCCATTAGTGTCATCCTAGTGTAGAATTGCGTGCATTAGGCATTAAGGCATGACATACACTTATATTTAGAATAATCACCCTTGACACTTTACTTGTTCATTCAATCTTTTTTTGTGATTTGTTAAAGTATGAGATCGTTATACTATTCCCGGCATAGAGAGGATAGCCGTGTATAACATTTCGTCAGTTGTAAGTAACTGACGTGCCCACAGATTAACATGCAGGTAAAGGACCATTCATGGAGTTATAAAGTGGATATGCTATTGCTATATGAAAGTTAAAGAAGTTGCAAATGACGTAAAATTGTACAAGTATATTTCCGTTTTCAATTGTTGTAAGTTTTCCGCTGTGTAAAAAAAACCAAGTGTAAAAGAACTCTGATGTAATATCGAAAAGTTTTAAATTTTCCTTGTAAAATTGTACGAAGTGAAGTAAAGATCCTGTGAAATCTCGAATTTATCCTTATTTGAAATTCGGGGTGTTACATTGAAGTCCTGTTGAAGCCAAGTACAGACATCCCGGAGGTTCTGTGCGTCGAAGACGGAGCTCCTCCCGACGACTGGACCACTCTTATCAAAAATTTCCTAGCTAAGGGAGAGCTCCCCGAAGACCGAGCTGAGGCAAGGCGGATCAGGGTCCGATCGGAAAGATTCACGGTCGTCAATGCCAACCTCTTCAAAAGGTCCTATGCAACAACCGATGGCAGACCCTACCTCCGCTGCCTAAGCTCAGTCGAAGCCAAGTACGCCCTCAAGGAGCTGCACGAGGGGATCGGCGGATGTCACATGGGAAGCCATTCGCTAGCACGGAAGGCACTAAATCACGGGTACTACTGGCCCACGATGCTGCAAGACGCCCTCGCCCTAGTGAAGAAGTGTGGCCCCTGCCAATGGTTCTCCCCCGTGAAGAGGGCTCCTCAGGCGAACCTCCGGTCCATGGCCAGTCCGACCCCCTTTGCAATGTGGGGGATGGATTTGGTAGGCCCATTTCCAAAAGCAATGGGCCAGCGAAAGTTCCTCATTGTGGCAATCGACTATTTCACTAAGTGGATTGAGGCCGAGCCATTAGCAACGATCACCGAGCGACAGACCCAACAGTTTTTCTGGAAACACATCGTCTATCGGTTCGGGATTCCGCAGGTGCTCATCACAGACAATAGGACTCAATTTGCGGGTAAGAATTTCTGCAAGTTCTGCGAAGATCTCGGGATCCAGCAGCGCTTCTCCTCAGTGTGCCACCCCCAGTCTAACGGTCATGCCGAGAACGCGAACTGCCAAATCCTCGACGGCCTCAAGAAACGACTCAATAACTCTTCCAAGGGGTTATGGGTCGATGAACTACCCAGCGTTCTCTGGGCCCACCGAACAACAAAGAGAATCCCCACGGGAGAATCCCCTTTCAATCTCACATACGGCGCAGAGGCCGTCATTCCCTTGGAAATCGGGATCCCTTCACCCCGTATCATGGCTTTCGACGAGGCCGCCAACTCCCAACAGCTGCGAGCCGACCTGGACCTCATAGACGATGTCAGGGAAAAGTCCGCCATTAGAAGAAGCATCTACCAGCAAAGAATTGAGAAGTTCTACAACAAGAAGGTGCGCCCAACTGACATCAAACTCGGAGATCTTGTCCTCCGAAAGCTGGCGGTATCCAATTCCAGCCAGAAGAGAAAGTTGGCACCAAACTGGGAGGGCCCCTACAAAGTATCCGAAGTCGTGCGCCCAGGCACGTACCACCTGACCCGTGCCGAAGGCAAGCCCATCAAGAGGCCCCGGAATGCGGAACACCTAATCAAGTTCTTAGGAGGAGAGTAGCCTCCATGTAAACTATCATGATTGTAATCGGCACGTTGTGCCTGGTCTTTTGTAAAGTTCAAATATATTGTAAATATGTCAGCTTTCTTAAAACAAGCCTATGGCTTCTTATTTTGTTACAAATAAAGAGCATCTCTCGAGCTCGGTGCTCGGATAACAGCGCGAGCCTGTAAAGCTTCCCTCACGAGCTTGGGGCTCGGTGCTCGGATAACAGCGCGAGCCAGAAAAGCTTCCCTTACAAGCTTAGGGCTCGGTGCTCGGATAACAGTGCAAGCCAGAAAAGCTTCCCTTAAAAGCTTGGGGCTCGGTGCTCGGATAACAGCACGAGCCAGAAAAGCTTCCCTTACAAGCTTGGGACTCGGTGCTCGGATAACAGTGCGAGCCTGTAAAGCTTCTCTTACAATCTTGGGGCTCGGTGCTCGGATAACAGCGCGAGCCTGTAAAGCTTCCCTTACAAGCTTGGGGCTCGGTGCTCGGATAACAATGCGAGCACCGTCTCTCCCTGAGAACAAGTATGGCAGCTCGGCATCGGACCCGAGCAAGGCGGTGCCTTCTTCAAGGCACTGCGACCTCGACGCTTGGCAGAGACCCTCTGCTATGCCTGCAACTGCCTTTCTCACCGGTATGGGGCTCGGCATCCGTCCCTCGCTCGGTTTGGGCTTCTTCGAGCTCATCAACCTATGTACGAGGCGACATCCGCTAGCCACACCCACACCGTCTCTCCCTGAGAACAAGTGTAGGAGCTCGGCGTCGGCCCCGAGCAAGGCGGGTGCCTTCTTCAAGGCACCGCGACCTCGACGCTCGGCAGAGACCCTCTGCTATGCCTGCAACTGCCTTTCTCACCGGTATGGGGGCTCAGCACCCATCCCTCGCTCGGTTTGGGCATCTTCAAGCTCATCAACCTATGTACGAGGCGACATCCGCCAGCCACGCCCACACCGTCTCTCTCTCAGAACAAGTGTAGGAGCTCGGCGTCGGCCCCGAGCAAGGCGGGTGCCTTCTTCAAGGCACCGCGACCTGGATGCTCGACGGAGACCATCTGCTACGCCTACAACTGTCTTTTTCACCGTTATGGGGGCTCGGCATCCATCCCTCGCTCGGTTTGGGCTTCTTCAAGCTCATCAACCTATGTACGAGGTGACATCCGCCAGCCACACCCACACCGTCTCTCCCTGAGAACAAGTGTGGGAGCTCGGCTTCGGCCCCAAGCAAGGCGGGTGTCTTCTTCAAGGCACCGCGACTTGGACGCTCGGCGAAGACCCTCTGCTACGCCTACAACTGTCTTTCTCACCGGTATGGGGGCTCGGCATCCGTCCCTCGCTCGGTTTGGGCTTTTTCAAGCTCATCAACCTATGTACGAGGCGACATCCACCAGCCACGCCCACACCGTTTCTCCCTGAGAACAAGTGTGAGAGCTCGGCGTCGGCCCCGAGCAAGATAGGTGCCTTCTTCAAGGCACCGCGACCTGGACGCTCGGCGGAGACCCTCTGCTACGCCTACAACTGTCTTTCTCACCGGTATGGAGGCTCGGCATCCGTTCTCGCTCGGTTTGGGCTTCTTCAAGCTTATCAACCTATGTACGAGGCGACATCCGCCAGCCACGCCCACACTGTCTCTCCCTGAGAACAAGTGTGGGAGCTCGACGTCGGCCCCGAGCAAGGCGGGTGCCTTCTTCAAGGCACCGCGACCTCGACGCTCGGTGGAGACCCTCTGCTACGCCTACAACTGTCTTTCTCACCGGTATGGGGGCTCGGCATCCGTCCCTCACTTGGTTTGGGCTTCTTCAAGCTCATCAACCTATGTACGAGGCGACATCTGCCAGCCACGCACGCACCGTCTCTCCCTGAGGACAACTACGAGAGCTCGGCATCGGTCCCGAGCAAGGCGGGTGCCTTCCTCAAGGCACCGCGACCTTGACGCTCGGCGGCAACCCTCTGCTACGCTTGCAACTGTCCTTCTCACCGGCATGGGGACTCGGTTACGGCCTACTACCATGTGTTAACAAAAAATTTTATCAAGGTTTAGAGCATCCGCCTCTGGCAGACACCCCGAGCTTCGAGTCGATTTGTTGACCACACTCTCACCCGCGAACAGCTCGGGGTTTACAGCTTTCACCAGCCCAAACCCCAAACTGTTCGAGGGTGGCAAGGGGGCCATCGACCCTCTGCTCTCTCCGACCCGAGCCAAACGCTCTGAGCCTTCGAGCTGTCAAGCTGACCCTTCTCTCACCCACGAACAACCCGGGGTTTACGGCTCTTACAAGCCCGAAACCCCAAACTGTTCGAGGACGGCAGGAGAGCCACCACGCTTCGGCTCTATCCCAACCCCCGAACCAATCGGTCGGACCACCGCTCACCAACGAACAACCCGGGGTCTCATGGCTCTAACGGCCTGAACCCCGAATAGTCCGAGGGTGATCGGTGTGCCTCCGATCCGGAGTATTCACAAATATTGTGTTCCCTGGGCACCCACCTTCCGCAGGCACCCAAATCAAGTGACTCACTGCCTGACAACCAACAAGGGGAGTGGGGATTATATAGCCCCCTGAAGCCCACATTTATTGCGTCTGGGAATATGAAACGACGGAAGGCGAAACGTCGCCATAAATGCTCATGGGAATGCGAAACGTCGCCATTTATGATGCAGTCGCGTCGGTGGCGACCCTTCGTAGCTGACACACCAGCCACCCTCGGCAACAGAGACAGTCAAGGTTCAAGAAAAAGAATGCCATTATTATTACTCATTGCTTACAACTCAATGAACGTCGGTACAAATACAAGGAATAGCTCACTCACTCACACTCGGCATGAAATTCAAACTCGGTGCCTCCTTCGGGTCTCCTCTCACGCGCGGTTGGACCGGTTCAGAGAGGTACTCCCGCCGCAGAGCTTCCTCATCTTCAGGCTGCGCCCCATCCGATAGAAATGTCGGAGAATGCCCCGGGGTCGAGTTGCTGGCCCCTTCAATCAGACCAGCGCCTCACCAGCTTCAGCCTGCGAATCTCCAACTCCTTCTCGACTACGGCCTCGCGAAGAAAAGACTCCGAAGCCGATCTCCCGCTCGAAGCATCCGAGAGGGACCAGTCCATCTCAATTACCCACCAGTCCCGGTCGGCTATGGCCTTCTTCAGGCACGCCACCTCCAGACCGAGCTCCCTGGACTTGTTCAGAAAATAGTCAACGGCGGCCACTCGGTCCCAAGCCTGCTTCTGTTGACGAGCCAAAGCTGCCTCCGTGGCCTCCTCTCCCGCTCGAACTAGAGGTACCTCGGCAACAATGGGGAGGGCGACACAGGTCCCGTGCGTCTATCGAAAGACGAGAACAAACATCACAAAGAACCCAAGTCTTGAAGCCTCGGCCCAAAAAGTAATTTTTTCATTTCTTTCAAAAATTTGATACAAAAGCCGCGATGGCCAGTCCGCTCAAGGCATTTACTTCAAAATGAGCAAAAAGAAAAAACAGACTATTCTATTCTTGAGGGGGGGTGGCACCTCATCGTCGACCTGGTCGCCCCCGGCTTTGTCGCCCCCCGGGGTGGGAGGAAGGTTCGGCGCCCATCCGTAGTAAAGGTGCTCCACATTCTGCTCTGGATAGATCTGCTTAAAGTGGCCCTTAGCCTGCTCATACGCCTTGTCCTAAGCGATGATCAGTGCTTCTGCCGAGGCCGCTTCCATCGCCTTCAGGGCCTTCCGCCCCTTCTCCGCCTCCTCCTCTATCCTCTCCTTGAGACGATCCACATCCTTCTTGTGGATGTCGCAGAGCAAGGTTATCTGGGCCTCGTGGACAGTGACCATAGTTTGGGCCTCCTTCAGATCGTCTTTGGCCTTGTTCAGCTCCCGGAGGTACTTCTCCGCATTCCTCCTCTCGATGAGGATCTCCTTCTCCAGGCACTTTTGGAAGTGCTGGCCATGGAGCATCGCCTATCCGAGGGGAGACAGGTTAGAAAAACTCTAAGAATGAAACAAAAGAAAAAATGTAGCGCCAAATTGGCTTACCGAGAGGTGCGCTTGGGACCACCGCATGAAGGCCTGATCTGCCGTCTGCACTGCCAGCGCCATCCGATCGCGTTTGGTGGCAGCCTTTGTGACGAATTCGATAGACACGGGCCCATCGAGCAGGCTATCCCCCTGCACTATTGACCAGTCAGGGGCGTAGGGTCGCATCCCCTGCTGACTCACCATCTCCTCGACAGATGGCCGCAGTGGTGGGAGTCTTTTTTTGGGGCCTCAACGGTCTTGCCCGAGCTACCCCCCGTGTCTCGAGCTACCCTCGACGCATGGGGGTGATGCTTCTTGGCCCTCTTTGCCGGGGAGGGCTCCCCTGCCACCGGGGTTGCCCCCTGGGAGGACGCCCCAACTATGGCCACCGTCTTCGCCTTCTCGGCCGCCAGCCTCTCCTGCTCGGCCTTCTTCCTTTTCTCCGACCTCGTCTTCTCCGCGGCGGCCAACAGAGCCCGTCTGGCGTCCACCTGTTCAGAAGTCATCCCTACAAAAATAAACGAGGAAAGGCTAAACGTCAACACGAAGGCTGAAAGATGCAAAAATTTGGAAAGAAACATACTAGGGTCGGCAGGGCTCAGTCCGGCCCGGGCAAGGTGTAGCTCGGTCACTCGAGGCCACGCGATATTGTGCCCCCCGACTATTTTCTCCACCTTCTTCCACTCCTTGGCTGTCAAGTCACTCTTCCTCGAGGGCTTGTGGTTCGGTTTGAAAAAATTCCAACTGGTGGGTATCCCCCAAGGCCTCTCGTTCCGAACCACAAAATACTTCTCTTTCCACGACTTGATGGAATCCGGATGGCCGTGCATGATTTTCTTATGCGGCCTCGGCGAGAAATAAAAAATCCCCTCCTGATCTCCGAGCGAGCTAACTCCTAGGATGGCCCGGAAATACGTCAACCTCGGCTTCACCCTCTTCTCTTGGCACCTTAGGATAAAGCAGACTAAGTGCTTCCAAGAGTTCGGCCCATACTACATGGGGCACAGCTTCGCCTAATTCAAAACCCTCTTAATAAAAGGATGCAGTGGCAGCCACAGGCCCGAGAGGAAGGCGTCCTCGGGAAACATGCAGTAGCCCGGCGCAAGAACCGTCGTGGGCCGAATGCCCGGGCTCGGAATAAAGACTTCGAACTCCCTCGGAATGGAGTAGGCAGCCCTCAGAATGTGGAGGTAGTCCGCCTTTAAGATACAAGGGATGCTATCCATACGAATCTTCACCCGAGTGTCTTCGCCCGGCACAGGAGGAATTGGTTCGATATCCTTGATATCATCGGGATACATCCGAATCGATCCCGGATTTTTGAAAGAAACCCGGGGAAAATCAAAACTCGGCCTAGGTGCATACTCATTTGGTGAGGAAGGGCTGTGGGGGATGGTCAAGACCTTCTTCTTCCGACGAGGGCGAGCCTTCCGCTCGGGAGACGGCGTCGACAAAGGGGGAAGGGATGGAAGGCCTTCTCCGACCCCGACCGTCCTTCCTGCCGTACCCTGGCCAGTGCTTTCTTGAGCAGCCTCCCGTTCATCGCCATCATCCTCCTCATCGTCAACATCCTGGGTCTCGGTATCCTGACCCTCCTCGTTTTCCTCTTCACCCTCGGTACCCTGTTCCTCCTCTTCCTCATGGTCACCCTCCTGATCCTCCTGATCCTGCCCCTCATCGTCTTCGCCGTACCCCTCTTCCTCTTCCTCCTCCTCTTCGACCTCGTCCATGGGCTCCTTTCCCGGCCTTCGGGATCTCAACGGGGACACCACGAAGACTACGTCGTCACCACCATCTGACCCAGGGTCGGTGAAGACCTCCTCCTTCACCTTATACTTGCTCAAAGACGAGGACGTCTCTGACTCGGACTCCTCCGCGGAACGGCCTGACGAGCTAGCCTCGGATCCGGACTGAGTGCGCGACATTACTAAAATAGAAATACTAACCTGAAGCGTAAAAGTGTACGATCACCGGAAAGTATCGCCGACGGCAAGTAAGATCCTGTTCTAGTGCAAATTGGAAAGTGAGTGCAAAAGTGAAGAATAGAAAACGGGGAAGGGGGAAGGGGAATTTATAAGGAGATAGCGACTCCTCGATTTTCGCAACAAAGATCTAGCCGTTGGATCTTAATCATCAAGATCTAACGGCCGCCAAGATCTAGAAATGCTTTGATCCTTGCGCTCCTGACGTCAGCAACAGGAGTAAAATTACCCCACTACCCCCAGGCCTTTTTTCTCCTACAGGCTTTTTTCGACAAGTCAGGGGAGCTCGGAGCTCGGATGGTATCGCAAGCCAATAATTCCTCTTCTATCTCACAGAAGGGTCGACGCTCGGATAGCACCACGAGCCACACTGCCTTCCCTGTTTCTCAGGGAGCTCGGAGCTCGGATGGTATCGCGAGCCAATAATTCATCTTCTATCTCACAGAAGGGTCGATGCTCGGATAACACCACAAGCCACACTGCCTTCTCTATTGCTCAAAGAAGCTCGGAGCTCGGATAGTATCGCGAGCCAATAATTCCTCTTCTATCTCAAAGAAGGGTCGACGCTCGGATGGCATCGCGAGCCACACTGCCTTCCCTGTTGCTCAAGGGAGCTCGGAGCTCGGATGGTACCGCGAGCCAATAATTCCTCTTCTATCTCACAGAAAGGCCGACGCCCGGATAGCATCGCGAGCCACACTGCCTTCTCTGTTGCTCAAAGGAGCTCGGAGCTCGGATGGTGTCACGAGCCAATAGTTCCTCTTCTATCTCACAGAAGGGTCGACGCTCGGATAGCATCGCGAGCCACACTGCCTTCCCTGTTGCTCAATGGAGCTCGGAGCTCGGATGGTATCTCGAGCCAATAAATCCTCTTCTATCTCGCAGAAGAGTCGGCGCTCGGATAGCATCGCGAGCCACAACTGCAAAACTGCTGTTCGGAGGAGCTCGGAGCTAGGATGACACCGCGAGCCCCAACCATCCTCCTCTATCCAGAGGGGCTCAGAGCTCGGATAACACCGCAAGCCCCAACTCCCCTCCTCTATCCAGAGGGGCTCAGAGCTCGGATAACACCGCGAGCCCCAACTACCCCCCACCATTCAAAGGGGCTCGGAGCACGGATGACACCGTGAGCCCCATGAGCCTTCCTCTAGTCACAAGGGGCTCGTCTGCCGACCCCCAAGTACTCGGTGAGCCGATCTCCCACAAAATCGACCTCGACGTCCCCTCGCTCTTCCAACTAGCGAGGGGATCATCCACCGACCCTCGGAGCTCGTCCGTTGACCCCTAGTTCTCGACAAACCGGGGCCCCAACAGGAGACCTCGACGTCCCCTCGCTCTTCCACCTAGCGAGGGGGTCGTCCACCAACCCTCGGAGCTCGTCCACCGACCCCTAGTTCTCGACAAATCGAGCCCCAACGGGAGGCCCCGACGTCCCCTCGCTCTTCCAACTAGCGAGGGGATCGTCTACCAATCCTTGAAGCTCGTCCACCGACCCCTAGGGCTCGTCTGCCAACCCCAAGCCTCGGCGAGCGTTGCTCTGACTCCTCATCTTCTACACTTAGCCTCCCGCGCAAACTCCAAAAAGGGATCCCTTCCTCCTACCCCCTGGCCTCTTCGAAAAGTAGCAGATCCTACTTTCTCACCACAAACCACCCTGCTCTTCCTACAGAGGCGAAGAATCACTCCTACATGGCTGGTTCACCCAGCCTTACAGGAGTGTGGGGCTTGTGATATGGGTTAGGAATGACGTGGCCCGTCCTGGGCCACAGGATTCCCTTAGGATGCGCACACCTCCTGATCCTCCAGATTCGCCACGTCAGCATCGGAAAACTGCCCGGGCCGCTGCCACGTCAGCCCGAAAACTGCCAGGGCATCTTCCACGTCAGCCCTAAACCGTCCGGATTTCCACCACTTCAACGTCACGGGCAACCGGGTCCAGACTCGGCCCCAAACGGGTTCAGACCCGGTTGGCATCTTCTATAAATACCAGACCCCTACTCCTTCTCCAGGTAATCAACTCTTTTCCACCCAAACCCTAGTTACTGTTGCTCTCCCTTAGTGACTGACTAGATCGTCGGAGGGTCTGCTACCGGGACCAACCCCGGTGTTCCGAGACCGTCTGCAGGTACACAAGATCCTCGGATCCGAGCCGAGCATCAGCCTCCCCCTCAATACCACCTACCTCAGTACCGTTCGTCCAGTCGAGGGTCGTCTACATAAGAGTCTCCTCCATCAATACAAATCGAGTAAGAACTCACGCCTGGTGCATCCACACGTTTCCCAAAAACAAACCGCATCAATTAACTTGTTGATTGCTTGCATGAATCAGTGTGGTTCATTGGTAAACCTCTTTACTGGTAAGTAGGTCGGGAGTTCAAATTCTGCTTGCACAAAAAAAAATCCTAGACAGTGAGCAAGGAAAACTATTATCATGATATAACTTTTAAAGAATTTTTTTTTATAGTAAAAACGGCCAAAGTTCTTCTCTAATATATATATTTCAACATTTACTTAGCAACCTATCATGCTCCAACATCTTTCCTCAGCCTTTTATCACCAAAAAGAAAACATCTTTCCTCGGCCTTCTAGTGTTCTGGATGTTGGAATTAATTTTTGCAGTTTTTCGGGCCGAATTCCAGTGAGCTCCGGCCACCAGCGGCACCGGAAAATAAGTGGATTGCGATCCTCTCGACGAGTACTATTCCATAGTATACTTACTTGCCAAAAACGAATTCCGTATGAATGAGAAATGTTGATCCAAAGTTGGGTACTTGAAATGTACTAACTTGGCAACTTGGAGAAAATATATAGTCCCATATCGGAAATTGGAAATGATTTTGTCTAGTATATATACTAGAAAACTGGACTAAAGGGCGTGGCCTAGGGGTTACCACTAACGTGTAGTGGAGAGAGGACTTAGCCAAAATGACAAACACACACGCGCGCGCGCACGCCCGGCCCGGCCCCGGCCTCGGCTCGGTTCGGCTTGGTTTGGTCTGGTCTGGTCTGGCTTAAATTTTTTATTTTATTTTTTGCCCAGACAGCCTCTTCCCCTACTGAACTGAAAAGGCTTTTCAGATTCAGTAACTGGGGCCATTACTCTGTAACAGCCTCTTCCCCATTACTCTGCTGTTACAGAGTAATGGCAGCTACTGAACAGCCTCCAGTCCAAACTATCCTCTATAAAACCAGACAGAGTTTTGCATACAGGCACAGAATTTTTACATCTTCTTTCCTTCTTCCTCTCCTCTGTGTCAGAGTCAAGTGTTAACTGAGAGTACAACACAGACAGCAGTTCGTTGTCTCTGAAGCAAGGGTGCTGCATTCTTCAGAGAAGGTACAGTTGTATCCTGGGAAGCAATTTGTCGGTAACCGTCACACTACTGGGCAAATTCTGCTTTAAGGACAGAGATTTCATATCTCGACTCTGTACAAACTTTCTACTTACTGTTTTTCTTTAATTGATTTTGATTTCTTCACAAATTCTGTTGGAATTTTTAGTATTTTATATTAAGGTTCTAACAATCTTAAAGCAGAATTTTTCCTCACAGATTCTAACAATTTTTGTGAAGTTTGTTTATAGATTCTGTTCGGAAAAAATAGGAACTAACAATCTCTGTTTCAACCAATTTCAGAAGAGAAACAAATCAGATCATGGAGAACACACAAACTGAAGTTGCTACTGGGCTTCTCAGTACCCAAACTCCGGTGACCCAAAATGTGACTGCACAATCGGTTGTGGCACATTCAGTCGTTCTTCCCACGCACATAAGCGTGGGAGAAAAACCGGAGAAGTTCAATGGAACTGGGTTTAAAAAGTGGCAGGGGAAGATGCAGTTCTACCTGACCACATTGAAGCTGGACAGATTCCTCAACGAATCTGCCCCGATGCTGGCGCCAATGGAAGCACACTCCGTTGCTGCAGTTGACGCGTGGACTCAGGGCGACTACCTTTGCAGGAACTACATCCTGAATGGCTTGGTAGACTCTCTCTACAATGTCTACTGTGTCTTCAAGACATCCAAACTCCTGTGGGGGTCCCTGGAAAAAAAGTACAAAACAGAAGACGCCGGGTCCAAGAAATTTGTTGTCGGCAAATTTTTGGACTACAAGATGATTGACTCCAAAACAGTGGTGAGTCAAGTCCAAGAAGTGCAGGTTATAATGCACGACATTGCTGCAGAGAATATGACGCTGTGCGAACCATTCCAGGTTGCAGCGTTCATTGAAAAACTTCCACCTGGGTGGAAAGATTTCAAGAACTATCTCAAACACAAACGAAAGGAGATGTCTCTTGAAGACCTAATTATCAGGTTGCGAATCGAAGAAGAGAATCGCAAGGCTGAGAGGTCCTATGGAAATCAGTCCATAGAAAAGGCCAATGTGGTGGAGCATGAACAGAAGGGCAAGAAGAGGAAGTTTCAGCCACAGACCTCAAGCAAAAAACCACTTGCAAAGAGGTTTGCTGGGAAATGCCACAAGTGTGGTAAACTGGGACACAAAATTTCAGAGTGCCGCAGTAAGGACAGTAATTATTCAAAAACAGGACATGTAAAAGGAAATGAAAAATCCCATGTACACATAGTTGAGAACTTGTCCACTGGTCTCTCTGACCTGGACCTCTGTGCTGTTGTTTCAGAGGTAAATTTTGTGGAGAGCAATCCTCGTGAATGGTGGTACGATACTAGGGCCACCAAGCATATCTGCTCGGACAAGGAAATGTTCACCTCCTACCAGAAGTGCAACAAAGATGAACAGCTGTTCATGGGAAACTCTTCCATCTCCAAAATTGAAGGAACAGGGAAGATAGTGCTGAAAATGACTTCAGGCAAAGAGCTAACACTCACAAACGTGCTGCATGTCCCAGACATTAGAAAGAACTTGATATCAGGTTCTTTGCTAAGTAAGAATGGGTTCAAAGTTGTACTTGTTTCTGATAATTTTGTACTGTCCAATAATGGGGTATATTTGGGTAAAGGATATGTAAAGGATGGACTGTTCAAGTTTAATGTAATGACAGTCATCCCTAAAACTATTGTTCCTGCTGTTCCCAAAGTTAATGAAATAACTCCTATTGCCTATGTTGTTGAGTCTTCTTCTGTTTGGCATGAAAGACTAGGCCATGTTAATGTAAATTCTATGCGTAGATTAGTTAACATGAATTTGCTACCAAAGTTTAAGGTAGATAAATCAGAAAAATGTGAAGTTTGCACGGAGGCCAAACTCACTAAAACTCCATCACGTTCTGTAGAAAGAAACACAGAAACTCTAGGTCTTATTCACACATATCTATGTGACTTAAAATATGTGCAGACCAGAGGTGGCAAAAAGTACTTTGTGACTTTCATAGACGATTGCACAAAATTCTGTTATGTATATTTGTTACATAGCAAAAATGAGGCTTTGGATAAATTCAAAGAATATAAACTTGAGGTTGAAAATCAACTTGGCAAAACGATTAAAATCGTTAGAAGTGATAGAGGAGGAGAATATGATGCACCATTTAACATGTTCTGCTCGGAACATGGAATAGTTCATCAGACAACTGCTCCCTACTCACCCGAATCAAACGGTACTGCCGAGCGCAAAAACCGAACTCTAAAGGAGATGATGAATGCCTTGTTGTTGAATTCTGGCCTATCCCAAAACATGTGGGGGGAAGCATTATTGACTGCCAACTACATTCTCAACAAAATACCTCACAAGAAAACCGGCAAGACACCATACGAATTGTGGAAAGGTAACTTACCTTCGTATAAATACCTCAAAGTGTGGGGGTGTCTAGCAAAAGTGGCAGTACCTAACCCGAAACAGGTCACCATCGGACCTAAGACGATTGATTGCATATTCATAGGCTATGCACACAACAGTAGTGCATATCGGTTCTTGGTATACAAATCGGATATACCAGATATCCATGTAAATACAATAATGGAATCAAGAAATGCTTCATTCTTTGAATACGTGTTTCCGTGCAAGGATACTACGTACCCTAAACGTACACGTGAATGAGGGAATGCAAGCACTTCAGTTGATGAACCAGAACATGATACCGATGAGCCTAGACGAAGTAAACGGGCTAGAACATCAAAATTATTTGGTCCTGACTTTGTGACGGCCTTTCTGTTAGAGAATGAGCCCAGAACGTTCAAGGAAGCCATGTCTATGCCTGATGCTCCTATGTGGAAGGAAGCAATCAAAAGTGAAATAGACTCCATTATGCAAAATCATACATGGGAGTTAGTCGATTTGCCTTCTAGATGTAAAGCTCTAGGATGCAAATGGATTTTCAAACAAAAATTGAAACTAGATGGTTCAATAGAGAAGCATAAGGCTAGACTTGTGGTACGAGGATTTAGGCAAAAAGAGGGCCTAGATTTCTTCGATACATATTCCCCAGTTACAAGAATAACATCCATAAGAATGTTGATAGCTATTGCAGCTCTACGTAACCTGGAAATACATCAAATGGATGTTAAAACTGCATTTCTAAATGGGGACTTAGAAGAAGAAATATACATGAAACAACCTGAGGGTTACGTAGTTCCTGGACAGGAAAATAAGGTGTGCAGGCTTGTAAAATCACTGTACGGCCTGAAACAAGCTCCAAAGCAGTGGCATGCAAAATTTGACAATGTTATGATGTCAAATGGTTTCAAAATAAATAAATGTGATAAATGTATCTACATTAAAGATACTCCAAACGGATACATTCTGATCCGTCTATACGTAGACGACATGCTCATTATTGGAAGCAATAACGACATTATCAAACAAACTAAGAGCATGCTTAGTGACAAGTTTGACATGAAAGATTTGGGAGTTGCAGATGTCATACTAGGAATCAAAGTCTCCAGGACATCTGAAGGGATTACTTTGTCTCAAGCTCATTATGCTGAGAAAATACTTGAAAGATTCAAGAATTATTCCAATGGGACAGCAAAAAGTCCCGTCGATCCAAGTCTTTACCTGTTCAAAAATACAGGCGAAAGCATATCACAACTGGAATATGCATGTGTAATTGGTAGTCTGATGTATCTAACAAATTGTACAAGACCGGACTTAGCACATTCGGTAAACGTACTGAGCCGATACACGAGTAAACCAGGACGAAGTCACTGGAAAGGAATAACTAGAGTACTGAACTACTTGCGACATACTCAGAGTTATGCGCTGCATTACACCAGATATCCAGCAGTACTGGAAGGGTACAGTGATGCCAACTGGATATCGGACTCAAAGAACTCAAAATCCACAAGTGGATATGTTTTCACACTTGGTGGTGCAGCTGTGTCATGGAAATCCTCTAAACAAACGCTATTGGCCAGATCCACCATGGAATCTGAGTTTATTGCTTTAGACAAAGCGGCAGAGGAAGCAGAATGGCTTCGAAACTTCTTAGAGGATATTCTAATGTGGAAAAAACCAGTGCCTGCCTTATGTGTACACTGTGACAGCCAATCGGCTATAGCACGGGCACTGAGTTGCATGTATAATGGTAAGTCTCGTCATATCAGAAGGCGACACAAAACCATTAGACAACTGCTCTCAAATGGAGTAATCTCTATACAATATATAAAATTGGCCGACAACCTAGCGGATCCATTTACTAAAGGTCTATCGCGAGAGCAGGTTGTCAGATCATCAAGAGGAATGGGCTTAAAGCCTATGACGAAAGAGGATACTTGATGGAAACCCTACCTAGGAATTGGAGATCCCAAGATCTAGGTTCAAAGGGACAACTAAATCTTGTTGAATCAACGAAAGCACTGAGAGGTTAACATCTCATACCCATTCTCAGGATGATAGAACAAGTGCTGCCTGCAAATAGTTAGGATAAGCTTGGCTTTTAATGATTTCCATAGCTTTGAAATAAAAGTGGGGTATAGCAGGATACTCTTTATGGGCAATCACCTTGTGAGTGTAAAATGGGGCCGTTTCTAGGAGAATGAAGAGAGGCTACATTCTCCAAGTTCACTCACGATTAACCAGGGATGTTCAAGGCCAAAATGAACACAACAAGAGAACTTAGTTCTGTGAGGAGATGAAACTGTGTGATAGTTATTGTCTAGGTTCACATGAACGCCCGGGTAGTTCAAGACATCATGATCACTACCTGGTCAAGTGAATCCGATAGCTAATTACTAAGGGTGGTTCAAAGTTGAAAAATTACTACCATTCCTGATGCAGTGATTTTCCGATTGTACTCTCAGAGTCTTTTTGTCATGTTTTTTGTTTTTCTGTCGTGTCTGGATTACATGGTCTGGTAATTTCCATTCATGTGGGGGATTGTTGGAATTAATTTTGCAGTTTTCCGGGCCAGATTCCGGCGAGCTCCGGCCACCGGCGGCACCGGAAAATGAGTGGATTGCGATCCTCTCGACGAGTACTATTCCATAGTATACTCACTTGCCAAAAACGAATTCCGTATGAATGAGAAATGTTGATCCAAAGTTGGGTACTTGAAATGTACTAACTTGGCAACTTGGAGAAAATATATAGTCCCATATCGGAAATTGGAAATGATTTTGTCTAGTATATATACTAGAAAACTGGACTAAAGGGCGTGGCCCGGGGGTTACCACTAACGTGTAGTGGAGAGAGGACTTAGCCAAAATGACAAACACACACGCGCGCACGCGCGCCCGCCCGGCCCCGGCCCCGGCCCCGGCCTCGGCTTCGGTTCGGTCTGGTCTGGCTTAAATTTTTTATTTTATTTTTTGCCCAGACAGCCTCTTCCCCTACTGAACTGAAAAGGCTTTTCAGATTCAGTAACTGGGGCCATTACTCTGTAACAGCAGAGTAATGGCTCACCAGTTATGAATCTGAAGAGTCCCCATTACTCTGCTGTTACAGAGTAATGGCAGCTACTGAACAGCCTCCAGTCCAAACTATCCTCTATAAAACCAGACAGAGTTTTGCATACAGGCACAGAATTTTTACATCTTCTTTCCTTCTTCCTCTCCTCTATGTCAGAGTCAAGTGTTAACTGAGAGTACAACGCAGACAACAGTTCGTTGTCTCTGAAGCAAGGGTGCTGCATTCTTCAGAGAAGGTACAGTTGTATCCTGGGAAGCAATTTGCCGGTCATATCTCGACTCTGTACAAACTTTCTACTTACTGTTTTTCTTCAATTGATTTTGATTTCTTCACAAATTCTGTTGGAATTTTTAGTATTTTATATTAAGGTTCTAACACTGGATGCACATATTTAGCTTGAAGCATCAATTATTCTCTAATATCTATTGGAAAGTTAGAGATGGCTCCTCTATTATTTTCTCACAACATAATTGGATTGGAGCCACCACCATCCTGAACTCCTTCCCATCCCTAGCTAAAGCACCATGGAACATTCAAGCTCCATTACTCTCACACGGAACATGGAATGATTCAATATATGGGGATGGAGACCTAGGCATTGCTACAAAGAAAAATAGACTACCAGAAACAGTTAAATCTATCTATCCCTCCCCAGGGAAAGATAGACCAAGATGGAAACACTCAACGACTGGGATATTCACAGTCAAATCAGCTTACAATTTCTCCATTGATGGTGAAATCATATCTCCATTTGTAGCTGCCACTTGGAGAAATTTTGCATCACTCAAATGCAAAATCATTATATGCACTACAAAATATATAGGCAAGCCCGGTGGTTCAACCCCGGCGCTTTATAAAAACACCACCGGGCTGTGAAGAAACCCCGACGTTTTTTAATAAACACCGGGGTGTGTCAAATATCCCGGCATTCTCAAATGCTGGGCAATGATCCCCACTATTTCCTCTTCCCCGCCCTAAAATCTCCACTTTCCCTCTATCTTTTTCTCTTTCGTGCCGATTCCCTATATCTTGGTTCCCTATCTCTCTAAAACCCTAAAGCCTCCAATTTATTTATTTTCGGTTTCGTTGTTGTTCCATCTCGCCGCCCCATTCCTTCTCGTTGCCCCCGCCGCTGTTCGATCTCGCCCCCAGCCGCCGTCGTTCGATCTCCCATCGTCGTCGTCGCCGTTCAATCTCCCGTCGTCGTCGTCGCCGTTCGATATCTCGTCCTCAATCTCTCTTTCATAAACCCTAGGTGAGATTCTGATATTTTTTTATTTTTATTTTTAAATTTAGAAATTGATTGTAAAATCGAATCTTTTTTTCCCATGTTAAGAAAAATGTCAATTTGGTAACTTTGGATTTACTCTAATTTGTCACTATTATCAGATTTTAAAGGAAAGCAGTCATTTGGTGTAATTGCGAACAATTTTTCAGGTTTTTTGTAAAGGTTTCAATGGAAGTTGTTATGTGATTGAGAGAACTGATTTGGTAAAATAATTAAGCAAAGGAATACTAGAGCATTTAGAATCAATTAGAATGTAGTGCTAAACCCAAGAGAATGTGCTAAGAGCGTTGTGCAGATTCATCAGTCTATCGTTATTTTTTAGATCCTAATGAGAGCAAAACTATGCTTTTCATATACTCTTACTTCACATGATCAAATCTAAAGTTAATTTTAGATAAAGAGCCTTAAGGGCCGAGGAGTTAAGCATCTCATCTTGATGGTATGCAGATTGCATATACAGGTAAAAGACTAAAGTAATAAGAGTAAATTAATCCCAATACCAAACAGAAAGCAGGGGTTTAATTTGGCTCCTAGTTAAAAATTCATTTGTAGAGCTCTTTTTTTTTCCCTTTTAAAATTTTCGTCTCTATTTCTTCACTGATTTAATTGAAATATACATATAGTGAAGTAGTAGCATAGTTACCAGTTAAGAGTTAGCACTATTCTAAATCTTTGGATTGTTGTGGTATTAAAAGTAATTTCTTGTATACTTCTTTTCTGCATAGGCCTTCGACATAAACAAAACATATTAGTTTTTTGCTACCTATGCAAATATGTAACTTATAATCGTATAACTTTAGCATACAACATTTACTGCTAATAGTCTACTAAAGTAACAGTGTTTTGCTAATGATTGTTCTAGTAAGTAAGATTCAAATTAATTACCAATGAAGGATGTTGATTAATTTGTACATGAGTAATAGGGTATTGTATTGTGTTCTCTGAATATAGAATTATTTTTCCATGAAAAAAAGATCAGTGATGACTGTGTCATGCATGTATGTGTGTATTTGTGTGTATATGTATTATGTATTGTGTATGTGTTATTATTACATATTTCAGTAACTAATAAGCGATATGGGCTAAGCCTAGCCTTTAGTTTTATTAATTTTCTTGTTGATTTATCCACATTTTCTACTTTGATAGCGTATCTGAATAGAAGAAATCAGAAGTGATGAGTGGTTTAGGAAGAACTATGTGCCTGCTAGACATTATGAGAATGAGGATTTTGACCTTGATGATGTAAATGTTGTTTTTGATGTACCTGAGGTAAGCCTTTTCCCCCTATTTCATTGCTAATTCAAATATAGCATACAAGGTTTAGTTGAAGGCTTCACATTCAATTTTTATTTCTCTGAATCCTTAATTTTAAACAAATCTTACATCGGAAAAAAGAAGAAGAAGTAAAACTTCCTGAAGTATCAAGTATCAACGAGTGGTATCTTTTAAATTGGGACAAAATATGACCATTACCTCATTTTCTGTTCTATAACTTGGTATAAATATTTAACATGAGGTTGTGAACTGCCTCTATTATTAAGGTTGTGGAACTGCAAGATCATCAGGTTAACGAACAATTGCAAAATGTGGAATCAAGACCACTGGTTCTTAGTGCCTTTGATCTTATAATCTTATCCCAGGGGCTGAACCTTTCATCATTATTTGATCGAAAAGAGGTAAGTCGTGTACACTTGCTAATTAACCTAGTTTTAGCTCCTTCTTTTCATAATATCTCATGTTATATTAGTAAATCTATTTGTTGTTCCATGTCTACTATCACACTGAACTTTGATTCTTAAATCATTTCAGAGTGTAATATATTGAACAACTTAACCATTTTTATTTTGTATCTGTCCTAATGGGTAGGCATCCATTGTATAACATCTACTTAGCATGTATCTTTCCATCAGGAATATATGTTCTTGTCCACCCACCTACCAACCCATTCAACAATGTGTGGTATCCTTTGTAAAAATTCTCTTAAAGTAAAGTTATGGTGGACCTCTAATAAAAAAAAGACACTGCACTCAATCCAGACCTAGAATACTTGAATACGTCCAAATCAAACGTTCTTAATCTTTATCTTACAGAACAATTTTTTGTGTTTTATAGAACCTATAGATTAAATTTAACTAATTATACGTTTGCCAAATACAGCTTGAATTGAAGAATGTTACATCTAGGTTGACTTGGAACTTCAAGTACAGAAAAAGAAAATAATGATAATTTAAACTTATGTAACAAATTACGCTCCTATAGATTAAATTTAACATTCTTCAAGTCAACCTATAGATTTCTTTTCCTGTAATTTGCTAATCCTTGCTAAGCCTCGTTAATAAATTAACAATAAAAAATAAAATCAAAAAAATATTTTTTTTTAATTTTAAAAAAGGATATAAAAACAAGAATTTGAAGAATTCTTCTCTTTGGTAATTTGTGATATTTTAAAAAACCTTTACATACAATTTAGCTATTTTATTTGCCAAACTATGAATTAGCCAAAAACTCATGATCAATTATTGGTTATTTTAATAAGTAGAAGAAATTTACTGCATCACTGTCCTAATTATTTCAATTGTTTTTTTTCCCGTTAGATGCATTTTGTGAGTTGTCGATACCGATGATATGAATGTGACTTTTGGAAAAAGAAAATATACTAGTTTAGTCGGATATGCACGTAGTAAGCTGGCACAGGTATGCTAAACTTGTAATCATATGATAATAAGCTCATATATCTTCCAATAATATACCCTTTTTACTGCTTATATCATTAGATTCTTAATATTTGGTTCTTTGTTCCTATAAATTTCAGAACTTTCTTATGCTTAATAGTCATAATTGTTTCTCTAGCCTCTTCATAAAGTTTTCCATGATGTAATCTGAGAGCGGAGTTTCCATTTCAGGTGAAATTCAACAGCATCCTTCAAAAAAGAATACCTGCTGAAGCTAGCATCAATGTTATATGTGTTTCTCCTGGGATTGTCCAAACCAATGTGGTAAGAATCTTGGATAACTGTATTGTAACTGTTATGCTAGTTTGATTTATTTGGTGGTGCTCTCGGAAAACTGCATTCAAGAGTACGCTCCTTAAAGTTCATGTGTTCAAGAATTTAAGTTTTAGATTGAGAATTAAGATATTCCCAACAAGCTTAGTCCTAAACTGATATATGATTGGCTAGAAAGCCTTCATTAGAACTTCAACTAAGTGAGATGCTATTTATGAGTTATAAGTTATAACAACATATTATAAGTTTCTTAATACCTAACAAATTGCATGGATCTCCCAATTACCACACTCCACTTATTATCTGTACTACATTTATGTTCATGATATATGTGGATGTTTTCTCCATTAAGTCTGATGCAACTTACACAAATTTTTTGATCCTCAATTACATCATTTTCTTAATCTCTTCAACACATTATAGTTGGGCTCTTGGCTCATTTGATTCCTTGTTTTGATTGAGAAATGCCTTACTTACTTTGTGCAGGCCAGGGATCTGCCTAAAATCATAATAACTGGTTACCGTTTGATTCTTTGCTTCATCTTTGATGCCCAAGAAGGTGGTCATGTCCATGCCCAAGAAGGTGGGCAGGTCCCTAGTTCAGTTGCATTTCACTAGCCCATCTATCTCCAAATAATAGATATGTTTTGAGGTGTATATTTATTACACTGCATGTTCGAGAAGTGCTCTCTTTGCAGCCATAGATCCACAGGTGGCAGAGTACTGTGGAGTCCTCAAGGTCGACGAATGGCCTGTATGTCCCCAAGACTGCCGACCAATGAATGCTTCAGAAGAAGCCCACAATCTAGAAACTTCTCAAGGGGTCTGGGAAAAGACACTTGAAATGATTGGTCTCCCTTCAGATTCTTTAGAGAAGCTTGTAGAAGGAGAACAAGTGCAATGCCGGTATGGATTGGAGAAGTGATATGTGATTCTTTAAACAGAGCTTGGAATTACGTAGTGAAATGATTGTTTCTAAATAATTTACTTACCATTTGAAAAAATCAACCACCGTGTAATCATCGTTTGCTTATTTACTGACCACTTGAGGAATCTGGTCTTGAATTTTTCATCTCCTTGGTAAGAATCCAGCCAACGCTAGCAATCTTTGGCCGAAAAACTCTGTGCATATTGTGGGAGGCTGTGTAATGTTATCTGGTGAATGCAGCAAGACCTATGTAATTATTAGAATTAATATAATTTGTGGATAATTTGAATCGAATTGTTTAATTATTGGAATAAATTTGTGTTCTAAAGTACTTTTATATTAGAATGAATTTCCGAAAATGATTCTGAATTGAATTAGAGGTGTTTGATTTGATAAAATCGAAAACCACCACCACACAATTTTCCTAAAAAAATATATAATAATAATAATAATAATAATAATAATAATAATACCTACCCGGCGTTTTGAAACGTCGGGATAGGTTTTTTAATGGGAAATTTTTTTAAAAATAGAATTAACAAATCTCGGCATTTGTAAACGTCGGGCAATCCTTATAACATACACCGGCGTTTGAAAACGCCGGGGAAAGTATTCCGCAACCCCGGTGGGGGAATGCACGGCGCTTGTGGTAGCGCTTTTCGAAGTATCGGGGGGACCAACCCCGACGTTTATAAACGCCGGGAATTGGCAAAAAAAATGTCGGGGTTGACCTTCTTATTTGTAGTGATGGCTCCTCAGTTGGGATAACTTAACTCAAAAACAAACTTAAGCAAGAGGGGATGGCCTGGAGATGGATCATGCACTACCTGTGCATGTAGTTCTGAAACCTGCTTTCATATTATGTTTGAATGTCTCATAGTCCTAGATGTATGGTCATACTAATATCTTCCAACTCACCAACTTTCCTAGGTCCCTCCATGAGTGCTTGTTTGGTTTATGTCTTGCATACTTGGGTTCCATGTGAAGAGAAGGCGATGAAGTAAGAAGAGGTGGAAGTGTCAATGGAGGGAAGTATTAGAAGCAGTCAGCAGCTACAGCAGCAAGGCAGTTGACTGCTTATGCTATCTGGTTTGGAGATGACCAAATGCAGGCGGCGGCAACATGCAACAATTTGGGTCGAGTTTGGGTGTCTGTTTTGTGCCTATCTTCTATTCTAGGTTAGATTGCATGATTCCTATTGTGTAGCTTCTTCTTTAGGATATATTAGATGGATATTGTATCAAGACTACAACCTAAGGTTTATCTAGATCTCAATATATTATTGTACTGACCTCCTTTGAAAGGCAAGAAATAATACTTCATTGAGAGTTTTCATTGTAAACAACATATTATCTTCTAGTCAAGCGTGAGAGGTAGATATATTTTTGGTGAGAGAGTTTGTAACTCTTGTAATCTTCTCTAGTTGAATAATATCTTCCTTATTTCTCCCCGGATTAGGTTCTGTCGGTAGTAATAGGAATGGCAACAAAGGAGAATTCCGGCCCGAACCGGGACAAACATTGAATGCTTTCTATGCTTGATTTGATTTACTTGTTTGATTCTTCATTGAATTGGTTATCTCTTCTCGCTCCTAAAGTCCCACTCTGTTGCGCCAAATTCCTAACAACTGGTATCTCATCTGATACTAGCATAAAGGAAAACACATCCGACTCAAACAAAAGACATCATCCAAAATCTCACCTGATCAATTCTACCACTACATCAAATTCAACCAAACAGAGAGTAAATAAAACATGAACTATTCGAAATACCGGCGGTACATTGCATAAACCATAAATAGCGCTTACAAAATCAGGATTTTAAGAAATTGCTTATTGATTATTTATTTGATTGTCTGGTTGGAGTCTTCGGACTCTATCCGTTTCATCAAAAAAAGAAATTGCCACCTCATAAAGTAAAAATAACAAAACTGGTGCAGCTGAGAATACCCCCATCTTTTGCTTGTATTTATGCCTTCGAGTAATGGTGCAACTTGTACAGGCTAACTTTGCCACCAGCATTACCAAATGCCATTAAACCACCACCAGGACTAAAATCCAAACACCGAGGATGCGACAAGCTACACCTCACAGGCCAGTTCGAAAACACAGTAAAGGATGGGATATGAACAAGCTTCAGACTGTCCTTCTTCATGCTTGAACAAATAGCCAAGATTTGAGCATCATGATTAAACTTGATAAAATCAACCTTTGTTGTTAGATTCTCAATTGTCTTCAATGGCTTCCTCTTACCCCCAAGAAACTCCTCCCTCTTGTAGATGTTCACAATTCCACTGCTTGAGCCAGCAAAAAATAGAGAGCTATCAGGAGAAGCACATAAGGCCGAACCACTAATGCAACCTTCATCAACACCCTTATGAATGCATCTCCGCATCCTTAGATCCCAATGGTACACCTGCCCATCTCCACCACTACTCATTAGCTGTTTTCCATTATCAACGAAAGCCAAAGAATGGGCAGTCCCATTCATTTTCATATTTCCAATGAGCTCTTTGGTTTTGGGCGAAACCAAAAGGATGTAACCTTCATTCCCAATGAATGCAAGAGTCTTTGAATCAGGTGAAACCTCAAAAGCCTCTAAACTCTTCTCCTCTCACCCAGTCAATGGACCAATCTTATCAAAATTGGCACTAACCATACAGGGCCGGCCCTGAGTTCCGGGGGGCCCTAGGCGAACTTCCGAAATGCCCCCCCCCCCCCCCAATATAAAAAAAAAAAATTTACGCGCGAAACGCGTGCCTATATTTACAAGAGAAGTTTGAAATCGGAGGCCCAAAAATGGCGAATTCCGCGGGGGCCCGAAGCGGCCTCCTTGCCCGCCTACATATCAGCGCCGGCCCTGTAACCATATCAAAACTATAAAAGAACTTTCTTCTCCCGGATACGATAACCTGGGACCCATCAGGCATAAAAGAAGCCTTATATATCGGACCATCCTCAATGAAATGCTCTGCACTTTGGTGTTGCGCTTTCCATCAACCTGGAAAAACCTCAGCCTCCTGTCCAACCTTGCAGTGAGCAGCAACTGCCCGTTTCTGTGAAACTGAACCGAATTAATCGGACCATTAGAGGGCTCTTCTTTGTTAGCATCCACCAATCTCGAGAACTCCAACGTCCCAGGAAGCAACTTGGCATTACTTCTCACCACAACTTGTTCATTGCTCCTAAGAACATTGTCGTCATTTTCAACATCTGATTCATCATCAGATGAATCAACAGCAGCAGCAGCTGAATTTTCCCAATCTGTGTTGGGGTTCAATTTAGCATGCTGAGCCCGCAATCTCGAACCATACTTTTTCGCCAAATGAGATTCGCCCCTGGTTCAGTTATTAGTTTTCTCAACATTTTCTTCTTCGCTAAATCGATAAGCATCCGCTCGTCTTCGTCCTGCTCATCATCCCAAGTCGGCTTCCTTTCTTCTTTCTCTAAAACTCGAGGTTTCGAGTCCCCTTCATATGCAACAGCCCTTGTACCATCGGTACACTTGTCCACGAAAAACAAAGGAGCATCATCTTCATCTCTCTCCCCATCTTCCTTGCCAAACTGGAGAGGAGTGTACAGATTCCCGAACAACGCACTTTCAAACCGCTTCATCTCCTTCTCTTCCTCATTCTTCAACCCCTCATCGTTCGTGCGACTTCCCTTCTTATTCTTCTTCTTCTTCTTCTTATCCTCCTCAACTAACAGCTCAGGTTGGGGAGACCCATCAGCCAACTCTTCTTGATCGAGATTCTCCATTTTCTGGGTCTGAACTGGGTTTCGCGAAATCAAGCTCATTGTATAATAAAAATGAACTCTGACATCACATACAGACAACAACAACAAAAATCGAGAATTACAATTAAATCCAAGCTATAATTTGAATTAGCAGTGAAAATTTAAAGAAGGAGTTGAGAAGAGAAAGAGAGAGATACCGTAGTTGGAGAGGCGGAGGAAGGAGGAAAGGGGAAGAAAACCCTAATTGCAATTCTCTAAACTTCTTTTATTGTTTGTAATTGGGTCGGGTTCTCAATTGTTAATGGGCGTGCCTGATAAACCGAATATGAGGTTTTGGGTCGGCTCGGCTTTGGAGCGGAATTCAATTCGGGTCAATCCTGCATGCTCGTCTCTTACAAACACTAGTATTTTTCCTATGCACATTTTGATAAGAGTCTGAGGATTATCACATGCGATTTAAGTGTTAAGAATTAGTTTTTGAGTTGGGCGTGCATTGCATGTAATTGGCAGAAAATTTTTTGAAGAAAAAATTACAATTTGTACGTGCAATGCATGTGTTTATAATTAGAATTTGAGTTGTACGTGCAACATATGTGTATGTTTAGTGTTAAACAAATATTGTCAAATTGTTTTGCACGTGCGTTGCACGTTTTTAATAGGTGGGATTTTTTTTATTTGTTTGTTTTTGTTGTAATTAATGGGGGGGTTGGAGTTGCACGTTCAACGCACGCGTTTGAATGTTGACAACATTACAACTCCAACTCTACCATTATAATATTAGAAATTAGAGATTATATATAATTAGCACAAATATTAACTTGTTGATTGCTTGCATGAATTAGTGTGGTTCATTGGTAAGCCTCTTTACTGGTAAGTAGGTCGGGAGTTCAAATTCCGCTTGCACAAAAAAAAATTCCCAGTCAACGAGCGAGGAAAACTATTATCATGATCTAACTTTTTACGATTTTTTTAATAGTAAAAACGGCCAAAGTTCTTCTCTAATATATATATTTCAACATTTACTTAGCAACCTATCAAGCTTTCTTATATATTTCAACATTTGCTTAGCAATCTATCAAGCTTTTTTATAAAAAAGAAATGAGAGACGAGAGGCGAGAGGCGATGCCAGCGGAAAGGGGAAGAGTCTATTCCACAGGGCTTCAACGATGGGCAAGAGAGAAAGGGAAGAGGAATACGAAGGTCGTCAGCAGCAACAAGGTAGGGAAGATCTGCGGTCAGGTGCTTACGAAGGAAGAAGGAACGAACAGAGTATAGAGCACCTCGTACGATCCATAGAGGACGCTCGGGGGAGAGGTTTTAAGAGAGAGGGGATAGTGATAGAGTCGACAAGAGGAGGAGACGATCGCCAGAGAGGATCATAGAGGCTGCACAAAGGAAGACTTATGCGGAGGTCACGAGGGATAAAACCTATGGTGATCACAGTGGCACTCACAGCCATGCTGCGCCGGTAGAAAAGGTCAAGAAGACGATAGAGGTCGACGAAGGAGAATGGATCCTAGTGAGGCCCAAGAAAGTAAGAACGGCAGAGCGACCAGCGACACAAATCCATAGCAACTCGAATGATTCCCGTAGGTCGGCGACTGGAGCTCAATGTCACAAATGCGCTCGACAAAGGCACACGATCAATGATTATCCGAATCAATGGTTCTACTACGCTTGTAAACACTACGACCACATCTCCATAGCCTGCAGCAAGTTTAAGACGCCAACTAAGGCTACTTCAACGCCGCCTACAACTCTGATAGCCCCCAACCAAGCAGACTCGATTCAAAGTAGGACGGAGGAAAGCGCAGCGGGGGGAAGGAAAATTATTAAGGCCACCATTACTCCGACACCCATCATGGCTGACTTTGAGCGGCCCTACTCATCTTGTGTCATGATCAAAGCTCAGAGCAGGACCCCTACTAACTCCAACATAAAGTCACTCATAACTGCTAACACTTCATGCTCGAAAGAAGAGAAATGGCAAGTGCAGCAGCTGAATCAAAATGCCTTCTTCACACACTTCCTAAACCAAGAGCGTGTACAGAAACTGCTAGACTTAAAGGGATTAGAGGGTTAAGCTTGCCAAGAGTTTTTCGTCACCTTCTCTCGATGGACGAGGAAGGTAGGCGCTTTCAAACCAGAGTCGCTGTCGTCGGTGTGGATCAGATTATTCAATCTCCCCTTCCATGTCTGGGTGAGATCGGGCTTCCAAAACGTTATTAGGAGCTTTGGACACATGCTCGAGATTGACAAAAGTACACTCTTGCACAATAGGAGGGACTTCGCTCGAATTAGAATCAGTATAGAGGCTAAGGAAGATATTCTGTCCACGATACAAACGGAGTTCAACGGAGAGGTGTATGAGGTGAAGGTGATAACGGAGAGGAAGAAAATCGTCTCGTTCAGAGGAACTAGCGACATGGGTTCAACACCAGACTCAAAAGGTTTCAAAAGGACGGAGGTTGAAGACGATCGCAAGCCGTTGGATTACGATAGGAGCAATCAGGGGCTGTTCACTCAAAAAAAGCAATCAGAGTTGATTCAGCCATCAGATCGTAATAAGGAAAATCACGAGCATCCATCTCATATTCAAAAAATCGTCCAAATGGCGCCAACCTTTTAGTCTCGAAAGGCGCATGAGAGGGACAGGTCACATACCGTGTTGCAACGCGAGGAAAGAGGAATGGCTGAGAGCGACGTCTCCACTATGCGGTATCAGAGAGGTCACATCAATCATCAACTCACAGCAGGGATTCTCAAAAGGGGAGATCTAGGTTTTAAGGAGACAGCTGTATTAATGAGGGGACACAAAGACATTATCGAAATGACCAGGGAGGACTTCGACACATCAATTAGACGTGCGGTTCATGAGGTGGTAAAAGGGCTTCATGGGCTGGGCCAGCAAGAACAACTGGGCCCTACAAGGAAATTAAAAGCAACTGCCGATAACTCTAATGAAAAGCAAAATCAATTTCTGTCTTGCGCCAATTCTTATGTGGTTTTACTAGAGATTAGCGCTGAACAGAATAATAAACAACTTGAGAAGGTGGAGACGCTGCATCCAAAGGTTATCAGCCTCGAATAGGGGACTAAGTCTGATACTTCGAGTGATGAAAGAGGAGATCGAATTGAAGCTCTATATGGAGTAGGCGAGGATCCACATATCTCAGAGATCGACGCTGATAAATGGGAAAAACAAGATTGGGAGCTGCCCGGAGGAGAGAGTGAAAGCAAGACAACAGTGGAATATCAAAGAAGGAGTAAGAGGCAGCTAGACAAATGGGGAAAGCAGGGACTGAATGAAGATGACCTCATTAGAGTAGCGGCCAAGGCTAAAGAGCCAGTATCAGCATGTGGAGGTAACCCTACTTATAATCTTTCTATTTTGAATTATATCCCAGACAATACTCTACTTTACTATGCTAAACTTTTCGGTCTAGCCACCGGCTCTACTGAGGCAGAACAACTCCATGTTGTGAGCTCAAGGGAAATTGATAGGGTCATCCGTTAATAGGGTGAGGAGTTTAAATATATGAGAGTAGAGGTTTTAGGGCTGCAGAATAGTTATTAATGTTATACATCTTCTGGAATGTTAGAGGGATGCGACAGAGATCAAAGTCTAGGCTAATTAACACTACCATTTCCAAGCATAAACCGTCAATTTGCACGCTACAAGAAACCAAATTTGAAAATCCCAGAGAAGAAGACTTTCAATGGCTTAAATCTCTTGTAGGGTACGACTGGAGATTTAAATCAACTATAGGTTTTCCGGGAGGGATCGCTTTAGGTGTTGGCTTGAATGTTTTGGAGGTCATAGATGAGGATATAGGCAATTTCATGGTCACAGTGAGACTTAGACGGCGAAGCGATAACTGGAATCACGTAGTCACAAGCGTGTATGGACCATACGATTTAAGAAGACGTGCACTGTTATGGGAGGACATGAGAGCGATCAGAGACCGATGGGCAGACCCATGGGTGATTGGAGGAGACTTCAATATTACCAAATTCCAACATGAGTATAGGGGTAGAGGGGCTAGTGGGACCGATAGACTTAACTTCAACAACATCATTAACGAATTGGAACTAGTTGAGCTCAACCCGACTGATAGAAGTTCACATGGACGAATATGCAACAGATCCCGATTTTAGCAAAGCTTGATAGGATCTTTGCGTCTTCCGAGTGGGAGGAGGTGTTCCCGCTAACGTCTGTCAAATCCATCACGAGATTTACATCAGACCACACTCCCTTGGTGTTACAGTGTGGCGACGACCGAGGCACTATTCGACACCAGTTTCGATTTGAGAAAGCCTGAACCTTGAATAGCAACCTCCGAAAGATAATAGAGCATTCATGGAATGCAGATACGACTTCAACGGGTGCTATCGGAATTTGGATCACAGAAACTAGGAGGTTGCGTAAACACCTGAAAAGGTTGGGCTAGACAGGAGTTTGGACAGTTCAAAAGAAAATTGGAAGACTTGGGAGATAGAGTTAAGGTTCTAGAAGAGGCAGAGGAGGAAAGAGATTTATTGAGTTCGGAGGCTGAGGAGTTGGCAAATAACAAATTACAAATACATCAGTACTCAGAGATGGAAGAACAGTATTGGAGGCAATGCTCGAGGGTTTAGTGGCTTTAGGAAGGGGACGCAAATATGAAGTTCTTTCACAGGGTAGCAAACGGAAGACGAAGGCGCAACTGCATTAATGGACTTCAGGTGGGAACTAGATGAATAGATAGGGCTGCAAACGAATCGAGCTATTCGCGAGCTATTCGTCTCGAGCTCGGTCAAAGCTCGGCTTGAACTGAGCTCGAGCCTAGCTCGAGTTTAGTTTTTTTTATAGGCTAAGCTCGCGAGCTATTCGGCTCGAATACGGTCAAAGCTCGGCTCGAACCGAGCTCGAGCCGAGATCGAGCTCAAAACTAAGCTCGTTTCGTAAATGAGCCGAGCTCGAGCCTGAAGGTATTCGGCTCGGTTCGGCTCGACTCGATTGCAACCCTATGGACAGAGAATGAGGGGGAGATCAGAAGACACATAGATGATAAATTCAAGGAACTAATGGGACAATCAAAGAGGAATAGATGCAGGCTACAACCTGAGTTCTGGGAAGGATCTAGAGTAGATGGAAGCGAAGGAATAGAAGGACCATTTTCAGAAGAGGAGGTACTTGAGCCAATCAAAGGGTTAGGATAAGACAAAGCACCGGGGCCTGACGGATTCCCTATCTTCTTCTATCAGCTTTAATGGAAAATCATCAAGAGGGACCTAATGGAAACCTTCCAAGAATTCCACCATGCCACGACTGATATTGATAGGCTCAACTATGCAAACGTTATTCTAATCCCCCAAAAGAATGATGTTCGAAGCTGTGAAGATCTCAGACCGATTAGCCTCCTCAACAGATCTTTTAAGATTATCACAATAGTGTTGGCCGCAAGACTATCTCCTCATCTTAATGATGTTATAGGCGATTCGCAGAGCGAGTTCATTAAAGGAAGAGACATTATGGACATCATGGCCTCTGCTCAAGAAATAGCTCAGGGACAAGTCAGATGGATTTATGTTAAAACTGGACTTTGAAAAAGCCTATGATTCAGTCGAGTGGGCTTGCGTGGAGGAGGTCCTAAAACTAAAAGGATTTGGCGATAAATGGATTTTCTGGATTACGAAATGTGTTCGTGGAGGTAAATCAAATGTACACTTTAACGGCAGGGCAGGGAAAGAGATTAGATGTCGGGAGGATTGCGGCAGGGAGACCCATTGTCATCTTTGATTTTCACCCTATGTAACGCCCCGAATCCCCATACTGGTGATTCGAGATGTAATCCAGAATCTTTCCTTCAAACAGCCATGATACAGGAAAAAGTAGGAAAATTTTAAACAAATTTTATTCCATGATGTACAGATTCAAGTGTTACAATATACGCTGTTTAGAAAATTACAAATCATGTTTTACAAAACAAAAAAATATATAACAACAGTGAATGAGGAACACTTGGTACTGTCACTTGGATGCACCATCAGGCTTAAGCTTTCCTGGAATTCACAGGTCAGCATCTAGCACCTAAAGGAGTGGGCATGTCAGTAATTCTACTAACGCAATGCTGATAAAAGCAGCGATCTCTAAACTAGACAAATCAAATATGAATTCAAAAGAAGAATGGCTAAATGAAAGGGAGGTGGGGTCGGGTCAAGTGTGTCCGTGTATGATATACCCTAGTAATCTAATGCACAAGTCAAGATGTACTTAATCTAATGCAAGCGAGACTTTGAAAACGTATGCATCCCATATTACATATTTTCCAAATCAAGCCATTGTCTCCAAATTTAGGGATTTGAACCCTCATCATGCATCCTATTCTCATACTCGTCTTGTTCCTGATAGACAGATCGTGGCTGATGAGATTGCAGATCAATCGGTCCCACCATTCTGTAGTCACATAGTGGTGTCTCGATTTGCCACTAGTGCCCGGTGCCCGGACCTCATTCAAAAGCCGTGACGAACTTAAAGATACATCGCAGCGTACCTATGGCACCGTATTTCACAGGACCGCTGCCTATACGACCCGTTCGTGTCCACCAACATAGGACTTGACGACCTCGAGGTTTCATCCCCCTATCCACCAGGAAATATCATCCCATTCTTACCACGGTACTTCAGGAACGAACAGTGCAAGATACGCACCGCAGCACGTATCCCTAATGACAAGAGAGTATGACACCCGATTACTAGTTCGCTAGAAACTAATGCGGTTAGGTGATGACCATATCTGGCTAATCCTTAAGTCTACCTAGATGTGTTGTAAGGGCATGGTCACAACCAGATCTATAGTCTAGGTTACACCTAGACTCAATGGTTTCCCTAAACGGAACCCTAGTCCTCGTCTACCAACCGACGGCTCCGGCGTCGCAACCACCTTGCTCGCCACTTCCCCATTTAATTTCGCCCTCAACTCGGCCCACGATCATCTTTCATGATTCTGACGGCGCCTGAGTTGGCCATCTTCAATCGCTAATGGCGGAAGTCCTGAAGTTGTCCTAATGGTTGGTAAGCGTAAGCTACTAGTTTGACAAGACCGACGGCTCAACTATCGATCGAGGCACTCCCCTATGTCTTAATTAGCATGGAACACAAAAAAAACAACTGAGTATGGGGGTATACAACTATCCCTACTCTCCAATCAACGCTCGAGAGTATAGGAAAGTCATGTATGTGCAAAATATCCACTCCCTAAGAGCGGCTGAATCTATCCAGCGCTTTGAAAAATCATAATAATTACTACACAGCTCGGAATCATGAGTTCCTAGGCTTTTTGGAAAGCTTAGGGTCTCTACTACAAGTATCTAGTGCGACACTTGGGCAAATCCCGAACGTATATGTCCAAAAAATCAAAAGTGCACAGACTTTATAATCTGCCCTAAGTATCGAACGTAGTCCACGCTAAATTCCGTATAAAATCAACCCCTTATCGGAAGCTCATGAAATTTTAGAATCCATAACTAGACACCCCACAATACATTGTGTCCAAAAATTGCACTTAAAATCCTAACATGCACAGAGTTATAGCTCTTCAAACATGATACAAATTCTCCACTGCTTTTTCAGACAAGCTCTATGCTTATACTTACGAATTATTTTGGAAACCTTATTAACGTCATCTAAAAATTCTAAAATTCTGGAATATTAAAATAGAATCCAACCACAAGTCGCTTGCAAAATTTCAAGGTAATATCATAAATACACACATTGTTATGCACCTAAGAATCTCAGTCCGTAAACAGAATTCTGCAGCTCTGTCTCTTTAGACCAGCGAGGTTTGGGGAATTTTTTGAGGTATCAAACCATTTCAGAGAAGGGTAAAAATGAGATTTTGGTAGTATACTTATACATAAGCTTCCACAAAAAAATTCAGCCAAAAATACCTAGCCAATAATTAATTATGATTTTTCGAAGTTACGACAGATTTCTCAAGCTGCTGTTTCTGTAGTTAACTTGCTGTCCGAAATTTGGAAACTTGTTTGGGCTATTCGATGTCTTTTAAATATTACAAAGAAAATCATGTAGCTTCTAGATACATAGCAAAACATTCTCCCAAAATTTGGGCTCAAGATTCTTAACCGTTCATGAGATAAAAATTCCCAAACTGTGCATCAAGAATATGGTTCTTAAACAAATTTTGAGGAGAAGTTATTCTACCATAGAACTTCTTCTTTTCTTAGCATGCTCATCATTCATACATAGCCAAAAACAAGATTTTCTTGGTTATTCTTACATGCAAATTATCACGCATAAATAAAAACTAAATTTTTAAGTGTTTAGAGAAATCACCTACACTTTGAGTTGCAAGATAATCCTCTTGTGTGCTCTTGGCTCCTAGCTCTTCAAGGTTGCTCCCTCTTCACTTATACTACTCCTCTATACTTCAAAGATTTCCCTTTTTTCTTTTTCTTTTTTTTTTTTTTTTTTTTTAACCTCTAAATGCTCTAGTTTTTCTTTTCTTTCTCTCTTGTTCTCTTTTCTCTCTTTTTTTTTTTTTTGAAGTCACAAGGTGAACAAATATGAGAATGAGAAGAAAGGAGATTGATTTTATACAATAGAGGGAGAGAGAGAGAGAGGGGGTGGCCGGTTTTGCATAGGTGGAGGGTGGAGATGTGAGGAGAGTGAGTTAGTGGAAGTGGATGGTGAGATCTCATGCCAACTCATCAAATCCTAGAAGCTTCAATATTTTTCTTGGACTCTCATGAAGACTTCTTCATGAGTAAATTCCCACCCTTAGATCCCATCAAGATGGTATTTAGGGTTTGATTAGGTTAAGGGTTAGGTTTTACCCTAAGTCACCAAACGCTAAGTCTCCATACCCTAACCCTAACCCTATTGCACAAATGTGCATGGCTATTCACTTCAATAGTCATGAACTAATTTATTCAAGTTATAAATTTAGTAGGAATCATATATATATATATATATATATATATATATATATATATATATATATATATATATATATATATATATATATATATATATGATTGTTTTATTATTATTCGGGATATTACAAAGCTTCCTCCCAATCAGTTGATACTAAAATCCTATCTAACTTGGCAAGGATAGGATTAACATGCATATTCGTCCAGGTAAACCTCCTATCTGCTTTTTCGATTTCCATTAGTTCTAACTCATCGATTGTTGAGTTGAAGTTATCCCTATCATGACTATTTGCCCCTATTCCTCTATGCTCGTGTTGGAATCTAGTGATATTAAAATCTCCTCCAATTACCTAAGGTCCATCCCATCGTCTTCTAATCACTCTAAGTTCTTCCCACAATTGCCCCCTTAATCTGGAGTCATACAGACCATATACTGAAGTAACCGTATGCTCCCAATTATCCCGCCTTCTTCTAATTTTGACTGTAACCGTGAAGGTTCCAATTAACTCATCAACAATATCGAATTCTCTCGGGTCAACGCCGATGGCGATACCCCCCGAAAGACCGATAGCCAACTTGTACCTCCACTCGAATTGATCAGCCCCCTTAAGACTCTGAAAGTCTTCAATCCTGGGGTTCTCGATCCTAGTCTCTTGTAAGGCACAAATACATGGTTTTTTTTCTTAAAAACAGTGTCGCTAATAAGTTTTTTCTTAGATCTTTGCCTCATCTCTCTAACATTCCAAAAGATATATAATATAAAAATAGAATATACACCTCACACCTGCTCCTCTACTCGGACCCTGTATCTTATAGGCCTATTGACTTAGTAACCCCTCTGATCATTTGGACCTATTGTATCTGTTCTGCTCTATTGAAACTCATGGATAGACCGTAAAAACTTGAGTAATAGATAAGAGAATCGTCATTTAGCTAGTTCAAAATAGACAGGTAACTATTAGGAGTACCTCCACAAGCCGATGTGGGCTCCTTATACTTTGACGCCGCTTTAATAAGGTCCTCCTCACTAGGACCTTGAGATCCCCATTTGTGTAATTGCCTCTTTCTCTTTCTTTTATAATCTACAGTCTTTTTGATAATGAATCCTGAACCTTCTCCTCCTGCCAACTCCGTAGCTTGTTACCAGATATCAGCGTCAATATCCGAGAAGTGATTGTCGTCTCCCACTCCATCAAGATCGCCAATCGTCTCCTTCCCTGTATAATTTCCCTCTTCCTTGGTGTCGTTGTCATCTTTATTTCTGCTGTCTAAACCAGCCTCCACCTCATCAATCATCTCTTGCTCTTGTAATCTTGTTGAATTAGAAGACCCAACTCCCAAATTAACTTGGTTGTCTTCATTTACTAGCATTAATATATTCTTCCCTATATTCTCAATGCCAGGCCCATCTACATTTGTTTGGACTGTAGTCCTCGGCTTTGTTTGAGCATGACCCCCACCATCATTTGGCCTACTGAAATGTAGGCCCAACCCATTGATACCAATCAATGCCCTCACTGCAGCTTGGATAGAAGCATCGAATTCTGTTCGCGATAGGGAAAGGATGTCAGAACCCACTTGCGTCGCAGCCACTGTAACATCGAAACTTGCACTGCTCGCTCCCTTCAAAATCCCTATTTTTTTAATGTGGAACATTGGGGCTATCACTGTCCTTGTCACGTCACCGTTCCTGTCCTTCTCATCCCCATACGTTGTAGGACAGATGGAACCAACTAGAATCGACTCTTTACCCCGTTTCAAAATTGCAGTGCTATCCACGCTCTGAGATGGACACTCCATATGCTCTTGGATCCCATCTATCGGTTTGAGAGGCTAGTAAGCTTTGATTTTTGAATTTGCAATACAGATCCTCGTTTGGAGGATCCAAAGGCTTGCGGGCATCTTCAATCTCTCGATTATAGGACTGTACATCTTCCTCCTTTGTCTCACTCGTTGCTGCACCCCTGAACGAAACACTCTTTTTTTTTAATGATCACCTTAATCTCATAATTCTCTTGCTCCTCCACTTGAACCATGGAAGGGATGGCATCTATGTTCTCGAATCCTATTCGAAGACGAGAAAAATCACGGCGAGACTGCATCATGGTTCCTCTATCGATGTCCAATACAAAATTGAAACCCCTTGCCAGGTTACAAAAACCGGAGCGTACCGAGCAATGAAAGGGGAAACTGTAAACTCTGATCCAAACCGAAGGAAGAAACTCTGGCTTGAAGGCACCGATAGTTTGCGACCAACGTCTGAATGTAATATGGAAATCTTTCCCTTTAAGTCCACCTATAGAAATCTTCTTTTTGACTCTCTTGTCGTTCTGGCAGTGATTGAAGAATTCATTCTGACTAGTCGGTTGAGCAACCAATTTCGAAGGTGATGAATGTCGAGTGTTTGCTACCAAAAGGTTGACGACATCTTCGCTTGTTGGGTTGCCTAAAAGGGCTTTAACAATGATGTAATTCGTGAAGCGCCTCTCGAACTCTGCCATAATCGGGGTCGGAGTAATAATCGCTATTGGCACCCTCCTACATTCGGCGAAGCTTTCTTGAGTTATGCTGCGGGTGTAGTTAGAACTTAAGAGGGCGTTTGGTACGTGGGAATGTGCAAGGAAATCCCATATTCCCTATTAGATTACCTTGTTTGGTATGTGGCAAGCATAGTTTTGGAAGTAATGATAGATTCCTAAGAGAATCAAAATCCTTTGTTAGGAAGAATTTCCATTCCCCCCAAAAACCATGGGATTTGAGGATTTCCATGAGATTTCCATAAAAACAATAAAATAACAACAAAAAAAACTAGAATAAAAAAATATTTTCCTCCTTAAAATCATGGGATTTGAGCATTCTCATGTGATTTCCATAACAAACAATTCAAAAAATTCAAAAAACTAGAAAAAAAATTACAATAATAAATGATTCTCGGGAATGCAATGTACTATACCAAACGCGATAATGCAACATTCTCGGGAATCTTCATTCTCACCTTCACATTCCCGGGAATCCTTTTATTCCTAGGAGTTTTCCGATCCATGTACCAAACACCCCCTAAGGGGTATGGGAGGTGAATTATTCTCTGATTTCGTCACCTTGTTCAATACACACTCTTTTGAAATTTGACCTGATCTTTTACAAGCATAGCAAAACCATTCGTTGATGCATTCGTGGATGAAGTGTCCCAATTGCGCACATTTACGGCACTGACACTTAACCTCTCCCTAGGATGATTCTGACGAACTTGATTTTATGTGTAGCCTCTTCTCTTTTTCCTCACTTTTCTCGGACGCACCAAAATCCACTCCCCTTCGTCGTCCTCTTTCTTAGTAATATTTTCTCTGGTCGGCGTCGCGCTTCTCCGATGAACTCTATGTTCATCGTAGACAACTTGTTCATTCCTCGTTACCTGTGCATATGTCCTTCTATGGTTGCCCTGCACGGCGATCAACTCTGCCTGTGTCCAGTGAAGACCTCCTATGCTTCTCCTCCTGATTTCTATCATCTTGAAGCCTTCTCGAAACACCCGAACGACCTCTATGGTCATTTCGTGGCTCGCGAGTCCCTAATCGCCTCATTGGTTTGAACAAAACTAGAGGGGGTGTAGAGTAAATAAAAGAGTGCCCTAGTTCTATGCCATGGTCTCTAACAGACAGAATGCCAACAACAACGCTAGGCAGTTAATATCGGTTTTTGGAACTAATCGGTCTAGAAGTGATTAGCGATTAATCGGTTAATCGAAAAATAATCGGGGATTAAATCGGAAAAATCGTTATATATATAATTAAAAAAAGATATATCCTCATTATCTAGCAACCCTAAATCCTAACATAAAACTATTATGAGATTATCAAATAGGAACATATAGTTTTAGAGAAAAAGAAGAGTACTTGGTTTGAGCTGAGTTTGGATTCTAGATGTAACACCCCGAATTCCAAAATACAACTGAATTCGAGATTTCACAGGATCTTTACGCTTCTTTCGTACAATTTTACAAGGAATTTAAAACCTTTCACTTTACATCAGAGTTACATGGAATCTTTACACTTTACATTTCACAGCGGAAGCAATTTACAATATTTATACAGAAGTACAACAATATTTGAATAATCTCTAAGCATCAGTTCTTCCTTAATCTTTATCAGGCCATTTACCCTGCATACAAAACTGTGGGTACGTCAGTTTATTCAACCGACAAAAATTATACACGGCCATCCTCTCTATGCCGAAAACAGTATAACGATTCTCATTTCTTAACAAAATCACAAACTTGTTCACAAAACAAAGCTAAAGGGACTATCCTATTGATGTCGTGTTGTGATTGTGCGCTTAGTCCTTAATGCAGTTATTAGGTTATATGACACTAATGCACACTTGTTCGGATTCTATGCATCCCATACTACATAGGTCCGAGGGCAAGCCCTTAATCATACTTCATCTTATAGGGTTCAATCCCTCGCTATGACTTAAAACTACTACGGTAACTACGGTAAGTATCTTAGATGTTCTATGATCTACGAGCCCATATCCAGACAGCCTGGAGGGGAATCCCATGCACTGGCATGACGCATCAAGCAGGCAGACTATGGACAATTCAGCCTCCGCCATGGAACAATGGCACCACCCGTAGTCACCAAAACACCCCACAAGCGTCGCCACCGGGATGATAATTCCGGAGTAGTGCCCACGCCATGTCATGACGCATCAAGCAGGCAGTCTGTAGATCACTCTCACACCGCCAATCCGATGGCCCTCATACTCGTATTTTTCTCTTACTTTCATCACATCTTCACTATGTATCTAGTCCTTAGTTTATTAGAATCATGGACAAAATCAATTCTCTAGAGTTAGCCTTTCCACTATACCGGTCTTAACCATTCATTCAACGTGACCCAATCTTGGTCTTTCCATTTCAAATTTCATTTCAATTCATTTCTTTCCAATGCCAGTATGAGGCTTAGCTACACTCTAGTTCTCAATTTCAATTTACAATTTCACAAGAATTGAGCCTTTCAAGCTCATAAGTTTATTTTTCATGATTACATCAGATTTTCCATTTCATGTTCATAGCATTAATAATCGTAAAACCTTTCATAAATTCAACAGAATAATTTACTTCACTTCATATGTGATTTCATGCAAAGGTAAATAAAATTCACTTTTCTAATCCGTCACATACAATCTCCATTATCAAAATCTTTTTCAAGCAATATATATATGTATTTATTTTTGTCACGAAACGGAAATTAAAATCTGAGACGTCAGAATAATCTGGACAGTCGGATCAAAACATAGCCAGTCGACTGTTCAGCTAAAGAAAATATTCAAGAAAATGCTCGGGATAGTCGACTGCTAACACGACCAGTCGGCTGTTCCGGAAAGATTTAAAATTCAAAAAGGATCAGGACAGTCGACTGTTACTCAGATCAGTCGGCTGTTCTGCAGGGTTTTAAACTCAGAAAGTTTTGATATTCAGGTCAGTCGACTACTTATGCCTATTCGGTCGACTGGTCAGCAATAAAAATGGAAGTACGGAAACGTTTCTTCTTCCCTTTCGATTAGTACACAACATTTCAGTTTAACTAAAATATGTTCATTTATCAATACTAACATGCAACTTTATTTGACTACCATCATTACACGCATGGTTTACAATTTAATGTAGAGATTCTCACAACTCGTATTTTTCACACAACCACGATTTCTAACAACATATTTTTTCTTCTTACTCATTATTTTTCTACAGAGATGAATATTAAGTCCAAATTAGCATACTAGATTAAAATCAAAATAACATAACATTAATCATATCATTCTATTAAGTTCACTCATTCGTTTCTTGTAATCGCACTTGTATTTCATTTTCATTCAAATCGTAGTATTAACAAGAGCAATAATTTCACTTGTTTATTCATGCATAATTAGTACAAAACTTAACATGGTGTGTTTCATTCTCTCAGACCAGTCGACTGTTCGACATGATCGGTCGACTGTACGGCTAGTTTTCCAATTTCTCAAAATGTCTTTAGTTCTTTTCCATTCATTCAAGTTTTCACATGATGTATATAGCATGGGAGATTTCATTATAACAATCATTCAATCAATCTAACTTTACACACACATAATGACAATTCAATCTCAATCCTAGCATGATTTCTATTCTAGAAGTCATGAGAAACACCCACCTTTTTAAAGAAAACAAAGAGAAATCCCTTAGAGCTTCCTAGTTTGCGATGCACGCCTCCACCTCCTTGCTCCTTGCTAAAACCGAAGCTTCAAGTTGGGGTTGAATAGCCGGCCTCCAAGGGAACACTCACACTAGAAACTACTCAATCTTTTTCTCTCTCTAAGCTTTTCTCTCTTTAACAAATTTTTCTATTGTACTAAGATGAGAAAAAACTATAGGATATTTATACTCAATTTTGGATGGATTGAATGGCTAGGATTAGATCAACCAGTTAGAGATTAAGGGCTAGGATGAATTAGGGAGTTGTAGTAACTACCCATGATGAGATAACTACCTCCACACTACTCCTATCTCTCCCTCTCTCTTAAAACCGGCCTACTAAAGGGTGTGCAATGCACACTATATTGCATGCACGTGCTACCCTAGTATCCCTCATTCTTAAGTTGTTCATGCACTAATTTATTTATTGTCTATTGTTGAGTCTACACTACATGTCACCATGAAAAAGAGAAATAAATTTAATGGGTTTACTATTTGGGCCAAAAAATCATGGGCTCAAGGAAAGATACTTAAATTAATTATAATGGGCTAGAATTAGGCCTAGGATTGTTATTTAGGCTTTTAGAAAATAAGCTTTTTAGGAAAATAAGGGAAAGAAAAATAATTGTTCATACTATTAAAGAAATTTTGTATATAAAAATAAATAAATAATATACATATGAAATTCGCACGTGCACAACACGTGGAAAAATAATAGTATTTTTATTAAAATGAAATTTGGGGTATTACACTAGATGTGGGTAGGGTCGGGTTTGCTGGTCGGTTCTATCAAATAAAAACAACCGAGGAGGTGCAGATACGGGTCGGATCAAGTATGTGACGGTACAGGGGGAGCGACGGCGGGTCGGGTTTAGGTTTGCTCGAGGAAGAAGAAGATAATCAGTTTGGGTTTGAGAATGAAGATAATCAGTTTGGGTTTGGGTTTGCACGAGGAAGAAGAAGAGAGCGGTGATATGTCGGATTTGGATTTTTGCGAGGACCAGAAGGGGTTTGAATTTTGAATTTGGATTTTGGATTTCGGCCAGATTGAGCCCAAATAATGCAAACGAGCATGAAAATTAGATGAGGATATTTAATCGGTTAATCGGCCACTTAAAATCGGCCGATTAATCACTAATCGGCCGATTATTCCCGATTAAATCGCTAACTATTGAAATATTATAAATCGCTAAAAGAATAATCGCTTAGCTTCCGACCAGGAATTATTTGGGCGTAATCGAGGATTTTAACTGCTTAGCAACAACGGCCTAACTTATTGAACCTGCCAAAGTCGAAACTCTTATAGGAGAGATGAAGCCCAAACTGTGTTTTTGAGCTTTCATCGTGTATATATAGGTTTTACAGTTTGTGTTTACCTTTCTGGGCTTTATTAGTCTTGTTTAGAGTCATGCCTGGCCAGTTCATTAGCCTCTTGACTAGATCTGCACCAAATATTTGCGGCCCAGCTAAGTGGATACAAGGACCCTTTTGAAATAAATGGGGAAGTATTGAAAAGGCATGCTATTATGCATACCTAGGCCACAGGGTTTAAAACTAAGGGACTTTTCCTTGAACTTGAAAATGTGAAGAATGAAACGCCAGATCTTATAGATAACATGCCACAGATGATTTCACCATTTATTTTTGAAAATATCGATTATGTGGCTTTACAATGCAGTAAGAAGGCTTTTACTTTACTCTTTATAATGAAGGATGATTTAGGCTTTTAAGTTTGCCCGTGGAAGCTCTAGCCTTGCCTTGAATTTGGCAATCAAATAGTCTGCAAAGGGCACTAAGGATTTTTTTCGTGTCTCCCTTCGCCTTGCCCTACGTATTTGTTTACCCTTTTCACTCTTCGCCTTCTGTAATAAGTACGGAGTCGAGAGATTTGAAACTCCTGCCTTGGGTTGTTTTGTGATCTTCTCATAGTTTTGTTCTTGATATCATTCAGATTTGGGTTTAATGAAATTGTTAAACATGAATAATAGATAATTATGATTAATGAATGATAGACAGTTAAGACATGTGCCTAAGAAAGGTTCAGCCTGAAGAGTTCAGGCGAAGTAGACTTGTTCTAGATAGAAGGATATGAGATTTCAGATTCACTGAGTGACTGTAGTATCCTTTTTCTGTATCTTGGTCTTTGCCAAGTTGCAGCAGCATCCAATTCTGATGTCATTATGTCGAGTGAATTATTTTACCAGTGAGTGAATTATTTTCTTACTTTCCATTCTAAACATTTGCTTCGGCGATAATTGACATGTACCTTTGGGTCTGTGACTCTGTATGAAGTGCTAGGATGCCGTTGTACCTTTTTCTGTAGTACTGAGTGTCGTCTCTGATTTTTTTTTATTTTCTTACTCAGTAGGGAACCATCTCCAAGAAACATGAGGCACACTCTCACCTCAATTATTCTCCGTTTTCTTGGAACGCGGTTCATCCACAAGGATGCCAACCTCTCGCTTTTTCCGATGTCTATTTCTCCAAAGAAGAGGGACACAGTGTGTAATGTGGAATCTTCGTTGGATCATTCTGGTGACAGCTTATTTAACATATTTTTGTCCTTGCTACATGGCTTGCTAAGTAGCTTCAAGCCAGGTTGGTTGAAGCCCAAGTCTGCCTCCAAGCCAACCGTTAAATCTCCTCGAGATTTTTCTGCGTTTGATCGCGAGGTAGCAGAGAGCTTGCAGGTTAGTTCTAGTCTGAAAAATTAATAATCTGAAAAATTACATTATTGGAATCTAGTGATTGTTAGAAATGATTAGTGGTATATATATTTGATTTCACAGTATATCAGAATGTTCAGGTAATCCATCATTCTTTCAGGAAATTTATGAGCTTTTTCACACTAGCATTATATCTTATGTTTCTGATTCAGCTCACCTACACAACAGTGGAAATCGACATGCTTCTTCCTGATGAATCTGTCTGAGAAATTCTCTACTACTGGAACTCAAGAGTTGGAGTTGTGTAATTTGTAGACAAACCAACTTAATTAATCTAATCTCAACCACACATTTTTAAGTGACAGTTATATTAACCATCCATTTCTAATTAATTACCAAGTTACCATAATGTCCTCAAAGTTCAAGTTTATTTACAACATAATTATTATTTACGCAAGTGTCATTCATATAATATAAAAGTTGGTGTTACTAGGGGTAATTTGTGAAAGAGTATGAGCTTAAGAAAAAAAGGCGTACATCACACATGTTGATCACCAGTGAAAAGAAAATTTATTAGTTTTAGTTTGGTTTTTCCATGTCGACCTCTTGTTGACTAATTATTAAGTTGGTTACATGGATGATGGTTGAATATTGCTGTCCACCCATCCCCAAATATAGGTAGAAAATACTGAACAAGTTAAAACATATAGAAGGGAAAGGAGCAAACACCCAAACACTAGCCTCACCTAACACCAAAACTTGATTTCTTACTCATGTATCAGGCAAATATAGTCAGCAAATAAAGAAGTGTCAGGACATATCTAATATGACATATTCACAGTAATGAGAAGCTGTGTCTATTTGCAATTATTTAGTTGTGTGAACTGCATATATAAATGTATACATTATACATGCTAATATCAAAAGTCATTCACTATAGCTCTTTAACAAATATTCGTTAAATTATTTCAGTTTTTTAGTTATTTCATCTTTATTGCCCTTAAATTTTTCAATACTGACTTATCCAATTCTCCAAAAACCTAACTATTTTTCAAAAAATGTGAGCACATCCATTAAAACTATGGACCATGCCAGGAAAAAAAATTTTATGAGTATAAACAAATACAACTACCTTTCTAATACAATCATCTTCTATATACAGCTCTCCTTGGAAATTTTATTGTTTCCTAATTGTTTTCTAATACAATCACCTTTAAATTATCACGAAGAATGATTAATATGCACATTTCAGGCATGTTATCGCGAAGAATGATTAATTAATTAAGTTGTTTAGTATAAATTTCGACAGTATCCTCAAAATTTTTACAGACAGTTAATATTAATCATCTCCTAAAATTTTCATATTAGCCAAGATACAAAATAAAAACCTAAATTTTGTTTGAAAACATAATAGATTTTTAGAAATTGTAGTAAAAATTTTGACAGAATCTCCCCTTAAATATTAGCCATTTTAGAGCAATTCCTTATGAAATTCTGCTCGCAATTAAAAAATTAACACGCATGCAGTCAATATGAATCCTCCTCAGGCCAATCCCAGCAACATCACACAGGCATCATACATATAGGGCTGGGGGTACAACAATTTCTTACGGAATTCTGCTAACAATTAAAAATATAACATCACAGGCAATAAATATCAATCCGCCCCAGGCCAAACCAAGCAACATCACACAGGTATCATATATATAAGGCTCTGGGGGGGAAATTCTTAATATAATGCAAGCTGCAAAATAAAAACCAAAATTTTGTTTGAAAACGTAATGGATTTCTAGAAAAACATTTGAAAAACCTTTAAAAAACCAAACACAGAACTCAATACTCCACAATTTTGCGGGTACGGGTATTAACATAACTATATTATATCATCATTATATACAAATACTTACATAATCTCCCAAAATGCTAAATATTACAACTATTACATCCTTCACCAAAATATATACCAACCAACCGAATGACCAAAAAAAATTTACAGTGTTGTAGGAAAACACAATGCTTCAAGTCTTCAAAAATGGGACCAAACAGTGTACCTAAAAAAACAGAAAGAGTTTACAATAATCAATCAAAACAATGAGAGTTTTAAAACTAACTAACAATAAATAACAAACAACAAACAATAACTAACAACAAACAGCAATCAAAACCTTTACATGGAATAATGCAAAATGAGTTAACTTTTTGGAACCTTCTTCGAAAAAAGGTAAAAAAAACACATTCGGGTATCTTCACTTTTTTCTTTCTGTTCTCTTTCCCTTTTTTTCAATATTGAGAGGTAAGATGTTTGAACTAAAGTACTGGTGTCTTGTGAGTGGAAAGATTTGTGTTTGTCTTGAAGATGAACTAATTAACTTGTTGCTAGTTACTATCTTAAGTAAATGTTACGTACATTAACACACATTGTTGTTTTCAACATAATCATGAACCAAACTAGGTTGACATGACAACTCAAATTCCTTTAGAATCTGGGTTTGTTGTATTTGTGAACGTACCTTCTTGTGGGGATGGTGGCATTGCATGTGATATTTGGACTGGGTTAGAACTCATGTCATGTGTCGGCACTTCACGTACGAAGCTTGAATTTGGATTGACATGTGGTGAGCATTATCAGTGAATACTGGAATTGTCATAAAATACCGACCTTCTCCTTTTTTTGCTGCATATCGAGCTAAAATTTTTACATTCCATTGATCTCTTTCCAAATTAGTAACTTCATAAATTTTCTTAACTAGTTCTATCATTGTAATGGTACGAGCTGCCCAAATTATTTCAGGACAACATCACTATAACAACAACCTATCTTTGGGTCACAAATTATTTCACCACCAAAATAGAACAAAATAGAAATATCGTAATTCATACATATACATATTTATATGAAAATACAAGTTATTATGTAATCACAAACTAAACCTACCCAAGTGTACACGATAAAAGATTGTACAAATCATACATTCAAAATAATAATCAGGAAGATTGAGCAATTATGAGCGCGAAGAAGAAGACGTAGAAAAATTGGATGAGATGAATGCACTTGACTCTGTTGCTATCCTCTTGACATTTACAGAAATAAAGAAATATGGGTCTTTTGGAAGAAGGGTTTAGGGTTTTGAGAGTAGGAGGAAAGAGGGTTGTGAGAGATGAAGTGAAGAGTTTCAGATTTATAAGAAATTTTGTGGGTCAGAGGTCGAATTTGGGAGAAAGGAGAAACACCTATTGACAATTGACAGTGCGACTGCGGTTAAAAAAAAACGACACTCGATGTCTTAAACAGCCTAAGACAGCGAGTCTGATTTTGGACTTTTTTTCGAATAACAACTAAGCTTACACTCGCTATCTCAGACAGGGAGGATCTTTTCACCACACACGCTATCTAAAATAGCGAGTATGTCATTTTTGGGAAATACTTTCAAAAAGGGTGATTTCGAGAAAAAAATTCGAGGAGTGTACCAAAGCAAATTACATTTTAAAGAAAAAATAATTATAAAATGTACATGTCTATTGTCTATATATATTATTTAATTTCTCTGCAGCAATACATGGATATGATGTTCCTTTATCTAGCCCTAATTCTAGTGACTTATGTAATTTCACGGAGCATAAAAATATTTCACAATTTTGAGAAACTACCCTTTTTTTGTAACTTGACAATTTTGAGATACTTTAAAGAGGTAAAATATTAATGACCCTACCGAATGGACTATACGCAGAGATAATTTTTTTTTCGATCCGCATTTAAATTGTGCAACCGGTAAGATTCAAACTTAGGTTGCTCTGATTTTATATTAATGATTCTACCGATGGACCCAAACTCCAAAGTTATGGTAAGGTTGAGCCGTTGAGGGTTGGGTTTTGATATTTATATTCTAACATAAAATACATAAATATCATGTCGGATGTGGTAGGGTTACAAGAGACCAAACTCCAGTACGGGCTCAAGCTCAAAGGAGTTGGAGGTAACAGAATCAAGGAGTGGGGGTTACGTCCATCAGCAGGAGCCTCAAGAGGGATTGCTATAGGGTTCAACTCGGATACTCTATCCTGCGTAGAGGAGTTCAGTGGAACGTTCTCCCTGACTGTCCGACTTAAGCGACGATCCGACGATTAGGTGCAGACGGTGACTGCTGTCTACGGGCCTAATGTGGCTTCAGACCGAGAGGCCTTCTGGCAAGAACTTGTCGACATTCGGCAGCGTTGGTCGGGAGCTTGGATTGTGGGAGGGGACTTCAACATCACTAGATTTGCCTTTGAACACAAGGGAAAAGGCTCCAGCGACAGACACAGAGAGGAATTCAATAATATGATCACGGAGCTAGAGCTGATTGATATCCCAATCAATGACAGACTATTCACTTGGTCGAATATGCAAGCGGCTCCGGTTATGGCCAAGCTGGACAGGATTCTGGTCTCTATGGAATGGGAGGCTAAATTTCCACTAGCATCAACTAGATCGATCCCTAGACCAACATCAGACCATACCCCGATCCTCCTCGATGTGGGGATACGCGGAGCCCACATGCCTCGGAAATTTAGTTTTGAGAAGGCCTGGTTGGAAATTCAGGGATTCCATCACATGGTTATGGAGAACTGGGCGCTCCCAATGGCTGGCAGGGACGCAGCATCCAGATGGTGTGAAAAATTCGAAGATTGAGAAATAGGCTGCGGAGATGGAATCGAACTAGATTCTCGACCATCTGGCGTGCTAAAGAGTCCTTTCTGGAAGGAATTGATGAGCTAAAGAAGGTGGAAGAGACGAGAGCTCTGTCGCAGGAAGAGCGAAACGGGCTACTAGAGTTCCGTGATAACATTGCCAATCTGTATAAACTGGAGGAGATCATATGGCGACAAAGGTCTAGAATCTCGTGGCTCAAAGAGGGAGACGCGAATACGGCCTACTTCCACCGTGTTGCAAGCGTAAGAAGGCGGACCAATCTTGTCTTATCAATTCAGACGGCTACGGGAACATCGCAAGACGAAAAGGTGATTTCCGCTACCTTTCACACTTTCTATAAGGGTCTCTTCGGGAGGAAGAATGATTTTAGGATCCCAATGAGCGATGACTACTGGCGGACGTACCAGAATGAAGCAGGAATAAACTTATCCACTTTGGAGGCGCCTTTCTCGGAATTGGAAGTCAAAACGGCCATCACCCAGATGGGAGCAGACAAGTCGCCTGGACCAGACGGCTTTCCAATGCTGTTCTTCTAAGTGTTCTGGGAAGAAATTAAAGAAGACTTTATGGATTTAATGGAGGAATTTTTTCACAACAGTCTGAGGCTAGGAATGTTCAACTTTGCAAAAGTTATCTTGATTCCCAAACGCGAGGATTCTAAGAGCGTTGGGGATTTTAGACCGATTAGCCTGATAAACTGCTCGGCTAAGATCATCACTAAGGTCCTGGCCATCTGCTTGGAGAATATTATGGACAGTTTTATCAGTAGGACCCAGACGGGTTTCATCAAGGGCAGATGTATTCTAGACTGCGTGGTCACCGCTGAACAAGTTATCCACCACTGCCACAAGAGCAACTCCAAGAACTTCCTCCTTAAGCTGGATTTCGAGAAGGCATACGACTCCGTTGACTGGGAGTGTTTGCTAGAGGCTCTCAGAGGGAGAGGTTTCGGGGACAGGTGGATAAGATGGATCAAACAGTGTTTGCAGTCTAGTAAAATGGCAATTTCAGTGAATGGGCGACCCAGTACTTCGTTTCCCTGTAAGAAGGGACTTCGGCAGGGGGATCCGCTATCCCCACTCTTGTTTACTATTGTAACGGATGTGCTGAGAGGTATGCTGGAAAACTATAACAAAAAAGGTTGGATTACGCCTGTGGCCAGTAGCACCTCTAACCAGGGATGCACAATTCTCCAATATGCTAATGACACCCTACTCTTTGGAAATGGGACTAGATCAAAAAAAGTCTGCTTCAAAGGGGCCCTCTACTGTTTTAAAGCCTGGTCAGGTCTCAGGATAAATTTTCACAAGAGCGCGTTGGTTCCCATCACACTCCTCGAGGAAGTAGCACGGAGCATGCCACCATTCTAAACTGTTCGACTGAGGAGTTCCCAATCAAATACTTAGGGCTCCCACTCAGACCAGGGAGACTGACTAAGTCTGACTGGTTACCTATTATAGACAGGGTGGAGGACAGACTGTCTGGGTGGAAAGGTAAATCGCTTTCTCTCGGGGGCAGAGTGGTACTCATCAACTCAGTGTTGTCTAATCTGCCCATCTACTATATGTTGTTTTTTGAACTCCCAAAGTGGGTTATCCAAAGGATTGACCGAATCATAAAAAGATTCCTTTGGAAAGGGGCAGATTCGAATAAGGGAGGCTACCACCTTATCAAATGGAGTATCGCGTGCATGAAGAAGAGATATGGAGGGCTAGGCATCATTGACCTTAGAGATATGAACCCTGCCCTTTTAGGAAAATGGTGGTGGAAAGATTTTCACCATTGCGGGGAAGGATGGCAGGATTTCATCCAGCCATACCTTCGGGGAAAAGGGACGAGAAGCTTAGGCTTCCGAGTAGGGTCGAAAGTCTCACGGTTTTGGAAAGGAATTACCAAAGCCACCGGACCGTTCAACTCGGCAGTTTCATCGATTATCGGTAATGGACGGTCCACCAGATTTTGGTGGGACAGATGGTGTGGTCCCCATGCTCTTAAGGAATCTTTCCCAGAGCTGTTTGAAAAATCGAGCCGACCGAATATCTCTGTGGCAGAAACCTGGAAAATGGGTAATTGAGACCGCCGTTCCAGGGAAATCCTTCCCCAGGATTGCACCAGCAACTGTGTGAACTGTAAACACACATAGCATAGTCTGGGGTGTTGTTAGCCCAAGGCCCAGACCAGATGCGCTGGGGACTAGAGAACAAAGGAGTGTTCTCAGTCAGATCCCTTTACCATCGTATTCACTTTCGAGGATGCAGACCCAACTGGGCAAAGGTGTTGTGGAAAGCAAAAACACCCCTTAAAGTCAGAGTCTTCCTCTGGCTTGTGCTCAATAATGCGATACTAACCAGGGAGAACCTGGCTAAAAGGCAACCCCACATTGCGACCAACTGTGGATTCTGCAACATGCACACGAAAAATTTGAACCATCTGTTTATTCACTGCACAAGAAGTAAGGCCACCATGATAGATGTTCTTCGAGCCCTAGGAACAAGTGACTACCCATGCAAGTATGAGGAACTGTGGGTTGGCCCCAGATTTGCCTCGATCAGACACGATATGAGGGAGGCGTGGTATATTGCCATTGCGGCAACCACATGGGTGTTATGGCTAGATAGTAACAATTTTTATTTTCGTGCTTCTTGTAATACTATTTCTGGTAACCTTACCCATATCATGGATCTGATTTTCTTTTGGGCTACAACTGCTGCCTCAGGAGCAAAAGGGAGAATGCAAGGGTATTCCAGGTAGAGGAATTTGACGAGAGGAGGTAGAGTTCGGACCGACTCTGGACCGAGGAATGGGCACCCGACATACTCTTCAGTATTTCATCAGCTGCAATCTCTGCTTCTTTGTATTTTGTATCAATCTATTCTATTGTACTTTTAGGATGTTTGATGCTTGGACGATTTAACCCACCCCCCAGGATTTTGTTGGGGGTTTATGTTTTATTTCCTGCACTGCACTTTTGTTTTTCCCGGTACTCCGGGGTTGTTTTATTAAATTCTTATTAATGAAACAGGGTGGCGTTATTCCACCTTTTACCTCAAAAAAAAAAAACAATTAACAGACTCAAAAAACTCGAGAGTTCACAAATTCATTGCGATGTCTACCTTGGACTTTTTGCTGCCTCTATTATCTAGTCACAAAGTTCGGGTTTAATTCGACAAATTTGTAATTTATTCGCGAATATTTCCTCAGCCGGACTAGTTCGCGAATTATACGTCGCTTCGCAAATTATTCGCGAAGTGCGCGAATAATCCGCGAAAATCATGAATTGCTGAATTATTTACGAATAATACTCAATAGCCCAACTCAAGTATTCAACCCTATTTCCTTGTAACGTATTGCTTTCCTCTTCCCTTGTGTTTCCCCTTTCCAGCCGCGCAAAATTTTTTCTCCCAAATCAAAAGAAGCGACGATTCCTCTTTCCCTATTGCAATCAAAAGAATTTCGTTCGCTCAATTACTAGAAGGTATGATTCTTGATCTCCTATCATTTTCATCTATGTCCATGTTCATTGCAATTGTTGATCATTAAAATGAACCATTTGTAATGTGAAATTGCTGCTATCTATTTTTTAAGAGGATATGGAACCAAGGGGAGTGAAGATTGAAGTATGGCATGAACCTAGAAACTTGAGTTTGAAATTATTTTTTATTGATGTCTCTAATTTGTAATAGTCTAAGATATTCTCTTATGAAACACTCTTGTAATTGGTTCTTTGGTGCATAGGTTAAGTAGCTAACAAACAAAACAAGAATGAGAACTAGGTGATGCTATATCAGTGTTTTCGGGGCTGATTATGGTGTATGCGTAATTTGTGGTATGCAGTGTGATGTCATATAAAACTGATGATCAAAGCAAGTAAATGATTGTAAAGCTTATTGATTCTTATCTTATACAATATACAGTGACTACATTCACAGACTACTAATAAACATTTTTTTACTTTAGTGATGAGTACTAACTATTAAGATGTATTAAATTTTGTATTTCTTTCTTTCCGAACTTATGCCGATTTTTTTCCGATTTTTCCAAATTTTTGAATCTTGCCGAATTATTCCCGAACGCCAGATTTGTGACTATAAAAAATATAAATATATGAATGTTTGATAGAAGGCATGTACCGTTATATTCCAGTAATGAACTAATAATGGAACTACTAGATAACAAACGAAAGAAAAAGAAAGCCGTATCTCCAACTGAACCACCTGCTGACAACAAAGATTCCAAAATGACTGGAAAAAGCATAATGGAATGATCAACACAGGCATTTCCCTCACAAAAAGGTTACCACAAGCAACACGCAAATTTCTCAATGCGATGAACATAAAATGAGCTGATCGACCAGTCTAGCTCCCAAAATGAGCATAACCCCAAGCTCGAACAAAAGAAAGTAAACAAAACAAAACAAAAACAAAGAGGCAAAAAACCAAACCAGTGAATTGGAGAAGAGGAGAAGACCCGCTACTAGTGAATAACCCTTCAAACCTCATATTCCTACCTCTCCTATAATAATAATTTCTAAGCAAATGAATCATAACCTTTATCTTTAGTATTTGTACTAATTGTTACTTTAAAAATATGCATAGTTTTCTGCTAAACTTCTAAAAATATTTATGCTTTGCTGCGGATTCTATTAGATATCAACTCTGATACATGCATCATACAACAAACACACAAATTTGATTGTTTTAAATGGTTGATGATAAGTTAAGATGGAAGCTATAACGAGGGTACGAGATAAAATAACCTATTCAACAGATACCTGTTTTCCATACATACTGATAGTATCACAAATAAAAATGACATGAGGGTATAAGATGAAGTGGAGATCGAGGGACTACTAATTAATAATATATATGCATTGTTTAGATAGTTCTCCAACTCTTACTATGCATACTCAAGTGTTCAGGCTTCTGTGGCGGCCTACCATGGATTGGGTACTACCCAAACAGCTGGAAAAGACAAGTACTTGTCGTTCATTTCTCGAATTGGAAACACGCTCTTCTCGTTCATGTCATAGATACCGGCCATGTCGTATTTGCGAAGCCAATCAGGTCTGTACAAGTGTAGATTATTTCTCTTCGTATAAGTATGTGCTGCGAGTCTCTTCCCCATGTTATCGTCTGTGAAATAGATGCAATTTCCTTGACAACTTGGGTTCGTCTTTGCTGAAAGTGACATGGAACAGTTGAGTCCTAAGAATAATATTTGCTCATCTAAGCTTTCAACTTCAACCCACCCGAGACTATATTTGTATGCCATTTGGTCAACTTGGGGTTCATCCGTAGCTGCTAGTCTGTAAACATGAAAGCGAACAGTTGTCAAGTATATGTTTCTTATTCTTACAACCTGCAATAGGTCTCCATGAACTGATTCCACTAGGTATCGGCTCACGTCTGAGTCGTCTGACATATTACATGGTGTTTTTCCAGCAATATGTGTAATCTGTTGATCATTTGCGACATCAAATGCTACAACTTTCCCTAGCTCGTCAACAGCATAAATCTGGCCTTGGTGTGGTATGGCATCGAAAAGGTTATTATGAGAGCCTACAATGTGTGTCCACTTATCACTTCCGCGTCTACAAATGAAAATCTCCCTTTTATACGGGCAGATACAAGCGACTATCCAATCATTGCCCAATTTGTTCCTCCTACTTAGCGGAGATAATAAGACTACCTTCTTCAAAGTCCTATACCTACTACTGTTTCCTGGGAAAGTACGGAGAAAAGGTAGGGGTATTTGAGCCCTTGTTAGTGGATTCAGGAGATAACATTGACATCTATCAAACTCGTTTACGAACACCCAGCCATTGAAGGATCCACATACAAACTTACCATAAATTTCAGGCACAACTAACCTGCGGTAGATCTTTTGAGTGGGAATGTAAGTGAAGTCGACAACGGCTGAGTCATTCTCGAAGTAATACTGCATTAACAATGGAAATGGTTGTTGAGGAGGGAGACAAATACCCAATGGGATCATATTACGTGGAAATTTTTGAATATTATCGACCACAACATAGCGCCAATTTGTACAAACTGCACCGAATTGGAGGAGATCTTTGTGACCAGTTACTCTTTCAGCAATTAGTTGCAACAAATCTCTTCCAAGGTCTCCCCATAAATCCATCTTACTTCCTAAGAAAGATAATACAAAACTAGGTTATTTACAAAGAACAAATAAAAAAGCTAAAACATTGTGGAGGAAACAAAAGGAGAATCAACAAGAAGTACCCCAATCCATAAAAACAAACTCCCATTAATTAGTCTGAACTTCTATATTATAAAGGGAGGATAACTGTGTGGCCAGCGAATGCTTCATTGAAAACGCTACTGTAGTATTGAAAACGTGAAAACAACATAGGCCGTTGTTGGGAACAACGGTCTAGCTTATAATGCATTATAACAACAATCTAGGTGGTTTTCACGGATTTTCACAACATTTGTGCTATATATATAGAGAGAGAGAGAGAAATCTTCGGTTGCACACTACTTTGGTGAGCACTCACGAACTAGAGACCCTATGAAAAATCCGAACCGCTCATATCGTTCTATATGCCTTAGATAGCCTAACAATAAAAAATCAAGTAATTTGAAGTTCATTTACATCATCACAAAATTGAATGGTTGAAAATTCTAACAACTTGATGGATGGGCAAATGAACTTCAAATTACTTGATTTTTTATTGTTAGGCTATCTAAGGCATATAGATCAATATGAGCGGTTCGGATTTTTCATAGGGTCTCTAGTTCGTGAGTGCTCACGGAGTGCTCACCAAAAGTAGTGTGCAACCGAAGGTGACTCTCTCTCTCTCTCTCTCTCTCTCTATATATATATATATATGAGTCATGCTATTATGAGATAGTGAGATAGAGTGTTTTTTTGTGAGATGGGCGATTTGAATCATCCAAATCTCGATCACACTGTTCACATCATTCTACATGTCATCTAGATGGTGTGTACAAAATTTTAAGTAATTTGGAGACCTCTAGCCTTTGCATCAAAGCATTCAACACATCATGAAGATGGTGTGAAATACATGTATATGCATTTATTTGAATGCTTTGTTAGGCTATCATGAACTTCAAATTACTTGATTTTTTATTGTTAGGCTATCTAAGGCATATAGAACAGTATGAGCGGTTCGGATTTTTCATAGGGTCTTTAGTTCGTGAGTGCTCACGGAGTGCTCACCAAAAGTAGTGTGCAACTGAAGGGGACTCTATATTTGTGTGTGTGCATCTCAAAAAGTATGAATATAATTACAAGGGATATGCGAACATCCCATGGGCTAGGATGGACATACATGCATTAAAAGAAGTTGTCATTAGACTAAAACTTAGATTTTCCGATACCATGTGAAATACCTTGCCACTAGATGAAAACTCCAAAGTTATAGGAAGGATTGATAGAATTGTACTTGTATTCTAACCGTATAGTTTACTAACATGATCGTATAATTGAAAACAAATACATGCAAAGCAGGAGCAGATAGATCAAGTTTACAGTATTATAACATCAAGTGCAAGGGCCTCTCAATTTCTTTTTTCATTGTTAAACATAAAAAGTTTCAGACTTGCAGGGAACTGAGGCTTTGTCTCTATCTTGCATATGTTTTATGGCTTAAAAAATTAAAAAAACTCTTCATCTAATATCAAAACAACAACAAACATAGAGATTAAGGGAGAACTAAGGGAAACAAGATAGAGTATATCAATTGCAAAGATTAGAAACTGACCCTTTTTCCTTTCTCCCATATTATAATCCTCTCCGAAAAAGAAAGAGCAGGATAGAAAGAGGAGAGCTAGGGTTCTTAAACCTTTGATTTGAAATGATTTAAAATTTGGAAAGAAATTTTTGGCCCATTAGAAGCCCACTCAATTCCCTTAATTATAAGATTGTGGGCTGCTAGCCCATTAGTTGTAACCAGTTCTCTTAATCCTAAAATAGAAGTTACTATTAAGATTCGGGGCGATTGTTAGTTAGTAACTAAAATTGGTAATGCTAGCAAAAAAATAAAAGATAAAATTGATAATCGGTTTTAAGGAGCAAAAATAAAATTAGCGAATAAGGGTGCTAGGGTGTTTATTTTGTTGCTAAACAATATAAAAAGCTAAAATTGGCACTATGAGTGGTTAAAATTCATTAAAATTATTTCAAATTTTGTACACATAGTTTTTCTGATGTAGATCACATCTAATGGTATAAAATTACTTTCCAGATGATTGAATATGAGTTTTGGGATGTCTCCCTAGTTAAATTAGTTAGGGTGACACTCTAGCCCCCTTATTCTCATTAAAATTATTACTTTTTCGTTCTTTTTTTGTTTCTTGTTCTTTAGCAAGGATGACGACATGAATTCACATGTTGAAATTGTTCGGTTTGTGAGGAGAAAAGAGTTTATGATTATCTCTACTATTTTAATGGGAGAGTTGGGGTTGTAAACAAACAAACCCTAATTTTGTAGCTGAGTAAACACGTGCAATATACGGCAAACTAAATCCACCAAACATACTCGTGTGATGCACGTGCAGCTCCTAAAAAAGAGATATTTTAGCAAATGCCCCCATTTAAAATGTGAAAATTAGCATATACCCCCATTATTTTTAAAAACTAAGAAATACTCCTATTTCTAATATTATAATGGGAGAAGACCTTAGTGTCATTTGTAAATGTTTTGTCAATCTACCAACCCGTGTAATACACGTGCATAACTATTATAAAGAATGTTCTAAGTTCAAATCCAGATTATGTCTAAATTTTTATTTTAAAAAACTATATTTATTAAGACGTGCATCGCACGTGTAAATTACTAGTAATGTTTATTGATTGCTATGGCGCATAGTCAATTTATACAAGTAGAGAGTCCAATAGTTGGATAGACTAGCAAGAAGAAAATACAATATGAATCACATGTTGAAATTGTTAGATTTATGAGGAGAAAAGAGTTTATGATTATAATGTTTGAAGGCATTGATATCGATTGCTATGGCTCATAGCCAATTTATACAAAAAGAGAGTCCAATAGTTGGAAAGACTTGCAAGAAGAAAATACAACAAGAAGATACTTGCCTAAAAGAAAATATAAAAAATGAAATAAATGGGAGAAATAAAAGAGATAATAATAGAGAAAACTGTTTCCATATATATGTAGTAGCATCCATATATGTTAACAACTTCCTTCAAACCTCGCGTATTATTAAAGAGTGAGTGTTCTGCGGAAGAATTTTAATTGGAACTAGGTCGAAGTCATCGACAGAACCGGACTGTACGAAAGGCAGAGTAGATCATGATTGCAGCATTGTATGAATGTCGGACCGACTGAGGTGAGGATTTGCAGGAAGTATTTGTGCGTAGAGTTTATATAAAAACCGAGCGGATCTGAGAATCATTGTACTTAAGCTGGTTGATGCCATCCGAGGAAGCCAAGTTGAAGTTGTGCTTTGAGATGCGTGCAATAACCAGTGCTTGTTAAGAACTAGTTTGTTTGGAACAAAAAGAAAGAAGAAAAGCTTAGAAGTGAAAATGAGAGAAGTCATTGCCAGATAGGTGATTATAAGTGCAGAACAGGTTGCAGTCGAAAGGAGGTGGAGTGATCTCAATGATAACTGGAATCACTCCACCTCGATCACGAGAATCAATATAGATAACTTTTATATGAGTAGAGGCTCTGATACCATGTTAAAATAGTTTATTATTATAATGCTTGATGTTATTGATATTAAATACTAGGACTCATAGCCAATTTATACAGGTAGAGAGTTAATAGTTTGAAAGAGTTGCAGGAGAAGAAAATACAATAGAAGGAGGTATTTGCTTAAATAGAAAATATAAAAGAGGAAATAAATAAGAGAAATAAAAGAGAGAATGGTAGAGAAGATTGTTTCCATATGTAAGTATATCCACCATCGTTTGCTTAAAAAATATGAACATTTAGCAATAGGAAATAAAAAAATGGAGAGCTCTGCTATCATTGTTGCTATAAAAAAAATTTCTGAAAATGACACTATCATAATTTTCCAATGGCACTATCGTAATATTTGGGAAAGAAAAGTTAGAAGAAGATGTCGGACGGATGTAGATCATCTGTCTGAGATTTTTTTTAATTATTAAATGGCATTATCATAATTATTGAATGTCATTTTTGTGATTTTTGGGGGAAATTTTGCTGAAGAAGTTGGTGGATGGATGATCTCTCTTTGTCCGTCCTTATAAAAAACTTCAAAAAATAACAGACGGAGGATGATCCTCCGTCTTCTAAATTTAGCAATCACTAAATCCAAATGCTATATTTAGACGCACATTATTCACTTTGTTTGCTATAAATGCATTTATATAAAACGATACTGGAGTTTATTTGGCCAAAAAAAGCATATTTTGTTTTTTTAGCAAACGATAGTGATGCTCTAATAACATCCATATATGTTAACACAAATTATATTTTACTATTTTCCACTTTGTTAACTGAAAATTTTTTTAAAAAAATTGAAAGAGAAAGATTACTTTTTCCAAATTAATTCACCATATTTTGTGGTCAATTAGTTTATTGCATTTTTAATGAGTTGCTAAAGTTTTTACTAATTTCATTCATCTATAAAAACAAAGTATTTTAATATATGAGAAATAGTATTTTATTTTCAGCGAACAACTCTATTACTTTATTTTCTTAAAGAAAAACATGAATAGACTCTATTTCATTACAGTAATGCTATGGGCACAAGTTTTTTTATACAAGTTTTACTCTACAAAGTATTTGGCACAAGCTTCACCATATAAATAGAATCTTTTATTATACAAGGGGGCCGGAGATCATACATGGTGGTGGAGATTGTGCTATATCACTTTGTGAAGTAAAACTTGTTCGAAATCTTGTGCACGGATCAATTCCCATAGATCATTACTAATTTTGTTAATAAGAATTAAGAAATGACGATACAGGTCCAGAAAACTGAAAAAGTATTCTATACTTTTTTTAAATAGAGATGGCACATATCCCTAGACATATCATCTCCTAGAAGTAGATCTGACAAATGGGCTGGGTTGGGTACCCATGGGTATTGGGTCGCCTGACCCACGGGTTCAATGGGCTAGGTCCCAAAAGTAACCACAATTTTTTTTCTAATTTTTTTTCGACTCGGACCCGGCCTGCGAGTAACTGTGAAATGTGATTTATAATTTTTATAGTTAAATTTTAAATAAAGAAAACTAAAAAAGTTAACATTTTTCTATAATCTAAACATATAAGGGAAAAAAGAATAAATTGATACTACAAATAAGTTTGGGTTTCTATATATTAGTTATATATGTATCAGATTTGGGTTGATGGGTATAGTGGAAAGGTGGGTTATGGGAGTGAGTTTTTATGCGTATTTAATTTAATTTTATTCATTTAAGTACATGGGTACATGCGAGTACTTGTGGGTATAACCGACCCGATCACAAATTCACGGGCTAGTTGAAAAGTAACAATTCTTTTTTTTCTAACTTTTTTTTAACATTTACCCTGTCCGTATGGGTACACCAGTAAGTACCTGTGGGACACAGGTCGAGATAGTCAGGTCTACCTAGAAGCAGCTATCACTCCCAAGAGGTCTCCTTCAAGCTCCAACCCAAAAAAAAACTCAAAAAATCTACAACTAATATTTGAAAATGAAAGGGTTTGTTTATTTTTTAGCAAAAAAGTAAAGGCTAAATTTGAAAAAACCTCACTCAAGTATTGCTCTTTCTTAAAAAAAATCACACTCGTCTTTTTTTTGTGTGTTAAAAAACCGCCCTCAACTATGTTTTAAAATAACTCAACGTGACGGCATCATGTTTCGTTAGGTTTTTTGACACGTGCAGCGCACGTGATATTTTTCAGACATTTTGCCCCTGCCAGGTTGTATTAAAAAACCTCGGTCATCTTTCCAAATTTTTTTAATCAAAAACTCACTTATCTAATCAGGTTGTTTAAAAATCATCATAGAACTAATGTTTTTTTAGCGAAAACCTCGCCCAATCAGGTATGAACTGTTATCAAAATCTAACAACAAGTCACCAAATTTGACATGAACAAATTTTCATCATACATTCTCACATATTTTCACCAACAAAATGCCCATTATATAGCATTCTCACATATTTTCATCCACCACATTCAACACATTCTCATCATTTTTTTCGGAAAATGTGGAATATAGCCACCCTATTTTATTAATAAAATGTTAACAAAAAAATCCAGAGAACCGAGAAAAAATACAGAAAAAAACAAAGCAATAATAAAACATATGGCCTCCACCTAGCATAGGAGGGTGGGACAAGTAGTCTAATTAAGAAAAACATGAAGAGAACAAATAAACGACAATTCTCTCCAATAATTCCCTATAGGGGTGGGAAAGTAGTGCATGGCGAACCCCTCAGTCCAGAGTAGGACCGATCGCGATCTCCTAGTTGTTAGGATTGTGTCTTGTATAATCGTTGTTCAGATTAAAAGAATGTAATATGAAGCACGGAGGTCGAAGCGTCGAAGCAAGTAGAAGGAGAACAGCAGCAGCAATAGGTGCAGGCTAGTTGCGGTCGACCGGTCATGGTGACAGTCAACCATACCCCCGACTGCTCGTTGTACTAAAAAGTCAGAGAGTGGTACGGTCAACCGGTCTTGTTGGACGGTCGACCGCCCGAGGCGCTGTGTTCAGTATTGGGCCTCGATTTGTTAGGTCAGTTCAGCCCAATCTTCAACTCCAAGTTAGATTGTGCGGCTCCTATTCAGTTACTTCTTTTTCATGTTTTATCGGACGACTGAGGATCAAGATTAGACCTAGGTTTTCTCTCTATTCTTCTATATATATTGTAAACTCCTCCAATATGAGAGGTAGTACTTCATAGATTCTTTTCTCCATTGCAAAGAGAGGCTCAAGAGAGAGATAGTTCTTGGTGAGTGAGTTTAATTCCTTGTGTCAACTGAATCAGTAACTCCTTGTAATCTCCTCTAGTTGAATATCATATCTCCTTATATTTCCTCCCGGATTAAGCAAAAGCTAACCGGGATAAGTCATCATTGTTGTGTTTGTGTTAGTTGTTAGGGTTATATACTGAAAGCATCACTTTTGTATTAATTTTATTTCCTTATTTTTTTTGAATGAGAATCATATGGGCATATGTTTGCATATTGTGTTTATTATAATATTAATGCAAGTATCTGATATTCTATAAGGTTGATAATATGGTATGAGGTGACACACAGAAGATCATATTATCAGTTCCCTATGGAATATATAAATAGTTCACAACCTAGACGGACTTGGACAATCCATTGGAAAGGTTGTAGTGTAATCTGGTATTAGTCTATCTTGACTATAGCTTTACACTAGTACACTTTGTGTGTATTGAACAGGACCACTTGAGATTGTTCTCTTTGTACTGACTACAAAAGAGAACAAACACCTCTGTTATTATAGATGCTTATGCTCTTAATCCAGATATAATAACAGACATGTATATGCAGTGTGCATTACTTTGACTCATAAAAGAGTGAGATTCATTATGGATCAACAACCTCTATGAATTGGGTAATAGCATTGTATGTATGATGGGCTGTTGATTGTAAAAGGAATCCATGTCCCGATACGTCGGGTTGATGATGTCCCCTTAAGGAGCTCATAAGGATTGTCATGTAAATCCTGCAGGTGGATTACATCCGACATGACAAATAAAGTTGAGTGGTACTACTTAAGGATAAAAGATGTTGATCAATATAGTTGTCAGTAACTTAATTTGATCAACGGACATTCGATATCTTAACATGGAGAGCTGAACGAGCATATAATAAAAGAAGCCCATAAATATAATTTGGAATTAGGAAGGTAGTGCAACAATAGCTCTTTAGTGGACCGAGCTATTGTTAATGGGCCTGGGTTGTGTGTTCGGGCTGAACACGGGATACCCAGATTCGTTATGAGACCTAACCCTAATTTCTCCTCATGGTCCCTGCCGTAGCCTTATATATATATCCTCTATTCTCTGGCCGTCATATTATGATCAGAGATAAGAAGTTTTCTCTAAATTCGTGATTCACGTAAGGAGAGAAAGAGAGGTCAGCCAAGGAGAAGAAAGGTTGGGAGACCGTCGCCCACCCGACGTCCAACCCGAGGAAGGAATACGTGCAGAAGATCTTGGGGTCGCTGACGGCTCGAGGTTGCTAGAAACTATCGTCTTCTTCTCATCGCAGGTATAATTCGTGAACCCTAGATTCCGCTATAAAGGGTTAGATCACGTATTAAATCTGTTAAGCTTTTATGATCGATACGCACACCAATCCGTGGTCCTGGGACTCATCGCAGTTCCATCATTAGTTTGGTGGATCTACTTGCTTGCTCAATTTATTCGCCTCGTCTATTTCGACTTCCTCATTGCTCTAATTAGTTCCGCTACGACTAGAGGGCGTTTGTTGACTCCCCAATCTCAACAACTGGTATCAGAGCTTCAGGTTGCCGAGTTTCTTGGTTAAGATGTCAGGCCACAATATTTTGAAGATCAAGCAGTTCGATGGTAAGATCAATTTCAATTTTTGGAAGCCTGACATGTATGATGTTCTTGTTCAAGAGCGGTTGCAGTCAGTAGTAAAGAAGAAGAAAAAGCCAACTGATATGAAGGATGATGTTTGGGAAGAGATTCGTGAAAGAGCCATAAATCTAATTCGACTATCCTTGGCAGACGAGGTCAAGTGCAGATTTCTGGAAGAAACTGACGCGGTGAGTCTGTGGAAAAGACTCATAACTGACTACTCTGGTTTGTCGTTATTAAATCGGATGCATTGGAAGATGAAGTTATTCCGTTTATCTATGAAGGAAGGTACCGATCTTTAAGACCACATTACAGAGTTCAATAAGGTATTATCTAAACTTAAGGCGATTAACGCAGATGTGTGTGAGGAAGATAAAGCTTTCAACCTGATATATTCACTGCCGGATTCGTACGAACCTTTGATCACGACCATGCTACACGAAAGATCTGCCAAGGAGAGTATTTCGGTAGAAGGTGTAATCAAAGCATTGACGGAAAATCAACTTAGGAAGGAGACCCATAAATCTTCATCGTCTATTCCTACAAGTTGTCTAGCAGTGGATGGTCCTTCAGGGAAAGACAAAGTGCTTTGCAAAAGGATTCGATCCGTTGCCGATATTGCAGGAGGCCAGGACATATCAAGAAAGACTGTTGGAAATTGCAAAATCAAGAAAGCGCAAAGAACGGGAGTTCAGCCGCAAATATGGTTAGTGCCGTTGATTCAGGTGGTTCGTGTCTTCTTGTTTCAAATTATTTAGAAGTGGATTCTAGTTGGTTTCTTGACTCAGAGAGTTCTTCTCATATTTGTTCCGAGAGGGAATTGTTTTTTACTTATAAGTCTACTGCAGGGCATTGTGTAACAACGGGAACTGGGAAGATTTGTGAAATAGTGGGTGAAGGGACAGTTGAGTTGAAGATGCCAGGTCTAAATTTGTTCACTTTAAAGGATGTTTTGCATATTCCTCTACTGAAACGAAATCTGATTTCCTTGGGAACTCTTGATGCACTGGGCTGCAGGTACACAGCTCGGGGTGGAGTTCTGTATGTTTTTCAAGGTCGTCGTAAAGTGATTAGAGGTATGAGAATGGTTGGGCCAAGCCAACACAATCTCTACAAGCTTTGGGGAATTCGAAAATCTTGCGCAGGGGTTGATAGTTCTTTTCCCATTATTTTCGCATGCTTAGCTAGTTTGCCGTAACTAGAATCATGGAGACGAGACCACGACGTTCGAATATCGTCGAGAGGTGGAGAAATCCTAAGGGTAGGTGGAGTTTGTGCAGAGTTTGGTAGGTTCGTGAGTACATCTACGAAGGTGGGCCTTTGAGGGGCTGCACTGGATTTGGTGAGATTAGGTAGAGATCATTCCAACTAAAAGAAGAAGCAATTGTTCTGTATTTTCTTTGCAAGTGGAATTTGTTAGAGTTTGGAGATGAGTAACACATCATGTGATAGCACTCGCATGCAATCCAAGGTAGAGTTTGTTAGGATTGTGTCGTGTATACTCGTTGTTTAGATTAAAAGAAGGTAATATGAAGCACGGAGGTCGAAGCGTCGAAACAAGTAGAAGGAGAATAGCAGCAGCATGTGTAGGCTAGTTGCGGTCAACTGGTCATGGTGACAGTCGACCTCACCCCCCGACCGCACCCCTGACCGCTCGTTGTAATGGAAAGTTCGAGAGTGGTACGGTCGACCAGTCTTGTTGGACGGTCGACTGCCCGCGATGCTGTGTTCAGTTTTGGGCCTTGATTTGTTAGGTCGGTTCAGTCCAATCTTCAACTCCAAGTTAGATCGTGCGGCTCCTATTCAGTTACTTCTTTTCCATGTTTTATCGGACGACTGAGGATCAAGATTAGACCTAGGTTTTCTCTCTATTCTTCTATATATATTGTAAACTCCTCCAATATGAGAGGTAGTACTTTATAGATTCTTTTCTCCATTGCAAAGAGAGGCTCGAGAGAGAGATAGTTCTTGGTTGGTGAGTTTAATTCCTTGTGTCAAGTGAATCAGTAACTCCTTGTAATCTCCTCTAGTTGAATATCAGATCTCCCTATATTTCTCCCCGGATTAAGCAAAAGCTAACCGGAATAAGTCATCGTTGTTGTGTTTGTGTTAGTTTGGTCGATCTACTTGCTTGCTCAATTTATTCGGCTCGTCTACTTTGACTTCCTCATTGCTCTAATTAGTTCTGCAACGACTAGAGGGCATTTGTTGACGGTCCAATCCCAACACTAGTGGTCGTATCCATCCACCTGAAAAACCCTGGCGACCCTTCCCCTTGGTCTCATCATTGTAGTTGTAGCCCAAAATAAAATCAAATGCATAATATGAGTTAAATTACCAGAAATACTATTACGAATCCTACGAAAGTAAAAGTTATTTCTGTCAAGCCATAAAACTCAGGTCATATCGGCGATGGCGATATACCATGCTTCTATCCTTTCTTTCCTCTTGATAGCGAAGCGAGGACTAGTCCATAGGTCCTCATACGTTAATGGATCAATAGAACTACTGAGGGCATTCAAGACTTCTACCAACACAGCTTTGCTCTTATGACATTCTAAGAAGATTTGGTTTCTCGATTCCATGTGTATTGTGAAAAAGCCGTAGTCGGTTGCAAAGTTCTGTAGCATTTTAGTATGATTTTCCTGTGTCAAGATTGCATCATTAAGAACTAAGCATAGGAAGACTCAAACTTTTAAAGGTGCATTATCCTTCCAAAGGATTGTAAACCATTTCTAGATACATCCTCTGAAGTTGATACGATTATAAACAGATAGAACCGAGAAGGTCCCATTCATTTCGAGTTCCCAGGCTCTTCTGTCAGGACCTTGAGAACAGATAACTCAAGACTGAGCAATAAATGTCTTCAAGGCAACAAGTTTTTCCCAAGATTCCAACGATAGTTGTGAGCTGAAAGGAGATCTCCAAGAATCTTTTTTCCAACACTTGGCCACCGTGACATGGGGGAGAGAAGTCTGTTCGTAGATTTCGGGTAACAACTACTTAAGAGTATGTGCTCCGCAACATTTGTCCCACCAGAACTTGGTGGAAGAGCTGTTGCCAATGTAGGATGCGGTGCAACTGTTAAATGTGTCGAAAGCCCTATGCACACATCTCCAAAACCAGAAAACTTTTGGACCTACTCAAAAACCCATATTGCACGACCCTCTTCTTGTAGATAAGACTGAGAAAAATCCTGCCATCCCTCACCGTTATGATGATATATTTTCCACTACCACTTGCCGAGAAGAACTAGGTTCATATCCCTCATATCAACGATACCCAGCTCCCCATGAGCTTTCTTTATGCAGGATTTCTTTCATCAATGAGATGGAATCCCCCTCTACCCACTTCAGTGCCATTTCACAGGAATCTCTTCTAAATACAATCGATCCTTTGAATCACTCATTTAGGTAACTCAAAGAATGACATTTAATACGAAGTCGGTTGGATAAAACTGAATTAATCAAAGTCACTCTCTAGCTTAGGGAGAGCAATTTACCCATCCATCTTGAAAGTGTAGCTTCGATTCTATCAATAATTATCATCAGAAATATGACATAAACAAGAAATATATCAGGATACAAATCAAATCTACATGAGTAATATGATCTAGTAATATGAACAAAATACACATATAGTAGGCGTGCTAAAAGTCTATTCTTCATTGACGGAATTTTCCTTCAATGAGTAATAGTTTTAGCAAAAAAGAGGCGAACCAGAACAAAACAATTTATTGACACAAGAAAACCACTCTTCACTTTTTTTTTTTTCTTCTTCTTCGATTAATCTCCAAAACTATCAAAATAACATAAACCCTAATCATTTCTCCCCACCAAATCAACCCATCTCGATCTCCAAATCTCTTCTTCCATCACCTTCCACCGAAATCTCCGCTCACATCCAACCTGATCAGCTAAATAACCCCTTCTCCTTCTCCCTCCTCAACCTCCACCTCATCCTAGCCATTGCGTCCACCTCAGCCTGGCCGCCGTCTCCACCCCAACCTCCACCCCCTCCTCGACTCTCTTTATAATAATAATAGTAATAATTCACCACCCCCTTTTGCTCCTTTCCTCTGCCCCTTCCACCCCCATCTCCACCATCACCATCCAATACCCTCTACCCAAGATTCCAATTGTGTTTGATGGTACTTGGACTTAGGCCAGGGAGTTGGTGACAGCATGGCTACTATTCTTGAAAAAGTTTGCGGTGCATGTTTCGGTTCGGGAGGTGGAAGAGAGGAGTGAAGGGATGAGCAGCGTGGAGTCGAAGCTGACGGTGAGGAAGGAGCTGTATATGGGGTGTGTGAGTATGATGTAGGTGGTGGCAAGGATGATGAGGGTGATGGAATGGGAGGGAGTCGAGGAGAGGCTGTTGGGAGTGTTGAGAGCGATGGCAAAGTTTCACAGGAGGAGGAGTTTTAGGAAAGTCAAGATGATGGTGAGGTTGAAGAAGAAGAAAAATAAAAATAATAGCTGAAGGAGATAAACTAGATGAGGGAGAATAATGAGCTTGAAGAATGCCAACAAGGTGTTCGGTCAAATGGCTGAAAAAAATGCTAAGACAAATTTTGTTTGTTTCTTTTTGGGGTTTTGAAATTCAATAGTGGATTGTGGTTGTCGGATTTGGATCAATGTATCAACAAAATGTTGTGTTCTCGTTCTCCTCTTTTTTACTTATACAACTACTCATTGAAGGAAAACTCCGACCATGAAGGATAGATTTTTAGCACGTCTACTGTATGTGTATTTTGTTCTTATTACTAGTTCATATTATTCATATAGATTGGGTTTGTAACAGGAAGTGGTTTGAATCCTAATAAATTTTCTGTTTATGTCATATTTTAGATGATAATTTTGATGAGTATGTGTTGAATGTGATGGAAGAAAATATGTGAGAATATTATACAATGTGCATTTTGTTAGTGAAAATATGTGAGAATGTATGATGAAAATTTATTCAAGTCAGATTTGGTGAATTGTTGTTAAATTTTGATAACATTTCAAACTTGATTGGGTGAGGTTCATGCTAAAAAATATTCGATGACGTTTTTTAAACAATCGGATTAGTTACGTGAGGTTTTTTTGAAAAAAAAAATGGAAAAAATGACTCAGATTTTTTAATACAACTTGACATGGACAAAATGTCTAAAAAAATTTATGTGCACTACATGTGTCAAAAAATTTAACGGAACATAACGTCGTTGCGTTGGGTTTTTTGAAAACATAATTTTTTTGAAATAAATAGTTGATGGTGGTTTTTTGAACAAAAGAAAAGATGAGTGATTTTTTGAAAAAAACAATATTTGAGGGAGGTTATCCTAAATTTAGCAAAAAAAAAGTGTCCAGAAGGTTAACACCATGAAATCTGACTCCAATGTTGAAGTTCTAGAAGCCTATTTCGTCAGCATTATGTCACCCTGACATCGCCCAGTGAAAACACACTTCCGAATCCTACGGTAGTATCAACATTCTCTCTTTTTTCGAACTCTTGCCTTTTTCCTTGAAGAGTAATGCTAGAGCCACTACCAATTTTACTACATTTCTTTTCACTATCTTAGGTGACACACTCCAATAGGTAGATGAAGATAGAGTAGGTGAGAGAACTCTCCAATAGAATTATGCCATCTAAGATAGTGAAGAGAATGGTAGTGAAATTAGTAGTGGCTGAAGCATTACTCTTCCTTCAAAGAGGAAAAGAGGAACATATGGAATTCTAATTCTAATCAAGCAACAAAAATTTTATGAGTTCCCTTTTTTATTTGTTTTCAATTAACTTTAATTTCATTATACATATTACATATAGCTATTAAATGTGTATCTAAGAGCATCTACAGACTACAGTCGTGATAGCTAAAAATAAATAGTAAAATGTAAATTATACATATAGCAAAATGGAGTTTGCTGCAGTGGGGAGAATTGTTATATTATAGCAATTAAAAATAAAATATGATTGAACGGAACTCTAGTTTCATCCCGTGAAAAAAAAAATCAACACATTTTTAATAAATAAATTGAATATTTAAATATTTTTAAAGTTCAGACGCAACTTCAAGTTCTGGCGGAGGTGTGATTTTTTTTTAAAAAATTAAAATTAAAATTAAAATTACTATGGGACGGACGGAACTTAATTTTTTATTTGGGACAGAACTTGAAGATCCGTCCGATATAATAAAAAAAAAAAAAATTATTTGGGACGAAACTTGAAGATCCGTTCTCGATAATATGCATATTCTCATATCGCCTCTGAAATATAGCATTGTCTGTAGCGATTTTGTTAAAATATGAATAAATAGCAAACAATTGCAGATGTGCAATTGCTATAATATGGATAAAATAAAAATTCACAAAACAAATTTGGATGGTCTAATTCACTACATGCCTTTTGCGACATGAAGAAAATAACATCAAATAAAATCTTTCAAGATCAATTTGCAGCCGAGATGGTAAAAAGTGAGTAAAGCGAGACCAGACAAAATGAAGTTGAATCAATTGACGGTGAACTAGCAAACAAACAAAAAGAACTTAAACCAGCGTCAAAGAGATTCAAACCTACTAAAAAGAAAGAGTAAGGACCATACATAACGTCTTTATCTTTGAGCGAACAAACCCAACTGGTTATCCGTTTCATTACCAAGAAAACAACAAAACTATTGTCGCTTAGAATTAGGTCCGACCTAGAGGATGAAATTAATTGCACGACAGTAGTGACAAACACATAACGTCATCACAATTGATAATAGCTATCTGTTTCATTACTGAGAAAACAACGAGGTGACTTGTGTAGCATTCGTATAAATTTTAATTAATAATAGCTATTTCACATCAAAAAAAAATAATTAATAATAGCTATCAGTTTCATATAGCTGGCACAAATTTTGAGGTGACTTGTGTAGCATTCGTATAAATAATTGTTATCCAGATCCGACGGATTCCGCATTGAACCGAATTTAACTCGATCTATACAGGTTCGGATCCCAATATTAAAATAAATTCCGATACAATTTCAAATTCTAGTCCGGGTCGGGATCTACTTAAAATAGAGCCGATCTGAACTCGGAACCAGACCCGTTAAAAATATCCCCAAAATATAAAATCTGAATATTAGTGTTATAGAAATATACATGTAAATAGTAATTGTTGAAGATAAATGTGGAAATATAATATTTATGTATGTAATTAAGTACAAAAATTGTTGGAACCGTAGAGTATCAGGTGCAAAAATATTTAAATGCAAATATTTATACCCCGCTATAGAATCCGACATATAGGTTTTTTTTAAGTAAGACCCGAATCCGGTACTCATGGGTCGGGTCCGGATCCAATTTTTGGAATCATAGAGTATCGAGTCTAAATTCGGATAGTGCTTAATAAGACCCGATGTCAGGGCTAGACTTGTGTAAGAGCATCTAAAATGATTTTTATATTTGCCATTTTGCCATTTTTTGAGAAAAAATCGTCTGCAACAATTTACTATATTTTGAGAAATAATGAATAGTTGCTTTTTATATTTGAGAAACGATCTGAGAATTCTCAAAATATAGGGGACGAAACATGTTGTCCCCCCCTCCCCCCTCTTTTTTTATCTCATCCGACGAAACAAGTTGTTTCATCCTGAATTTTATATAAAAATTTTTACAAAAAAGTATCGGACAAAACATGTTGTTTCATTCAAAATAAAATAAAAAATTAATGTATCGGACAGGACATGTTGTTCCGTCGAATCTAAAAAAATCTACAAACGGGACACCATGTCCCATTTGAGAAGAGGCTTCAACCCATTAATTAACTTCCTAATTACTTTTAGGAAGTATTAAAAAATTATTTAATATTATTTTAATTAATAATTATTCAACTAATTAGTAATTAATAACTAACACTACTAGTAATATACACGTACGATGCACGTATTTTTTTAATTTAAAATTGAAGTAAAAATTCTGATTTACACGTTCGATATATGTCTTAATAAATAAGATTATATATTTTTAAAAATAAATGTGAAGAGAGTTGGAGTTAGACGTACGTTACACGTAATTAGGTAGATTTACAACTCCAACTCTTCCATTATAATAGTTATTATATATTATATATTATAGATAGGTAGATAGATAGACAGATAAATAGTAATTTACATGTGTGATGCACATTTAATATATTTTTTAAAAAAAATAAAGTAAAAAATCTGACGTAGTGATGACTCAAACGTGAGACTTTTTTCACATTAGTTATGCACATGCAATGCACGCGTTGGTAGATTGACAAATTATACTAAGACCTTCTTCAATTATAATATTAGAGATTTTAATTTTACTAAAAATTAAAAAAATAGCTCTAGGACGGAACAATCGGTTAAAAAATTAATTTTTTCTAACATATGAGAAAGGAACTAGTAAGAGCATCCACAGTCGTTGAGGATCAAAATATGCACAAATGGATAATATAGCAAAGTTATGTTTTGCTGCAGGCGTTGATTTGCTATTTTTATAAAAGGTGCGACGGCACTTCGAGTGCCGTCCGAGGAAAAAAATTCGTTCTCAAAGTGCAAATAATAAATTACAAAAAAATTATAAAAAATTACAAAAACATTTCAGAAATTACGAAAACAATACAAAAAATTGCAAAAAAATTGCAAAAATTGCAAAAAATTACAAAAATTGCAAAAAAAAAACCCTACAAGGGTGGGATGGCACATGAAGTGCCGTCCGACAAAAGGGAAGGAAAGAGACGGCACTCGAAGTGCCGTCCGAGAAAATTGTGTATTTTTGGGTTTTTTTAATTGGAAAAATTAAATTTTTTTTGAGCGATGGCACTTGAAGTGCCGTCCGACAATTAAAATTTTTTTTAAGCGACGGCACTTGAACTGCTGTCCGACAACAAAAAAATTAATTTTTTTTTGTTGGGACGGCACTTGAAGTGCGTCTCTCATATATGAATATTTTTCAAATCTTCTTTTATTTTTGACAACCTACAGTAGTTATGCATATTTGGCCAACGACTGCAGCTCCGTTTTCAGCCGACAAATGACTACATAAGCTCTAAAGCAATTTGTTTTTTTATCAATTCTCATTTTGCTATTTTGGAAATAAAAAATAAAAAAATACTGAAGTCCCAACGGTGAGCGTTGAGAAGGCAATTAAGTGCACCACATAACCCATATAAACACACATTTATACCCCCCCCCTCGTTCACTCCCTCACTCATCACCCACCCCTCATTTCTCCATCTCCCTCATCACAAAACCATGGACAGAAAACCCCCACACATCGCGGTCCTTCCGACCCCGGGCATGGGCCACCTCCTCCCCCTCGCAGAGCTCGTTCGCCGCCTCGCACTCCAACACAACTTCTCCATCACCTTGATCACCTTCTCCGTGCCCAATGGGCCGGCCCATCAGGCCTTCCTCTCATCTCTCCCGTCCACCGTCTCCTCCCTCTCCCTCCCCACCATCGACCTCTCCGACCTCCCCCCATCTGCAAAAATTGAAACTCACATGTCAGTCACCTCTGCCCGTGCCATCCCGGCCATTACCGAAACACTTTCGGACCTCCAAAAAGCCCATGGGCCTGATATCATCTTCATCGCCGACATATTCTCCGCCGATACTTTCGACGCTGCGAAACAGCTAGGCATCCCTTCATACTTGTTCTTCCCTTCCAACTTCTTGCTCCTCTCCCTTATGCTAAATTTACCAGAGCTTGATAGTAAATTGTCATGTGAGTTTTGGGAGTTAACTGAACCTGTGAAGTTACCTGGGTGTGTGGCTATTCCTGGTGGTGATATTCTCACCCCTCTTTTGGACAGGAAGGATGACGCTTACAAGTGGATGGTCCACCATGGAAACAAGTACAGAGAAGCTGATGGCATTTTGGTTAATACTTTTGATGCTATTGAGATGGGCCCTGCTAAGGTTCTCAAACTGCCGGAACCCGGCCGGCCTACGATTTATTCGGTTGGGCCGTTAATTGGGCCGGGCAGGGAGGCTGGTGGGGCCGGGTGTTTGGATTGGCTGGACAATCAGCCACGTGGATCGGTTTTGTTCGTGTCGTTTGGGAGTGGTGGGACCCTTTCCACTGAGCAGATGGCGGAGTTGGCTTTGGGTCTGGAGATGAGTGGGGTGAGGTTCCTGTGGGTTGTGCGGAGCCCGAGTGACCACAAGCCCGATGCGCATTATTTCGATGTGGGGAGCGAGCGTGATCCGTTTGATTTTCTACCCAGAGGGTTCGTCGGGAGGACAAAGGGTGTGGGCCTAATCGTGTCGTCGTGGGCGCCTCAGGTTGAGGTGTTGGCCCACGAGGCCACTGGAGGGTTCTTGACGCATTGCGGATGGAACTCGACGTTGGAGAGCATCCAAAATGGGGTACCGATGATTGCTTGGCCGCTCTATGCTGAACAGAGGATGAATATGGTGATGTTGGTTGAAGAGGTGAAAGCAGCACTGAAAATTGAGTTTGGGAGTGACAGGATTGCAAGGAAGGAGAAAATTTCCGAGGGGGTGAAGGATCTGATGGAGGGGGAGAACGGGAAGGCGGTGAGGTATAAGGTGAAGGAGTTGCAGGAGGCAGCGACGAAGGCATTAGAACCGGAGGGCAGTTCGTACATGAATCTCGTACAAGTTGCAAACAAATGGAAGGGAGTCAGCTGATCATCTAATTTCATTGAAGAGAATTTACTAAAACGTTGCAAAGTTTTAAGTCGTGCTTATGTAGAATATACTTTGATACTGCACATGTTTTTCCATGTCTGACCATCTTAGTTTGTATGCAGTTGCTTGCTTATTACTTTGTAATGTGTGCTCATATTTGAAATATTCGATTGTCATGTCGTGGCTATATGATATGCTTAATTGGTGTGGCTATATGATATGCTTAATTGGTAGGTATTTTCTTGGTGTGGGACTTTCAGTTGAGTGTGGTTTCATGTGGAGAAATCCACTATTAACCTTGTATGCCTTCTGACAAATCCATTTAGGGATAGGACTTTAGCCTCCGTGACTATTTTAAGTATACTTTATACATCATCATTCAAACTATCTTGTAAAATGGAGTATATGTTGTGCGGAATACAAACTAACCAACAATCAAACGAGAGAAACAGCGAGAAAACAGAAAAGCAAGCAACACAAGAACACAAGATTTAATGTGGTTCGGCAAAACTCATGCCTACATCCACGGGGCGGTTGGGGTTTCTTCTTCTTCAAATAATCACCAATGGGCGAAAACAAATCCTTTACAAAAGATGACGGCTACAAAACCGAATAGGGGTCTCTAATTTCGTCACAGATTACAAAACCCTAACAAGTGTATTTATAAGAAAACTACTGGGCCATTTAGAATTGGGCCTTTTCTAGTTCAAAATCCCGTACACAGTCGACTGGTCTTGTTCAGGGCAGTCGACTGGGCAGTCGACTGCTGCTGCTGTATCCCAAGCCTTTGAAACTTCTCTGGACAGTCGCCTGATCCTCCAATTCAGTCGACTGATATACTGTAACTTTCATTTGCTGCAGATACTCCAAAACAATCTGAACCAGAATCGAGCCATTATCCTACAATCTCCACCTTGGCGAGATCTTCCAAGTATCCAACAATCTCCACCTTGGTGAGATTTTCCAAGTAGCCCAAGCAATCTCCAATAAATACTCCAAAACAACTGCTCATCACCAAATGCAACAAAAACCAAACTCCACCTTAGTATGATATCACATACTAACCAAACCAATAGCAAAGCACTATCCCAACCGCCCATGCCAAATTATCAAACATGCAAAATATTAGCCAGGTTCATGCAATGCTTGAACTTGGCTGCCCCAACAACTTTGGTCAACATATCAGCAGGATTATCAGCTGTTCCAATCTTCACCAAATGAATATCACCATCCTTTATCAAATCACGCACAAAATGATAACGGACATCAATATGTTTGGTCCTCGAATGATGAACTTGGTTCTTCGCTAAATGAATAGCACTCTGACTGTCACAGTGTACCTCCACATTCTCTCGATGAATTCCCAAGCTCTTCAAAAGTCCATGTATCCAAATGGCTTCCTTCATGGCCTCAGCAACCGCCATGTATTCAGCCTCAGTAGTAGACAATGCTACAGTGGACTGCAAATTGGACCTCCAACTTATAGGTGCTCTAGCCATAGTAAACAAATAGCCTGTAGTAGACCGCCTCTTATCTAGATCACCTGCATAGTCAGAATCAACATAACCAACCAATAACCTGCTAATATTGTGATCCCTTTCAAACTTCAAACCCACATCTGTGGTGCCACTTATGTACCTCAAAATCCATTTAGCTGCTTGCCAATGCTCTTTACCTGGATCATGCATATATCGACTAACCATACTCACCGCCTGAGAGATGTCTGGTCGAGTACAAACCATGGCATATATCAAACTGCCAACCACACTAGTGTAAGGTACATTAGCCATATACTGTCTCTCTTCATCTGTACTTGGAGACTGAGAAGCACTAATTCTGAAATGAGGGGCTAAGGGTGTACTGACCGATTTAGTTTTCTCATCTATACCAAACCGTTTCAGCACCTTCAAAAGATATTGCTTCTGTGTCAAACTCACTATGCCCTTTGCTCTGTCTCTAGCTATCTCCATCCCAAGTATCTTCTTGGCTTCACCAAGATCTTTCATCTCGAACTCAGAACTCAGCTGATTCTTCAAATTTTGAATCTCCTTAGCATTTTTAGAGGCAATCAACATATCATCCACATATAATAACAAATATATAAAAGAGCCATCCTGCAATTTCCTGAAGTAGACACAATGATCATACTCACTTCTGGAATATCCCTGCACTTTCATAAACTGATCAAACCTCAAATACCACTGCCTTGGAGATTGCTTCAACCCATAGAGAGACTTCTTCAACCTGCAAACACAACTTTCCTTCCCAGCTGTCTTAAACCCATCTGGCTGCAACATATAAATTTCTTCATCTAGATCCCCATGTAAGAACGCAGTCTTCACATCCATCTGTGTCAATTCAAGATCAAACTGTGCTACCAAAGCTAACAAAATCCGAATAGAAGGATGCTTCACAACTGGAGAGAACACTTCATTATAGTCAATACCTTCCTGTTGAGCATACCCCTTTGCAACTAGTCTAGCCTTGAACCGAACACTGCCTTTTGGACCTTCTTTCTTCGTATACACCCACTTGCAACCAATTGCTTTCTTCCCCTTTGGTAGTTGCACTAGATCCCAAGTCTTATTCTTATGAAGAGAGTTCATCTCTTCATCCATAGCAACTTTTCAATCTGCATTTTCAGAACTTCTAGTAGCTTCTTTGAAGTTGGAGGGAACTTCATCATCCACAATGGGAAGAGCAAATGCAACTGTATCTGTAAAACGAGACGGTCGTTTGATATCTCTTCTTTGCCTTCTTACTGCAATTGATTCTACCTGCTGGATAGGAACTTCTTCATCATTCTCAGTATCAACCACATCATCTTCATCTTGGACAGGAACAGGATTTTCAACTGACAACTTTTCTAACTCCACCTGTTGGAGAACTCTCCTACCAGTCGACTGGTAATTGCCAACAGTCGACTGTCCCGAGCTCCCACTCTTCTGCTGTTCTGGACCACCAGTCGACTGCTCCTGTACACCAGTCGACTGTCCCGAGCTTCTGCTACTCACCTGTTGGAGAACTGTCATACTCTTCTGCTGCTCACCAGTCGACTGTCCTATACCACCAGTCGACTGTCCCGAGCTAATCATGCTGGTCTCATCAAAAGTCACATCCCTGCTGATTACTAACTTCTTCTGTTCTGGACACCACAACCTGTAACCTTTGATACCAGTACTAAAACCAACAAATATAGCCTTTTTGGCTCTTGCATCAAGTTTAGTTTCAGTTACATGAAAATAAGCAGGACAACCAAATATATGCAAAAAACTATAATCAGATGCAGGTTTACCACTCCATACCTCAATAGGCATTTTGCCTTCAAGTGCTGCTGATGGTAAACGGTTGACAATGTGGCTTGCATATATAACAGCTTCTGCCCAAAATGTCTTCTTCAATCCAGACTGTGCTAACATATATCTCACCTTCTCAAGTAAGGTTCTGTTCATCCTTTCTGCAACCCCATTTTGCTGTGGAGTCTTCCTAACTGTGAAGTGCCTCTGGATCCCTTCATCTTCACACAATTTCAGAAACGGATCATTCTTATATTCCCCTCCATTATCTGACCTCAGAACCTTAATCTTCCTACCAGTCTGATTTTCAACTTTCTTCTTCCAACTTGTGAACAATATCAAAACTTCATCTTTGTGCTTCATGGTATATACCCAAACTCGTCTGGAGTAATCATCCACAAATGTAACAAACCAGTGTCTACCACTCATAGAAGGTGTCTGAGTAGGGCCCCAAACATCTGTGTGCACATAATCGAGGATACCCTTTGTCTGATGTACAGCTGTACCAAATTTCACCCTAGTTTGCTTACCCAAAACACAATGTTCACAAAATTCCAACTTGCACCCTTTAGCATCTTTAAGCAACCCTTGCTTCACAAGCCCCTGCAAGGCCTTTTCTCCTGCGTGCCCGAGTCGCATATGCCACAACCTAGTAGAGTCGGGAACAACCTGTTTAGGCTTTTCAGTTACACTGGCAGCCTGACCCAAATATGTTTTTCCCTGCAAGAAAAACAAGTTCCTTTTCCTTTGCCCTTTCATCACCACAAGTGATCCGCTAGTCACCTTCAGAATACCACCTTCACTAGCAAATTTCAATCCACTGGCCTCCAAAGCACCAAGTGAAATCAGATTCTTTTTCAAATCTGGAACATACCATACATCTGAAAGCTCCCTAATAAGACCATCGTGCATTAGCAATTCAATCTTCCCGATTCCTACCTTCTTACAAGGTGCATCATTTCCCATCAAAACTACACCACCATCCATATACTCTAAAGAAGTAAACCACTCCTTTCTCCAAGACATATGATAGGAGGCTGCTGTATCAAGAAACCATACTTCTTGATAAAGTGAGGGACTAGAAGCAAGTGCAAAAGAAAAATCCTCGTCACTACCTAAATTATCAACAGTCACATTTGCAGTCGAATTTCCCTTATTTCGTAGCTTTGGACAATCCTTTTTCCAATGCCCCCTTTCATGACAGAAAGCACATTCATCTTTGGCCGGTATTTTCCTGTCCTTCGAAACTCCTCTCGATTTGGAATGAGATTTGTTTCCCTTTTTCCCAGATTTGGACTCAGATCTGGTCTCAGTCCTGCCCCTTACAATCAATGCTTCAGAAGTTTCTCTATCAACCATTTTATCCCTTCTCTTAGTTTCATTATTCAACAAAGCATTTGCAACATCTTCATATTTCACAGTATCTTTTCCATATATTAACGTTGTTGCTAAATGATCATAACTTTCAGGTAATGAATTCAACAGAATTAGGGCTTTATCTTCATCTTTAATTTGCTCATCCAAATTTAACAAATCAGCCAATAATTTATTAAATGATTCAACATGAGCATTCATAGACATACCTTCTGTATAGGTGAAGCGAAAAAGTTTCTTCTTCAAATACAGCCGATTCTCCAAACTTTTCCTCATGTATTTGTCTTCGAGCTTCTTCCACAACACCGCAGCAATGGTATCCCTCATCAAATCGTACTTCTGAGCCTTCGCAATAAAGAGCCGAATAGTCCCACACGCAACTCGATTCAACTTCTTCCAATCTGCTTCGGACATATCCTTTGGTTTTTCTTTCTCCAAAGCAACATCTTGTTCTTGTTGAATAAGAACATCCAACACCTCACATTGCCACATCCCGAAATTGTTTGTCCCATCAAATTTTTCAACTTCAAATTTTGCGTTGTGAATCGTTGTTCTGGACGAACTTGATCCCACAACATCCTTGGTTGCATCTGCATCACTCGCCATCTCCCTCTAGGTCGAACCAATAGCTCTGATACCACTTGTTGTGCGGAATACAAACTAACCAACAATCAAACGAGAGAAACAGCGAGAAAAACAGAAAAGCAAGCAACACAAGAACACAAGATTTAATGTGGTTCGGCAAAACTCATGCCTACATCCACGGGGCGGTTGGGGTTTCTTCTTCTTCAAATAATCACCAATGGGCGAAAACAAACCCTTTACAAAAGATGACGGCTACAAAACCGAATAGGGGTCTCTAATTTCGTCACAGATTACAAAACCCTAACAAGTGTATTTATAAGAAAACTACTGGGCTATTTCGAATTGGGCCTTTTCTAGTTCAAAATCCCGTACACAGTCGACTGGTCATCTAAACAGTCGACTGGTCTTGTTCAGAGCAGTCGACTGCTGCTGCTGTATCCCAAGCCTTTGAAACTTCTCTGGACAGTCGCCTGATCCTCCAATTCAGTCGACTGATATACTGTAACTTTCATTTGCTGCAGATACTCCAAAACAATCTGAACCAGAATCGAGCCATTATCCTACAGTATAGTAGTTCAGGTCCACTATATATTTCTTCACAAAATTTTCAATTTTGATTCTTTTTTCTTTCTAGAAGTCTTTCTTTTACTTCCTTAGAGCATCTAATAGTACAACTTACATTGCCTCATTAAAAATCTTCCGAAAGAATAACCCAGTGGAAAAAAAGTCTCATCGAAAGAAAAGAGTAAATGAGCAAAGACATTCTTCAAGATGTCTCCATCAGCATCTTTAGGATGCTTGCATCTGCAGGATGCTCCCCCTTAAAACATTAAAAACTATTACATTTAGTTTTTACATCAATTTGAATGAAAAATCACCCCCAAAACTACATTTGGTCATTACCTCTCAACCCAAAAATTTGTCAGCCTATACAATATTTATATGCCTATCTACTGAAATCATGTTATGCCAATCTGCTATACTAACTTTTGAAATATGAACTTTGAGGGAGATTTGTAAAGAGATTTGTAAGGTTCTCTGAAGACTTGACCCGCTTTACATAAATTATCTTTTGTGACTTGAAGCTGGTGGATGAAGAAATTCTTTTGGTGAAATGTGCTTCATCATGTCTCCTTTGATAAAGAATTTTTGAATTGCTTTATACAAGCTGCATTATCTTCATAAATGATTGTAGACTTGTTTGTGACTTATAAAAAATCACCCCCTTACACGATATGCTGAATTAGAGACATTGACTATACATATTCTCTACTTGCTTCATGAAGTGCCAGTATCTCAGAATGATTGGTCGATATTGCTGCATTTGTTTTTGCTGATCTCCATGAAATAGCGGCACCACTACTAAGAAAAACATATTTTGTTTGTGAAATCTTCTTATGGGGATCAGATAAATAACCTACATCTGTATATCCAATTTGTGAGTGATGCATTGTACTATTTTCCTTGTCATAATAACCTTAAATTAAAAAACATATTTTTCTATTTAAATAATTTATATAAATATACCAACATGTGATTACTACATATTCATTTATAACCATAAAATATACATACACTGTTACACTCCAACAATTCCACATCGGTGTTACCCATTATTCAATCACCATGGATACAAACCAATAGCTTTTTGAGATACATGGACATAAAGTAAGAATTTTGAGAGAAAAGGGAGATACTAGAGAAAGAACCGGGAGCGAAGACGTAGTCCCCCTCACAGTCATGATCTCCTAGTGTTAGCGAAAAATATGCTCTTTCTGGTTGTGGTTAAATCAACAGCCTTGAACTCCTCGAGGCATCGTACTGATAACGTGTTGCAAAAGAGAAAGAGAAAGAGAGATGTAGAGAGATGTAGACGAAAATCCAAGTCTTATGACTCTTTATTCATAACATATCTATGGGGAGGAAGTTAGGGTTGGTATTTGGTAGTGGAGTTGGACCGTCAACTGAATAGGTGGGCATCCACCTAATAGGTGGTCACGGTTTCACAATAGTGTGCTTGTTTTTCAAATCTCCACTGTAAATTTAAAGATAAATACGGTTTGTGTTTTCAAAAGTTGTGAGATGCTTAGATATTTTATAAAAAAAAGGTTTTGAGAAGTTATTTCTTATTAAGCTTTTTTCCAACATGGGTCACTGAGAAATATTTAAATTTCATCTCACAAATTGGGATTTCTATATAATTCACTCATAATTTTAATTCAACCTAAAAATCTGCTTAATTTGTAAATTCTCGGTAAATTGTGAGTGATGTATATGAAATTGTATATGGAAATCATAATTTGTGATAGAGGTATATGAAATTTAAATATTTGTTAGTGATCCGCAAGAAAAAACCCTTCTTATTAATGAAATAAGATGGTTCTGAGTATTAAAAAAAACAAGGCGTAAGAAGCCTTTTTGGGCCCTGGTCCCTACTAACATATCCACACTCAGCTAAAATATAAGTTCTAACTTCTAACCCAATTAAATATAGGCTAAACATAAAAAAAAAATTACACAAAGTTTTGGACCAATTTAAAAAAAAGTACATTAAGTTTTTTTTGTTTAAAAAAAGGACATAAAGTTTCAAAAAACTCCACTGGGTTAGTTAAGATTAGGGTTAGGGTTAGTTCGGGGGGATTTATTTAAACATCTGATTAGTTAAGTGATATTTTTTTAAACAGAAATGAAAAATAAATGTGGTTTTTTTAAACACAAATGAAAGATGAAACTGGTTTTTTTAAATCCTACCCTAACCCAACCCTAACCCTAACTAACCCACTGGAGTTTTTTGAAACATTGTGGCCTTTTTTAAACAAAAAAATCTTAGCGTACTTTTTTTTAAACTGGCCCAAAACTTTATGTACTTTTTTTATCTTTAGCCTTAAATATATTTTCGAATTTATTTTTATGCTTATAGCGGAAAAAAGTAAACACTTTTTTTTAAGGAAAATGTGGAATATGACCACCCTGTTTCATTAATAAGAAATTAAAAAAGTACAAATTATAAACGTAAAATAAAAACATGAAGCAACATGACTCATACAGACAACAGATCACTCCAATAATCCTGAAGGGTGGGCCGACAAACCGATAGTCACACACTATTGAAGAGAAAAAACCTACTCCTTTAATATTGTAAACACATTTTAATTGTACAATATGTAACTATGACAATCAATCATACAAGAAAAACATTTGTGACATCAAGCATAAACAAGTTAGGCTTCAAAACTTTGTTGTGTTTGTTTTTATATAAGGCTTTGTTATGTTATACCTCTGATCTCTAATCTCTAATATTATAATAGGAGAATTGATGTTGTAATTTTTAGACAACCTGTATGTAGACATTCAACCATCTAATTTCAACCATTCATTTTTAAGTGAGAGTTGTATTAACTATTCATTTACTTAACTGTTGTTGGTTATCATAATACCCACAAAGTTAAAATTTATTTACGACATAATTATTTACAAAATTGTCACTCATATAAAATAAAAGTTTGTGCCACTATGAGTAATTTGTAAAGAGTATGTGTCTATGTGATGAGTAAAGAGAGGTCTCTGGTTCGAGACCAGATTACGTCTTATTATTTACTATATCTTAGTATTTTTCATGTGCAATGCACGTTTGATAAAGAGTTGGAGTTAAACGTGTGATAAACGTAAGTCATTATAAAAAAATGGAGTTTGTTCGTACACGTATTTTTTTTAAAATTAAGAAAAAAAATATTGATGTGTACGTGCGATGCACGTGTTGAAAATAAATTTGGAATTGCACGTGCGATGCACTTGTTTGTTTGGTGACAAAAGTGATGTTTCTTTCATGACAAAAAATATTTAAAATTGTTTATTTGTGACAAACTCTTTCAATAAATAGTAAGTAAATATATTATACTATTGATAGATGGATGTTAATTTACACATGTGATTCATGTTCAAAATAAAAAAAATGGCATAGTAAGGACTCGAACTTGAGACCTCTTTCATATTAGTTATGCACGTTTGATGCACGTGTTGGTAGATTGACAAATGATACTTAGACCTTCTCCCATTATAATATTAGTAATATTAGAGATTAAAAGTATATATAATTAGAACGTACATCGCACGTGCAGAGTACTAGTTATCTTTAATGAAAACATATATCATTTTAAACCATTAAGATTTATTGGATTAACAATTTTCTTCATTTCAAATTTTCAATGGAGCATCCCCGTCCACAGTGATTTGATTTCAATCTTTTGCAGCACAAAAAGAACCATTGCAACCAAATTTTGCATCACTATCATGTAAAAGAAAGAAAAATGGCATTAAATTTATGTTGTTGGGAGTTGGGACCAGTCGAGGAACGAAAATGACCCACGGGAATGAATGATGAAATAAATCATCCAACCACTCAATCATTCCGTAATAATAAATCCAATGAGAGGAGAAAACGATTTCGTAGGCCACATGTCATGCTTACCTATGCAAACCGAATATGCAAAAATCTGCACTTGAAAAGTCTGCTGATTGTACAGCTTTTGTGTTCGTGACCACAAATTCGAATTCGTGCCCGAATGCAAAAGGTGTAGGTGCAGACGATTGAGGGGATCGAGGGCGTGGCGCTGTAAAGCTTCATGATTGGATCACTGAATTCATCTTATTCGATTATCATGGCCGGCCTGCTACTCCTGAAGAGAGACCCTTTTTTTAGCCTTTTTTTCTTTTTTCACTTTATAGCGGTGCACAGATTGCAGACACAATAAAATAGATCATGCATCCGTGCAATGGCAGTCAAAATTTTATGCCGGTGTTCCTAGAGCATGCTGTTTGCATGAGAAGGCTATCAAGGGGAGTGCGAGTTTGGACTGACACAAAAAGATCAAGCTCCACAACTGTTGAAATTACTGTTCAGTTTCCTATTGATGGACCTGGGCCCTAGGATAGACCTAGGACAAAGCCCGAGGGCTAGCCATTGGGGAAAGGCCCATAACATGCTAAGCCCACTAACAAACACGTTTGTGGAACCCAACCTATTAGAGCATCCACAATAGTTTGCTAAATGGCTAAATTTTAAAGAAAACCCTTGAATTATGATTTTTATGTCGAAAACCTCCTTGATCTTTTTTTTTTTTATGCAGAAATTCTCCCTGAAGTATTGTTGAAAAAAACCCATCCTGCCAGTGTGAGACTTCTGCTAAAGTTGAGGAAGGTTTTTGACAATAATGAGAAAGATGTATTATGTTTTTTGAAACAATTTGCAAATATGAATGAAGTTATCTGATACAAGTAGAAAAGTTAGATGTGATTTTTTAAAATACTTCAGGGGGATTTTTTTGCAACAACCATACTTCAGAAGGTTTTCTGCATAAAAAAAGATCAGAGGGGTTTTCTGCATAAAGACCTTAGTCCAAGGGTTTTTTTTTCTTTCAAATTTATCTGATAAATGAATGTTTGCAATGGTTTCTCATTTCCATTTTTTGAGAAAGAATGAACAGTAGATCCTCAAATTTGAGAAACAATTTGGCGATTCTAAAAATATAGGGGACGGAACATATTCTTCCATCCCTATATATATATTCAAAAGTTTTAATTCACTTTAATATGGTTTAGTGTTAATTTAAAAATTAATTAATTCACTTTTACCAACTAAACCATTTTAAATTGTAATAAAAATTACAAAACAACCCCTTCAGACGGAACGACATGTTCCGTCGAATTTTAAAAAAAATTCTTACTTAAATTTTGGTAAATAACCACTGCAAAAATCACCCATCGTAACACCAATATTGTCATTTTTCATTTTGCCATTTTGCTAAAAAATAGTAGCAACCATTGTGGATGCTCTAAGTCGCTGGCCTGGCATTTTGTTAGGAGGGTTTCAAGTGAATCAGTAATGACTAAGATGAAGCTAATTCGTGTGCAGATTGCATCGCTAAATATGGTAGTAGGGCTGTGCATGAGGGTTGATCCTGGTCTTGCGTTACTGAAGGTAGACACCTCAAATGACCTCGGCTGTAATCTTGTAATCTTGTTTCTTATTTACCAAAAAAAAATAGCCTAAATATAACAAAAGTACACACAGTTTTGGGTCAGTTTAAAAAAAGTATACAATTTTTTTTTTAAAAAAAAGGACACAATGTTTAAATAATGTTTAAATAAACTAGCACTGGGTTAGTTAGGATTAGGGTTAGTTTCGGAGAGTTTATTTAAACATCTAATTAGTTAAGTGATGTCTTTTTAAACACAAATAAAGATGAATGTAGTTTTTTTAAACACAAATTAAAGATGAAAGTGGTTTTTTTAAACCATACCCTAACCCAACCACAATCCTAACCCTAATCCTAACTAATCCAGTGGAGCTTATTTAAACATTGTGTCCTTTTTTAATTTTTTTTTTTTTGTAATCTTTTTAAACTGTCCCAAAACTTTGTGTAATTTTTTTATATTTAGCCAAAAAAATAATCAAGTAGACCGCAATGTGCAGCTTGTGTCAACTGTCAAGAGGAGGTGGAATCGCATTCACAATTGTTGTTGCATTGTAGGCCAGCCAAGGAAGTGCGCTCTCTCTCTCTCTCTCTCTCTCTCTCACACACACACACAGTAGAATCACTCCATTACAATAGGTGATCAGCAGGTGGCTTGATAAATTGAGGTTGTACGAGAATTTATTCCTTATTGGATGTGGTACATTTAGACAAGTAAATGTAAGCTTGTGTTTGCTAATGCAGATTTCAGTGCGGAATACGTGCTTGTCTGAAATTATTCATTGGCTGCCATATGTTCCAGGTAATTCCCATACTAACTTCCATCAGTGTGCAATGGTTGAGAGCAGTTCGAGTTGAAGGAATTGATCCGGTGCTTGCTGAAATTTGGGCTACGGGAGTGGGCATTCAATTGACATTGTTGTTTCAGCAGCCGAAAGTGATTGTTCCCTGTGAATTGTGATTCAACAGATGTGGTTATTGGATCTACAATGATCCTGTGGACTATTCTATTAGAAATTTCATGTTGTGTTCATGAAACACGATCACTACAAATCACCAAGTAGAATAATAGATCAAACTAAACACACCAAAACACACTATTTTATTACGATTGGGGCGTACCATAATCCGGGAAAGACATAACCAAGATTTTATTCAACTAAAGAAATATACAAGAGTTACAAACACTCTCACCACGATCCTATCTATCTTCTATTTATCTCTTTGTTGTTTACAGTGGAAAACTCGAAAACTCTCTATAATGATTTACTCTTTCTTATCCCTCAAAGGAGGTTGTTACAATATATATATAGATATCTAGACAGGGCCGGCACTGAGTTCCCGAGGGTCCGAGGCGATGTATATATAGATATCTAGACAGGGCCGGCACTGAGTTCCTGAGGGTCCGAGGTGAACTCCCGACATGCCCCCCCCCCCCCCCCCCCCCCCCCCCCCCATAAATTAAAAAAAAAAATGCAAAATATATATCATTGAATAACAAGTTGAATAAAGATTTATAGGCCTACATTATTCATTCTGATTTGGTTCTGCATTTTCATCACCCACATTCAAATTAACATTCTAACTTGACTCTTGATTTGGTTCTTCATTTTACCCACATTCAACTCTTATGTTCTTAAACTTCTTCTTCATTAACATTACCATTTGGTCCATTCTCAATCTCTATTGGTTTGTTGGTAAGAAATTTATCAAATGTCCCAATTTGAGATTGTATAAATTTATCTTCTTCTTTTTTTTTTTTTTTTGAAAATAGCGGATAGAGTCTTAGACTCCAGCCCAAACAAATTTATTAATGAATCAAAAGAGACAAACATAGAAGTTTTACTAGAGGTAAAACTGACTAAACCAGTGAAAAGACAACAAAAAAACAAAACAGGAGGATAAACATCAACGCTGTTCTCACAACAGGGAAACAAAAGAGGCCGACTAATAATCCTCAATGACAAGAAAGCCGGGATGCTGCAACGCAAACAAACATTCCGGGCCTGAAGCCGAACCGGACATCCCCGCACGCCGCCTCCACCGAGAGTCAATCGCGAACCCCGACAAAAGACAAAACCTCACCACCGCACCGGGACTCGAAAGGGGCGCAGGCCAACAGAAACTCACCGAAAACAACACCTGGGAAGGATACAGCACCGAAAGACAGCACCTGAGGAGAAAGAGATGCACTAAATGGGGTAGAAAGGATCCCCAGAACAACTTGCTAAGGCACTCGAACAAAAGAACGAAATAAAAACTAATCAAAACTCTCCCCTATACTCAACACCAGCGCCAGAAGGGAACAGAGAACAACTAAATACAACAAACTCCGCCGAAAACGATAGAAAATGGGGAAGATGAGGACTGAAAAAAGCCTCATCCCCAAACTCTAACGGCACACACCCGAAGGGAAATAAATACGCACCAACCACAATGAAACACCACATACATCACCCAGGCCAAACCGCAATAACAGGTAAACGAGCAACAACAAAAAGCCGAAACAGCAGTAGCCTACCAGCGATGCAAAGGACCAAAGTCCAAAGCAAGAAAAAGAACACCACAGTCATAGTAATCAGGTTTTACAAAAAAGGTGCCCAGAGCAAAACAACCGAAACATCGGTTAAGAGGATAATAATGCGATAAACCCACAACAAAAGATCTCCATATCGACACTGTAGTGGAGGAGAACAAAACAGCACCAAGGAGAGAACTAGCAACACCCCAAAAAGACCTGAAACCCAGAGCTACAGCCAAACAGTTGGTGATCAGCACAACCAAACCACCAAAACCAAGGGCCCCAAAATACCACCAGAAACCCCAACAGCAAACCAAAACAACAAGGCCACCGCTTTACATCTGCAATAAGAGCAAAAGAGAACGCAAATTAGAGAAAAAGGATTTAGCTAGTGAACAACACAGTAGAAGCTAAGCAGTGCTAAACTCCCTATCCTTAATAAAAAATGAAAAGATCCTACTAAAAGCAAGAGTTAAGGGTACTGCTGATTAATACTGAAAAAGGAATTTCTGGATTAATAGCTCTAGCGACAAGAAGGAGATGATAGCGACGAACGATAGAAATCCACGGAAAGACCCATGCCTTCCTAGAAAGGAACATTTTAACCCAGGAGAAACATCCAATTATAACAGTTAAGATGGAAATAGAAGAGGAAAATAAAAAGCACTAAAGGGAGCTATTAGAATGCCACCAAAGATATGCCGTGTCGAGACGATCAAGTTGCCGGGTGACCACTTTATCTGACGGTAAAGTGGAGGGCCAAAATTTAGAAAAAAATAAGAAATCATCAATCATATGCTCGATCGACACAGCAGTCTGCTCGAAAATACGCTTGTTTCGTTCAGACCAAATAACCCATATAATCGCCATGATTGAAAGGGCCGAAAATCTATGAAGCTCTTTTCTGGGAGATTGAAACATCCAGCATGTCGAGAAAACAACTGGGAAACACTGCGGTTGCCAGGCTCTATCTGCAATCAGCCAGAGAGGCCTAATAAAGTCGCTGGAAAGGAATAGATGCTCGACATCTTCATGGTTGACTGAGCAAAACACACACAGCTGACCCATGGCCAAGTTCATCTTGTTAAGAACATCTACCGTGAGAAGTTTGTTATTCAAAGCTAGCCAAGTGAGTATTTTGGACTTGAGAGGAGCACAGTTACTCCATAAGAACTTAGCACTCGGGGAGATAGTCCCCCCAAAATTCAGGAAATTGTAGAATGATTTGACAGTGAAATGACCCGCCATGGTCCATCTCCAAATGAAGTCTTCCTTAGGGTGCCATTGGTAACGATTAATACCGTCGAACAACTCTTGAAGTTGTGACATGAGCATCGTAGGGAGCACACTAGTGAACGGAATGGACCAGAATTTTTGGTTATTGATATGGATCAGATAATCAGCCACCTTAGCATAGGGGTTGGACGCCATCTGGAATAGATTAGGAAAAGCGTGGGCTAGTATGATGTTCCAAACCATAGATCTATCCAGAATCTGGTCTTGGTGCCCAACGCACACAGATGCACCAGACCGCATTGAAAAGGGTCGGCTACTTTCCAGACCCCTTTCCAAAAAGAAGAGGAATTACGGGGGAGGCGAGGGATGAACTCCGTCATATTGGACCTCTTGAAGCAATTGGTTGTAATCAACTGCACCCAGGGAAGATGATCCTGTTTGAGAAACCTCCATAACCATTTTCCTAGGAGGGCCAGATTCTGGTGCCTCAGATTAAGAACCCCCAAGCCTCTGGCAGCCTTGGACGTGCAAATCAGCTTCCAGTTGCACAGATGAGATTCGACTTTATACATGTTTGACCCAGACCAAAAGAAATTCCTTCTGATGCGGTCAATTCTATTAATAACCCACGTTGGTAGGTGTTACCGCTGATTTCGGTGTGGGGGTAAACAGATAGAATTTGTGAGTCCGGGAAACACCTGAACGATTGACTCGGCCTTCTTGCTCCTGGCACAACCTGCAAGGAAGTGCGAAACACCGGGGTTGATTCCGGCGACGCACCCTCCGACGCTCTTGTCAGTAATCAGGAAAAGATTAAGAAAGAGCTTAAGTGGTGAAAAAGTGATTAACCTGGTCTCGGTGGTAGAGGGGTTGTATTTATAGTCGCCTTTGGAACGATTTGGGGCCTAATTTCCTGCCTAACAAATAGGAGAAAAATCCTCCTATTCTGTTTTGGGAAGTTAGGCCTTGATTCCCTGGTGAGAGCTAATCAGGTTTATTGATTTGACCAAATCAGTGGCCTGATTCTCTTCTTGGTGGATTGGGCTTGTATCGGGTCGGGACCCGTACCCAATTGAAGTGGATCTATTCGCGGGTGGTTGGTTCTGTGAGAAGGAGGCCCAATACCCGTTTTGGATCCATCTGTATGTAAAATTACCTTTTTACCCCCGTGCTTCAGGATTCGTGATCGATCTGGACGGTCCCGATTTAACCCCAATTTTAGCCATATCACGAGCCCCCCACTCCTAAAGACTGAGTGTGATCGGACTTTGAGGAGTAGTTTAGCTGTTTTAGTGGCTGATGGAGTTGTATTGGAGTCCAGACGTGGGATTTTGAATCTAGAAAGGGGGTAGTGAGGCAACTTTTGATGCCGCTGGCAGTTCTCTGGTCACATCGGGTGTTCAAGAGTTTTTATCTATTTTTTCGGACTACTTGTTCAATTTTGCGGCACGTTTGCTAATCATTCGGGGGCCTTAATCGTACATTCTGGGCGATAATTGTTCGTTCAGGGGTTCGAAAACGTGCCCCCTAAATCTTAATTATTCTCCAGAATTTTTGGCCAATTTTCCCGAATTTTTAACAACTTTCTCGCAATTTTTAAACAAATAAAACAAATTAAATAGATAAAAAATGATTTAAATACCGATTTATGGCGTGGCTCGATCTGGACCGCTGATCGCAGATGGGCGCGAACTTCGGAAAGATCTGACGGCTGCTGCTGCTCGGCAGCGTTTTTCTCCGTTTATCAGTTCGGGAAGGCCTCAGCTCGGCAGCCGACCGAAGGCATGGGGGGTTCGGCAGCCGACCGAAGGCTTGAGTGACGTGGCGTAATCTGGGCCGTTGGATGTTGGCACGCATCTCGAGACGGGAACGGTTCCCAAGAAAACGCTATCTTGTCTTTTAGCGCACGTGGCGCAATCTGAGCCGTTCGCCATTGGGAGCGTGAATTTCTGGGAGATCCGACGGCTGAGATAGCTCGGTGCCTTTTTTTCTCCATTTACCAGTTCGGGAAGGCCTCTGCTCGGCAGCCGACCGAAGGAAGGGTTCGGCTGCGCCGTGGTGCTATTTGTTCGGAGGCGATCTCGCTTCCAAGGGTATTAATGACGCTCGGGGTTTGTGCGGCATTCCCCTTTCCCAGGTCATTAGGAATAATCCCTTTAATTAATGCGTGGCATTTCAACTTCCGAGGATCAGTAATTCCCTCAATTAAGACGCGGCGCTTCAGTTTCCGAGGGTAGTAATGGCTGGTTCTTGGGGGCAGACTATAAGTACTCCACTCCCTTTGTCGTTTTCGTCACAACCAAATCGAGTTCCAGACCTCGGAGGCGTCTGCCTCGGGTAGCTTTTTTCTTGAGGTCCGGAGAGGTGGTCGCTCTTCTGCCTGGTTTTCCCTTCGTTCCTGACGGCCCCAAAGTGGATGTTAGGAGCGAGGGGGGACGAGGTAGTAGCGGCGGCGACCGTGGTCCGGATCCGAGGGATAAGTTACTTCGGAAGGACGGGCGGTCGCCTTGTTGTCTTGTTGTTTCCCCATTCCTCTCTGCTCCGAAAAGGTGGTGTCAGGAGTGGGGAGCAATAAGACAGTAGGGTCGACGGCAATAGTCCTGTCCCGGGGCGTGGACTTCTTTGGAAGGACGGGTGGTCGTTCTCTCACCAAGATCTTCGGCTTTCTTTGGTGGCTCCGAAGCGAGCGTCGGAGAGAACGGAGGTCTTGGTGAGAGAGTGACGATCCATGTCCGATGCCGATCTCTTGGTCCATTTCATCATCAGTAGCAGCTCGGGCTTTTGGACCGTCCGAGCCTGTTGTTTGCAACTGTGAAGGCGCTGTGGCTAGAGCCCTTTGGCAAGCCGCGCCTTCCAGATGCAAACAACTGGCTCGGAATGGTGCGTTCTTCCCGATTCCTGAGTGTGGATGGGTCTCCTCTCATCTCTGTCTTCCTTCCGGGCTGATGGCTTTTGATGGATATCAGCCCGGGGGAGTTAGAGATGGGGGGAGTGCCGATCTGTTCCCGCCCGGGGCCCGTGGTCGGTAGAATGCCGATTGGTGCACGGGACCTGGGGGGCGTTCGCCGAAGGCGGCGCCTCAAAACTAAATCAAAAATTTTTCTGGGTCCTTTTTAGACGAAGGCGGGGCGTCCGAGGGTCCGATCGTCCGAACGACGTGGCGCTATCTGAGCCGCCGGATGCTGACACGCATCTCGAGATGGGCGCGTTCTCCAAGAAAACACTATCTTGTCGTTTAGTGCTCTCGGCGAGATCTGGACCGTCTGATGAAGATCAGGCGCGAAAGTTGAGGGAGAAGGGAGTTTTCCCCATTTACCAGCTCGGGAAGGCACTTGCACGGATTCCGAGCGGACTCTATTGCAGCCTCATTCGGTTTGCTCGCAGCTCGGATTCCCGTCCCATCTTGCCGAGCTGGTTGACTTTGTAGTGGGCCTTCGAGATGCTTCGAGAGTAGCCCAAAAGTCGCTCTGGAAGTCCAAGAGACGCCTCATTTTCACTATAAATCTTTACCCCCCTTTGACCAAGTCTTCACTTTTCACTTTTACTCTCTCTCTTCCGTATTTACTTTGCTTCGAGGTCTTTAGCTCCCTGGTGGTGTCGCTAGCTGTCGCGGCAGCGTTCCTCGTTCCGGCGAAGTTTCCGACCGTAACTGTCACTTCAAGGTCAGTCTCTTTCCCTTCTCTCTTTAGGAAAATATGGTTAAGATTTCGGCTGAGACCCCCGCCTCGGAGCAAGCCGTTGGCCGAGGGGAGAAAGAGAAAGGAGTAGTGGAGCCGAGCGAGCAGGATGTTGTTCGTCCAGACGCGGAGGGCGGAGTGGCCGAGGTGCCCCAAGAAGTCGCGGCGGAGTCCCGAAAGGGCAAAGCTGTAATTACTATAGTGGAGACGCCGAAGAGAGCGGGGGAGTTCGGTCGGCAGCCCATCGCCGTGTCGAGCGTGGGAGGAGTCCGGGATTACACTGAGGATATCTTGGAGAAGGTTACCCAAGGTACGGCTAAACTGGTGGAGGAGAACGAGCCTAGGGAGCTGTCCGAGGTCGATCGCAAGATCTCGACTCTTACCGAAGCGGACCTTCATCTGGTCCGAGAGGGCTTCCAGATCCCTCTCGAGTACACGTTGCTCCTCCCTGGGCCGGGGTTCCGAGCCAACACTGGGTCCTCTCCGGACATATGCGTCTTTCCGGTCGACTCCCTCATTGCCGGTCTTCGCTTTCCCCTCCACCCGTTCGTGGTTGACGTCCTGGTTTGGTATGGTTTGAGTCCCGCTCAACTGATGCCAAACACATGGAGGCAAGTTGTGGCGTTCCTCCTCCGATGCCAAGAGATCGGCGCCAAGCCGACCATGTACCTCTTTCGAAGTCTCTTCCGACCTGTCCAGCCGAGAAAAGACGAGCAGAGGTTTTATCTTTCGCCCCGGCCGGGCGTGAAACTGATCGAGAATCCGGACTCGATCAAACACTGGAAGGACAAATACTTCCTCGTTCGGAATCTGACGCCATGGGTGATACCGACAGTTTGGGCGGACGGACTACCCAAGCGCACAAAGAAGGACGTTCCGCTGAACGCTGCAGAGACCGAGGTCCAGAAGAAGATCCTTGCTCTGCCGACGCTTAGCTGGAAGGATATCACCGAAGAGCATCTGTTCCGTGGGGGTCTCAGTCCGATCGACCCTCGTACGCTTCTGGTATTTATACTTCTCTCCGTAAAGTTTGCATTCAATTTTCTAAGTTTTTTCGTTCGACTCTTGCAGAGACCATGAAGCTCGATTACAAGGCCCTGGTGGCGAAGGGCAGGTCCGAGCAGGAGAAGAAGAAGAGGCCGTCGGCAGCGCCTCAGGACAGCCGAGCTTCGAAGAAGGCCTCGGTCGTGAAGGCAGCCGACCAACCGAAGGTTGCGGTCCTGAAGGAGGGAGAGGTTGAGGTCCTTGTCCCTCCGGCAAAGGTCGCGGTCCCCGAGCAGGGTGGGGTCGTGGACCTCGATCCCTCGGCCTCGGATGCTCCTGCTCCTACCCCGGAGGCGGACGCTCCTGGTCCGTCGAGCAATGAGTTCGGAGTGGCTGATGCGCTGTCCCTCCAGGTTCTGCCACTCACCCCCGGCGCGAAGAAGATCTTGACCGAGCGTCATAAACAGATCTTCGTCCCTGATTGGCAGGTGATGAATGTCGACGGCTTTTTGGGCGACGGGAACATCTGTATGGAGGCAGTGAGGCACCTGCCGACCCCGAAGGACCGAGCGACCCTGAGGGCCGGGATGGCAGGGGACAACGTGATGCAGATGGCCCGGAGCACTATGTCGGTAAGTGTGTCGAGCCCTTCTTCATTCATATTTTTCCTTGGAATTTTTTCTAAGTTCTTGGGCTCGGATTTTAACGTGTCGTTCTCTTCCAGACCCTTTGCCACTTCAGTTGGCTGGTCGAGGAGATGGCGAGGAAGGATCAGGAGAAGGAGAAGGAGAGGACGGAGCGCGTTCGGGTTGCGAAGCGGCTTGAGTCCGAGCTGCTTCTATCGACGAAGAGAGTCGCCGAAGTGGAGGACTTGGAGAAGAAGCTGGCCGACGCCATCCAATCGTCGAAGGATACGGCGGCCAAGCTTGAGAAGGAGGTGGCCGAGCTGAAGGAGGAGCTGGCCAGCGCTCGGTCGGGAGCAGAGAAGGAGGTTACCGAGCTGAAGGATGAGTTGGCCCAGGCTCGGTCGGAAGGGGAGACTGCTCGGAAGAGAGCCGAGAGGATCAAGGCCAACCACCTGAGGAAGGTGAAGAAGGTGAAGAAGGCCGTGCAAGAGGAGGCCGCGCAGCACATGATCCAGAATATGCTGGACGCCTACGGCCGTGCCCTGACCCACGTAGCCGCGAAGAACCCGGGCTTCGACTCGTCCTCCTACGACTTTTACGAGCCCGTGGAGGGGGAAGAAGGGATCACCGAGGGTCTACTCGGTCCCGACGGAGAGACGGAACCCGCCGAAGGTGATGGGGAGACCGAAGCCGAGGGCGAGGAGGAGAAACTCTCCGAGGAGGAGAGCTGGAGCGAAGGCGGGGGCGAGGGTGATGGCGAGGACAAGGCAGAGGGGTCGACGGATCCGAGCAGCAAAAAGGTCGACCCCTGACTCGGTTGTCTCCCTACTTTTCAGTCTTTTTGGTTTTGTTTTTTTTGTAAGCCTTATTGCGGACTGGCCACCGCCTTTGTTTTGAATGAAAAAGTATTTTGTTTGGCCAAAAACTTGTCCAAGTGTTGAGCCTCGGACTTAGTGTGCGTTTTGGGCGTTTTGGGCGTAAATTTCTCCAACTGTTTGGCCTCGGATTTATTTCCGCTTTTCAGGTGGTGTTTGGTCCGGTCACGGAGCTGGTCTTCCTTCGGAAGGAATTGGCCAATTTGAAGCGTGAACTCTCGGACAGCCGGCAGAGGCGGTTTCTCCTGCTCGGCCAGGCGGAGGAGGTCAGGGCAGTTCTGAGGAGGAACTGTCGCGAGCTGCATCAACTCCGGAAGCGCTCCCAGGGTCCTGGTTCCGAAGGGGAAATTGAGCGGCTTCGTGGGGAGCTTAAAGCCGCCGAGCAGAAGAACGATGATCTTTTGGCCGAGGTACAACACTTGGGGCTATCGGAGAGAGAGTGTTCGGCGGAAAGGGAGAAGATGGCCTCCGAGCTGGAGGGGGCTTTGGCCGAGCGTAAGAGACTATCGGCCGAAGTCGACATGCTCAGGAGGATCACAATAGATAGGGGGATTGAGGTCACCCACTATCGGCGGCTCGCAACTGATAGTTCCAACGCCTCAGGGTCGTTGAAGGCCCCTCGAGCAAAGAAATTGGCGAAGGACGTCGTCTTGAGGGATCGGATTATCGAACTGGAGGAGGAGATCGCGTCGCTTAAACCTGCACCGGAGAGGGCTAATGTTCGCAGCACGTCGTGCACTCGCGAGGAAAGTGAGAGGGGGATCACGTTTTATGAACTCGCGGCGCGCCCGCTAACGACCAGGCGGAGTCCGACTGACGCTCAGAGCAGCGCGGCTGTCTCGTCGAGCGGGGCATCGGTCGGTGCGGCTGTTAGGACTAGCAGTGAAGGGGGGTCGTGCTTCGTTGGTTTAGGGTCGAGCTCAGAGGGTCGGCCTCGTCGTCCTCGCGTTTCCCTAAACCGAAGCATTCCCCTTCCGAAGAGGACTTGATTATGTCACTTTTCATTTCTGTTGGCCGTTGTAATCGACCGTTTGTAACACTATTATGTCTGAATGCATAAAAATTCTGAAAAACTTTTAAGTGTTTGTCCTCGGCACTGTATTGAAACTGCGTTGTTCGTTTTTCCTATTTTTCAGCTTGTCGCGGCGATCCATGGATCGGACTCCGGGCGTCCGAATGATGACTCCGCATCCGAGATGACCTCTGGGACGGTGGTTCTGAGCCCCAGGAGTGTCGATCTGAAGCTACGCCGATCCGAGGGCGAGTGGAGTCACCTTTCGTTGGTTCTCAGTCTCCGGGAGGCCGAAACACAACGCTTGGAGAGCAAGATCGTCGAGCTGAGCCCCGTAGGGGAGGACGAGGACTCGCAGACCGCATTCAGCAATGCTCTTCGGGTCAAAAGTATTCGGCACATTCAGTCGAAACTCATTACCGAACGGGACGACTTGCTCTCGGAGATGGGACAGCTGTGGGCGGAAATGGCGAAGCTTCGAGGAGAGGCGGAGGAACCGTCTGCCGAGGAGGGCGAACAAGATGGAGAGGATGCATTTTTATGAAAGACAAGTGTAGAGGGTCGGGGGTTGTATGTTTTGTTTGCCGACACCTTTGTAATGGTCTATTTTGTACTGTACGCCGATACTTAATAAAATTCCCTTTCGGTGTTTTGTACGTCTGTCGTTGTTTATAACTGTGTTGACCGTGCCGAACTATTTGAACTGAGTGTGTCTATTTAGCCGAATGGATCCCCTGGGGTACGACGATTTGTCGCTTAGTGGCTCTGACACGGCGATGTTCTCGAGAGTGCTATTTTGACGTGGCGAGATCTGAGCCGTTGAATGTAGGCGCGGATCTCGAGGCGGCTCGTTTTCCAAGAAAATGTTATCTTGTCGTTTTGCGCGAGTGGCACGATCTGAGCCGTCTGATCGAGATCACGCACGAAAGTTGAGGGGGAAGTGTGTTTTCCCCGTTTACCAGCTCGGGAAGGCACTTGCTCGGATGTCGACCGGATGTGTTTGCCTTCGGTCCTCGGCTGACAGTCAAGAGTGGTCGGGATACATGTTCCGGACCTTAGGCAGAGTCCAACGGCTGCGGGAGCAATTCCGAACGGCGATCTACCCCTGGTTCGTCCGGAGACGAACCGAGGAGGTAAAGTCGAGCCGAGTGTTGGACTCCGAACCATCGGTGTAGTTCAACGGCTGTGGGAGCAATTCCGAACGGCGATCTACCCCTGGTTCGTCCGGAGACGAACCGAGGAGGTAAAGTCGAGCCGAGTGTTGGACTCCGAACCATCGGTGTAGTTCAACGGCTGTGGGAGCAATTCCGAACGGCGATCTACCCCTGGTTCGTCCGGAGACGAACCGAGGAGGTAAAGTCGAGCCGAGTGTTGGACTCCGAACCATCGGTGTAGTTCAACGGCTGTGGGAGCAATTCCGAACGGCGATCTACCCCTGGTTCGTCCGGAGACGAACCGAGGAGGTAAAGTCGAGCCGAGTGTTGGACTCCGAACCATCGGTGTAGTTCAACGGCTGTGGGAGCAATTCCGAACGGCGATCTACCCCTGGTTCGTCCGGAGACGAACCGAGGAGGTAAAGTCGAGCCGAGTGTTGGACTCCGAACCATCGGTGTAGTTCAACGGCTGTGGGAGCAATTCCGAACGGCGATCTACCCCTGGTTCGTCCGGAGACGAACCGAGGAGGTAAAGTCGAGCCGAGTGTTGGACTCCGAACCATCGGTGTAGTTCAACGGCTGTGGGAGCAATTCCGAACGGCGATCTACCCCTGGTTCGTCCGGAGACGAACCGAGGAGGTAAAGTCGAGCCGAGTGTTGGACTCCGAACCATCGGTATAGTAAGAGGGGAGGAAAAAACAGGCAAATTCAAAAACAAAATGGAGCTTTCTTTATTTGATATTTGACGGCGAACCGTTTTACATAGTAGAATTCATAGAACAGGTTACAAGTTAAAGGAGAGGAATGGCGCGACACCTCGGATTACTTAGAGAGGCGCCGGGGCGCTCTCTTGGTATTTCAGGAGGTGATCGGCATTCCAGGTCCTCGGAGTGACCTCTACCGTCCATGTCCTCAAGTCGATATGCCCCAGGTCGAACAACTTTTGTGACCCGGTACGGCCCTTCCCAATTCGGAGCTAGCTTGCCCTTCTGACTGGGGAGGGATATGGCTAGCTTTCTCAACACCAGATCTCCTTGCTCGAGATTGGCGGGCCAGACTTTCTTGTTGTAGGCTAGCTCGACTCTCCTTCTGTAATTTTGCTGCCGAATCGATGCCCTTTCCCTCAGTTCATCTATCAGGTCCAAGTTTCCTCTGAGTTCCTTGGCATTCTGCGCTTCGTCTTAGGCGATGAGCCGAGGGGAAGGAATACCGACCTCGAGGGGTATTACGGCCTCGGCCCCATAGGTAAGGCTGAAAGGGGACTCTCCAGTGGGCGTCCGCTTGCTTGTGCGGTAGTTCCACAACACATTAGGGAGTTGGTCGACCCACTGTCCTTTGGAGCACTTGTCCAACCTCTTCTTGAGCCCCGCAAGGATCTGCTTATTAGCGTTCTCGGCTTGTCCGTTCGACTGGGGGTGCGAGACGGACGAGAAACGCTGTTGAATGACGAGGTCGTCGCACAGGGTTCGGAATGCTGAGCCAGTGAACTGGGTCCCATTATCTGTCACGAGGATGCGCGGGACGCCGAATCTGCATATAATGTTCTTCCAGAAGAACTGCACCACTTTGTTCTCGGTTATCGTGGCGAGGGGCTCGGCCTCGACCCACTTTGAGAAGTAGTCGATAGCTACGACTAAAAACTTGAGCTGACCAGGAGCTGGAGGGAAAGGTCCTATCAGGTCCATTCCCCACATCGCGAAGGGGATAGGGCTCGATAGGGAGGTGAGGTTGGCTTGAGGGAGGCGTCGGATGCTGGAGTGTTTCTGGCAGGAGCCGCACTGCCGAACGTGTCGCTCGGCGTCTTGGAGAAGCGTCGGCCAGAAGTACCCATAATTCAGAGCTTTTCGTGCCAGGGACCTAAATCCCGAGTGTGCCCCGCCGATCCCTTCATGAAGCTCCTGTAGGGCATATTCAGCCTGATCCGGAGAGAGGCATCGTAGATATGGTCGGCCGTCTATTTGGGAGAAGGAGCGCTTGTATAGGATGCCCTCGATTAAGACATAGCGCTCGGCTCGGGTTCTAACTCGGCGTGCTTCTTTGGGATCTTGAGGCAGAACTCCATCCCTTAAGAATTCCACCAGTGGTTTCATCCAATTGTCCTGCAGCGTGACCGGCAATGTCTCCATCGAGCTAGGCGTCTCGTCTTCGATGCTCGGTTTGGAGAGGACTTCGATCAGCACGGTCTGTTCAAGACCCTGCAGAGAAGACGAAGCCAATTTGGAGAGAGCATCGGGCTTTGAGTTCTCCTCCCGAGGGACACGCTGGATGATGGCTTCTTCGAACCGACCCATCAGACCCCAGACCTTGGCGAGGTACTTAGCCATTCGCTCATCCCGGGCCTCGTACTCGCCCAAGACCTGATTCACAACTAGTTGGGAGTCACTGTGAACCCGAAGGCGCTGCGCCCCAGCACTTCGTGCGAGTCCGAGGCCAGCTATGAGGGCCTCGTATTCCGCCTCGTTGTTCGAAGCCTTGAAGTTCAGGCGGATCGCATACTGCAAGACGAAGTTGTCAGGGCCGTTTAAGATAATCCCGGCGCCGCTTCCTTCACTGCAAGAGGACCCGTCCACGAAGACTGTCCAAATGGGGGGCCCATTTGGGACGTGGCCGACCTCAGGGATGGTGCTCTCTACAATGAAGTCGGCGAGAGCCTGAGCCTTAATTGCCGTCCGAGGCTGATAAGTGATGTCGTGCTGACTCAGTTCTACGGACCATTTCATTAGCCGACCCGAGGTCTCTGGCTTGTGGAGGATCTGCTTTAGCGGTTGATCGGTGAGGACGATGACTGAATGAGATTGGAAGTAGGGCCGAAGCTTTCTTGCTGCCATGACGAGGGTGTAGGCTATCTTTTCTATCCTCGGATAACGGAGCTCGGCATCCCGAAGTACCTTGCTCACGTAGTAAATAGGCCTCTGGGTCCGGTCCTCTTCTCTGACCAGGACAGCGCTCAGGGACTGCTCGGAGGCTGCCAAGTAGAGGAAGAGAGGCTCGCCTGGGACCGGCTTACTGAGCAGAGGGGGGTTCGCCAGATAGGCTTTCAGCTAGTCGAACGATGCATGCTGTGCCTCGCCCCATTCAAATCCCTTAGCGCCTCGGAGCGCTTTGAAGAAGGGAAGGCACTTTTCCCCTGATTTGGAGAGGAACCGACCAATGGCTGCAAGCCGACCGGTGAGCTTCTGCACCTCTTTGACGTTCCGAGGCGGGCCCATGTCTAATATGGCTTTGATCTTTTCGGGGTTAGCTTCAATCCCCCGCTGGCTCACCATGAAACCGAGGAACTTGCCCGAGGAGACTCCGAACGCACACTTGTTCGGGTTTAGCCGCATGTTGTACTTCCTCAACACGCCGAAAGCCTCTTGGAGGTCGGCTACATGGTCGGTGCCGCGGATGCTCTTGACGAGCATGTCGTCAACGTACACCTCCATGTTTCGGCCGATCTGATGCTGAAAGACCTTGTTGACGAGGCGCTGGTAGGTGGCGCCCGCGTTCTTCAAACCGAACGGCATTACTCAGTAGCAGTAGAGGCCTTGGTCGGTGACGAAGGAGGTCTTCGGGATGTCCGAAGGGAACATCCGGATTTGGTTGTAGCCCGAGAAGGCATCCATGAAGCTGAGGAGCTCATGGCCCGAGGTGGCGTCGATTAGGGTGTCGATGTTCGGGAGAGGGAAGGGATCCTTCGGACACGCTTTGTTGAGGTCGGTGAAGTCGATGCATATCCTCCACGAGCCGTTGGACTTCTTGACCATCACAACATTCGACAGCCACTCGGGATAATTCACCTCCTGGATGAACTTGGCCTTCAGCAGCTTATCCACTTCCTCCTTGATTGCCTGCTGTCGCTCGGGAGCGAACTTTCGCCTCTTCTGCTGAACCGGTTTGCACCCCGGCTCGACGCTTAGGCGGTGGACGAGCAAGTCTTCGGAGATGCCGGGCATATCCGCGGCCGACCAAGCAAATAGGTCGCGGTTACCCCGGATGCATCTCACCAGGTCGGAGAATAGCACGGTCGGCAAGGACTTGCTGACGAGGAATTTTCGGCTCGGATCCTCGTCGGAGAAGAGTACTTCTTCTAACTCGTCCGCTGGCTCGGACGTTGGGCGAGCCTTCGGCTCGGGGATCTCGAGTGTCTCGAGCGAGAGCACTGGTCCCCCGGTGGAAGTCATGTAGCACTTCCGAGCTGTTTCCTGGCTTCCCCTGACTTCCCCTACCCCCGACCGAGTGGGGAACTTCATCTTCAAGTGGTATGCCGAGGGGACAGCCTCAAGAGCGGCTAGGCCGGGGCGGCCGAGGATGACATTGTATGCTGCCGGGACGTCAACGACCATGAAGTCCATGGGCTCGGTCTGGGTAGTAGGGGTGCTCCCCGCAGTAACGTCAAGGGTTATCACCCCTTCGACGGTTACCGGGACCCCCGTGAACCCGTGTAGAGTATATCCGACCGGCTTGAGACGGTCTCGGGACAGCTGGAGGCCCTGGAAGGCCGAGAGGAATAGGATGTTGACCGAACTCCCGTTGTCAACCAAAATCCTCTGCACCTTGAAGTTGGCCATGCGGAGGTCGATGACGAGGGCATCACAGTGAGGGGTTCGGACTCCTTCTAGATCAGCGTCGGAGAAGGACACGGGCACACCGAAGCCCTTGGGAGGAGGAGCACTGTGGACCGAGTTCACCTCTCGGACGAAGGCTTTCCGAGACGTATTAGAGGAGCCGCCCATGGGGCCCCCGTGGATCATATGCAGAACCCTTTCTTCTTCGAACTCAGGTGTCACTTCGCGCCGCTCAGAGCGCTTGTTAGCCCCCCGAGGGGGAGGAGAGTTCCGATCTGTCCGATCGTTAGCCTTCACGAACTTCGCCAACTGCCCCCTTCGGATGAGGGCTTCGATCTCATCTCTCAAAGCCCGACAGTCATTCGTCTCGTGCCCGTGGTCTCGGTGATACCGACACCACTTGTCTTTGTCCCTCCTCTTCGCCGGTTTGTGCATCCTCGGGGCTGGAGGGAGGACCCCCTCCTTCTCTACCTCCATGAGGATAGTGGAGACATTAGTTGTGAGGGGCGTGAATTTCTCGAACCTGGGGGGAGGACGACGCTGGCCGCCTCCGTCCTTCATTGTCTTCTTGGCCCCCTCTTCCTCCGTTGCCTTCCTCTTCGAGCCGGAGGAGGGTCCTCCGAAGTTCGGGAGGGACTCGGCCTCCTCGGCTCGGATGTATTTCTCGCACCTCAGTAGGAGGTCGGCGAAGTTGGTAGGCGGCTTCTTTGCTAGGGACGAGCGGAGGTTGGAGTTGAGGACGTTCGACTGGAACGCCACTGTTGCCACGGATTGGTCTAAGGAGGCGATCGACCTGACTTCTGCGGTGAACCTCTTCACATAGTCCCGCAGCTTCTCTCCCCTTTCCTGTCGGAGGTTCAGAAGGGAGAGACTCGTCTTCTCGGCCCGTCGGCTGCTCACAAAGTGAGTTATGAACAGCGTCTCAAACTGCTCAAATGAAAAGATGGAGGCGGGGGCAAGCCTGGAATACCATTCCCGAGCCGAACCCCGAAGGGTGGCCGGGAAGGTCCTGCAGAGTATGGCGTCGGAGACTTGGTGGATCAGCATCAGAGTCTTAAAACTCTCGACGTGATCTACTGGGTCGGACTCGCCTGAGTACGTTTCAAACTGCGGAGGTTTGAAACCCCTCGGTATGCGAGCTTCCATGATTGTCCGAGAGAAGGGCGGTCTGTTCGGGCGAACAGTCCCTGCTCTGGACTCCTCTTCTTGGTCCATACGGACAATGCGCTTCTCCACCTCATGGAGGCGGCGGTCAAAGGCATCGTCCCCTCGCCGGTAACCGTATGACCCTTCGGACTCTTCCTCATAAGAGGGAGAGCGTGGACTTCGGCGCCGGTATCCCTCGGATCGGCGGGGACTGTACTGTTGCTGACGACTGGGAGCCTGGAGAGGACTTCGTGACCGGCGGTGAGGACTGGGAATCCGAGGGGGTGTTGGGATCCTCGGGGGGTTTTGGTTGTTGGCACGGGCGTTCAGGGCCTGCAGTACAGTCTCCTGAAACTGGAGGAACTCGGCACGGCTGATAGGTACCTCACGGTCCCCCGTACGATGCCGATCCTCGGGGGAACGCGGCCTCCTCCTTCGGTGTTCGGGAGATGCCGCTCGGCCTCTCCGGTACGGAGATCTCTGCCTGTCTCGGCGACGAGGTGACCGCTCGCCCTGACGCTGTCGGGAGGCCCCCGCTCGGGCCCGCCTCTCGTCAAGGTGCGTGCGGAGGTCGTTCTCCTTCTGGCGGTTCTGGAGCGTGAAGCCGAGGTCGGGGTTATGGGAGGCCATCGAGTCCGAGGACCCGTTACGGACCGAGACATGGTCCTGGATGGGCTGCTTCAGTTTCTGGCCGTTGAGACCGGCGGGACCATTGTTGGGTTGTTGCTGAGGATGAGGAGGCTGGACCGGTTGGGTCGGCGGAGGAAGCCCAGATTGGGGAATTGGATTGACGGGGGTATCCTCCGTAGGGTCGGCGGGGTTGGCCACCCGGTTGGATCCTTTGGATCTGTTCTTCTTCGGAGGCATGGCGATGGAAGGCGAGGAAGGAGAAGCTGAGGTCGTTCGTGTGGTGGTTTCCCACAGACGGCGCCAATCTGTTACCGCTGATTTCGGTGTGGGGGTAAACAGATAGAATTTGTGAGTCCGGGAAACACCTGAACGATTGACTCGGCCTTCTTGCTCCTGGCACAACCTGCAAGGAAGTGCGAAACACCGGGGTTGATTCCGGCGACGCACCCTCCGACGCTCTTGTCAGTAATCAGGAAAAGATTAAGAAAGAGCTTAAGTGGTGAAAAAGTGATTAACCTGGTCTCGGTGGTAGAGGGGTTGTATTTATAGTCGCCTTTGGAACGATTTGGGGCCTAATTTCCTGCCTAACAAATAGGAGAAAAATCCTCCTATTCTGTTTTGGGAAGTTAGGCCTTGATTCCCTGGTGAGAGCTAATCAGGTTTATTGATTTGACCAAATCAGTGGCCTGATTCTCTTCTTGGTGGATTGGGCTTGTATCGGGTCGGGACCCGTACCCAATTGAAGTGGATCTATTCGCGGGTGGTTGGTTCTGTGAGAAGGAGGCCCAATACCCGTTTTGGATCCATCTGTATGTGAAATTACCTTTTTACCCCCGTGCTTCAGGATTCGTGATCGATCTGGACGGTCCCGATTTAACCCCAATTTTAGCCATATCAGTAGGTAATAGAAAGACATCATATAAGTAGGGATGGAGGAAAGAACGGAGTTGACAAGGATGAGTCTACCTCCTCGAGATAGGTTTTTACCAGCCCACTGGTTGAGTCGGGATTCAACTTTTTCTATCATCGACATCCAATCCTCTTTATGGAGCCTACCCCATTTCAAGGGAATACCGAGATAGTTGATAGGGAAGGAGGTAGAAGCGCAATTAAAGAACAGGGCAATTTCGGTTTGCCGGTATTGGGAGCCCCTAAGCCAGAGCACCGATGACTTTCGAAAGTTGATGGCCAGGCCCGAAGCCTTTTCAAAGACATAGAGTAATAACTTCAGGTTACCTAAAGTGCTTCCATTAGGTTTCGCGAATATAATGGTATCATCCGCGTATTGAAGGTTCAAAACCCCATAAAAACTACGCGAACTACCAAGACCTTTGATGACACCAGCATCCCAGGCGTTTCGCAAAAGTTTACTAAACACGTCCGCTACCAAAGCGAAAAGAAGGGAAGAAATGGGGTCGCCTTGCCGAAGGCCGCATTTACAAATGAACTTGTGGCCCTCCGTCCCATTGATAAGAACGGACGAGGTGCAAGCAAAAAGACTGGATTTGATCCAAGCGATCCATTTCGGACCAAACCCATGATGAAGAAGAATTTCTAACAGGAAATCCCAACTAACATTATCGTAGGCTTTTTGAAAATCCAATTTCAAGAGGATGCCTTCTGAATTCGACTTGTGGCAATCCGAGATGATTTCCTATGCAGAGGCCACACTGTCAAGGATAAAACGATCCTGGATGAAGCCAGATTGCATAGGATCTATTAACGGAGAGATGACGTCACTCAGACGAGAAGCGAGAACTTTCATGATAATTTTGAAAGCGGTGTTCAGGAGGCAAATCGGCCTGGAATTAGCGACCAAATTGGCTTCAACGAATTTTGGGATAAGTACAATGTGAGCATAATTGATCCTATCAAAAGAAAAAACTCCCCTATGAAGGTCAGCGAACATTTGTAAGAGATCGTCTTTAAGGCAATTCCAGAATTTTTGGAAAAAAAAGGCCGGAAAGCCATCCGGGCCGGGCGCAGAATCACTTTTCAAAGCGAAAACCGCTCGCTTAATTTCTTCTAGAGAGAAAGGATCTTCCAGGCTGGAGAGATCAAAGGAGTGCTGACCATAAAGCTGAGACCAGTCATGATGGATAGAGCGATGTTTGTTAGAACCTAAAAGCCCTTTAAAGAACCGAAGGAAAGAGGCATGGATATCGGAAGTAGAAGAAACTTCAGTATCATAGTCGAGAATAGAAGAGATTCTATTGCAACGTTCCCTATAAGATGCAAAATTATGGAAGAAAGCGGTATTAGCATCACCTGCTTTAAGCCAACGGGACTTCGCTTGCTGTGCCCATTTAATGTGATCAATGTGAAGTAATTCGGCGTAGCTTCTTTTACAAGAAGCGCGCTCTGAACGAAGGGAATCTGAGATAGGAGAAATTTCTTCCATTCAATCGATGGATTCAATAGTAGTCAGGCAAACGCTTTTAAGAAAATTATCATTGGAGTATCTTTCTTTCTGCCAAATCTTGCTACCATATTTAATTGCATGCAACTTAATCAGAATGCGTCCTACACCTGAGGAGCCCATAATAGACGAAAGACATTCTATGATGAGGTTGACGAAAGTTTGATCTTGCAACCAGAATTTTTCGAAATGAAACTTGAAAGATCTGGAGAAATTATAGTTTGAAGCTAAAGAGATAGGAACGTGATCAGAGGAAGGATTGGGGAGTGCCGTTACGAAAGAGTTATGGAAGAAGTTGATCCAGTCCGAGGATACCGGAAAACGGTCAAGCTTAGCCAGGGTCGGCGGAGACCTTATATTCGACCAAGTGAAAGCTCTACCATTCAGTGGCAGCTCGGTCAATTGGAGGGAGCGAATGCAGTCATTGAAATGGGTAGAATCTGAGGAGTAATGTGCTAACCCTGTTCTATTGGACGCAAATCTGGTGACGTTAAAGTCACCACAAAAAATTCAGAAACCGATGATGGATGGTTGGAAGGAATTAATTCATTCCAGAAGGCTGCCCGTCGGTCCGGAGTTGACGGGCCGTAGACAGACACCACTGTGAGGACACAGTTGAATTCAAACCAGTGAAGACAGACAATAAGGAAGAAATTTAAGCGAACGGTAGAAATATGGGTGAAAATAGCTTCCTTGAAACCTAACAGAATACCTCCTCTAGTGCCTAATATCTAGGGAGATCCAGTGGGTGATAAGGGATCTGCCTATCGACCGTAAGAGAGAAGGCGTGGGGGCGACCAGTTTAGATTCTTGAATCGAGATAAGGTCACAATGGGAGGAAGAGATCAGTTGAAACAAAGCCTGCTGTATGGACGCGTGCCTAAGCCCTCGAATGTTCCAAGAGATGCTAATCATTAAATAACTTGGCCTCAAAAGCTCTTGAAAATTCGCTCACGCGAATGGCCTCGAAATCAACGAAGTTATCTGAGTCGACTAAAAAACCCATATTTCTAGTCAAGCTAAGCATCTCAACATCGGGGAGAGAGGCAAAATGAATTTGGTATAAGGAACAAAAACTTTTCTTACTTGAAGACGGAGGAGAGGGAGAAACAGGGTCCGTCTTACAGAATAGACTTGCAATAAGGGACTGCACATCTTCCACAGGACTAGATTCTCTGTTGGCTCGAATACGGGCACTAGAACAGATGATAGAGAAAGGTTTAGGATTAAAAGCCTTTTTAATAAAAGCTTTCTTGCGAACAGGCGAAAAGTTGCAATGCTCACGGGACTGCTCTCAACACTGGATTCCAGAGCTAACATAGAGCGATCAGTTGCGCCAAGGTCCAAAACAGCCTCTCCGGCCAACGACCTTCGGCCGCATACCGTGGGGGAGAAAAAAGTTAAAAAAGTACCTTTATGGGAAAAGGTGAAAGATGGCAGCTCTAACTCAAGAGTCGATGAAGAGCCAAATAACCAAGGTCAGCGACCCCGGTGAAAACAGGCAACGAAAGGTGCCTCGAAATTTTTTTAAAAGAAATAGAGATGAAGAATTCAGACTTAAGAAATGCTTTAAAGAGAAAACTAGAAGGATTGGTATTCAGACTTAATAAATTTAGTTAGAGCTGCCATCTTTATAAATTCAGGCGAAAAGTTGCTATTCAGACTTAATAAATTTATCTTCTTATTGTTTCTTATTTCTTGTTAACACTCAAGACACATATTTACGAGGCATGATAAAACTGGAAAAAGAAATAAAATTTTGAATTAAGCCCGAACATATCAAATTTCAACTTAATTAAGTCATAATCTATTCAACTTAATTAAGCAACTAAGAAATAGCTACCAATAAGTCCTAACATAAAATTGAACTCATTAAGAAATAGTTACCAATAACATAAAATTGAACTCATTAAGTTATAGCCCTAACATAAAATTGAACTCAATATTTAACACATTATGCCCTAAATAAAATAGAGTAAGAAATACCTACCAATAAGCAACTCAGTCCACCGGCCACCTACTGCACACAACACCCACTGCACCACACCCATCGGCCACCGGGCACCACCACACCCACAGACCCACTGGCCACTATTCCATAAATTTGAGATTTAGATTTCGAATTTAGGGTTAGGATTTCAGATTTTGTAGGAAGTGGGTAGATTGGATTTAGGTTTGAGTCAAAATCATCAAGTTTGGGGGAGAAGAAATCAAGGATTGGAGAATTGGAGTTGATTGGATTTGGGAATTGAGAGTTAGTGATTAGGGTTTTGAGAGTTAGAGATTGGGAGAATAAAGAAAGGGGTTGAACACAGTGTAGGCTAAGAAAGAGGATATGGTCGGGTTGAAAAATTGGAGAGAAGAAAGAGGGTAAGGGTATAAGTGATTGGGTCGGGTTTCGGGTTTGGGTTGTTGGGTTTAAATGTGGATTTGAACAAGGATTTGAATGTGGGTTTCAGGTTTTGGTTTTTATTGATTTGAATGTGGATTTGTTTTAAATTGCCCAAATTTAAAGCCTCAAATTCAATCAAGTCCAAACTCAAATAATTTAAAAAAATTCTAAAGGCCCAAATAATTATTTTTGGGAGCTCCTAATAACAATATAATTTTTTTACGTGCAAAAGACGTGTCTATATTTACAAGGGGAATACAAATTTGGGGGCCCCTAAAATTGCGAAAAAATATGGGGGTCTCAGGTGGCCGCCTCACCTGCCTTAGTGGAGGGGGGGGGGGGTGCTGTATATAGAGAAACCCTAGAGAAGAAGATTTGGGGTTAGTGTCACCATGTCATCTAAAATCCAAACTTTTTCAACATACCTCTTCTGATTCCTCGTTCCCTGATTTCTCCTCCATGCAGAACGATTCCACCTCACTCAAGCAATCAAACATACATCTTCTAAAAAACACCATTTCGTCTAATAATTTAAACTTTTTCAATCAACAAATTCATATTATTTCAAAAAACAATCAATATTCATCTAAAAATCCAAACTTTCCCAATATACCTCTTTTGATTCCTCGCTCCCCGACTTCTCCCACATGCACAACAATTCCACCTCACTCCATATGAGTTTGATGGAACTTTTGTACCTGATTCATGTCTGTAGATGACAAAACCTTTTCATGGCTGAGTCCTCGTAGAATTCGCTGTCATCGTCATCAATGTGAAGGGTGTTGAGATCGAAGGTGAAAGTCAAAGACGAGGAGGATGTGATTTGGGTTATGGGTTTGGGGATGCGTGGTTTTGGAAGCGACGGTGGCGGTGCAACGGTGGCAGTGCAACGGTGGTAGTGCGATAGAGGTGAGGATGTAACGGGGGTGGCGGTGTGACGGGGGTGAGGGTGCGACGGTGTTAGCGGTGCGACGGGGGCTAGGGTGCGACGGTGGTGGAGCAACGGGGTGGGGGTGGGGGTGCGACGGTGGTGACGGTGGGAAAAAGAGACATAGGGACATGATTAGATAACAATAAAATTTAGGCTTTATTTGGGGGACTTTTGGGGATTATTTGTTTGGATATTTGGATATTTGGATTTTTTATTTAATAACCTGAACGTGCTTAATTTGTACGTGTTGGGTTGTATACAAATTACACAACCCAACTTTCCAAATATATTATTACTAGTAATCTGGACGTGCAATGCACGTTCTAATTTTAAAAAAAATTTAATAGTAATAATAAGACGTAATCTGGCCTTGAACTTGAGACCTCCATTTACTCATTACATACACTTTACAAATTACTCCTAGTGCACAAACTTTTATTGTATATGAGTGACACTTTTGTTTAAAACTTTGAGGGTATTATGATAACTAACAACAGTTGCGTAAATGAACGGTTAATATAACTCCCACTTAAAAATGAATAGTTGAGATTAGATGATTGAATGAATATCTAGAAATTACATGTTGTCTACAAATAATAATCACAACTCTCTCATTATAATATTAGAGATAATATTAGAGTTTAGAGATAAAACATTTTCAATTTACATTAAGCATCTATACCATCCAATTAAATCTCAATAACATATTTTAATGTAATATATGCATCTTCAGTAAAGAAAAAACATTGTATCCACAAACTTAAATTTAGATATTAAACAGATAATTCATCTGCACTGAAAGTGCTCAAGTAACTAGTCAACTAATTGTTGTATATCTTTCTAGACTTTGGTTGTGTTTTTTTGACTTTTGAGTATGTTACCATTGAATTTTGAGAGACTTTCTAGCCTTTGGCTTAACAAAAATAACTTTTACCTTCGTCAGACTTGTAATAATACTTCTGCTATTCTAACTCATATCATGCATCTTATTTTCTTTTGGGCTACAGCTGCTGCCACATGGCCGAGAGGGAGGATTGCTAGAGCCTTCCAGGTAGACGAGTATGATGATGAGGAGGTTGAGTTTGGACCAATCTTAGACTGATCGGAGCGACGATTTCCAAATTCTCAACTTCTAGAGATTAGTTGGAATGACTGCTATGTTTGTAACTATCTATTTATGTACTTGTTCTTTTGGTTTAGCTGTAGCACTTTGGGACTGTCCGCCCCTTCAGGACAGTGTTGGAGGTTTAGGTTTTATTTTCTACTTTGTAGTTCCTTGTATATTTCCCCCATAATCTGTGGTTGTTTTATTAAAATCTTATTAATGAAACAGAGTGCCGATATTCATCTATTTTCCTTCAAAAAAAGATATCGGGTGTTTTCTTAACTGGGTTTTATTTCAATTGTTATGATTCTTATGATATCTGGTGTATGCTGAAATTATTGGGGTTTTAATTCCTAAAAGAATTCGAAGTGGTATGCAAATTTTAATTTTATCTGTTTTATGATTCATGGTTAATTTTGATGGGTTTTGTTGAAATTATTTTCAATTTATTTTTGGATTTGTTAGGATTTAAGAGACTGACAAGTGGATTTGGATACTGCACTTGTGGTGAGTATTTTTCATTTGCTTTAAATTTATGAAATTTTATTAATTTATTGTTTTTAAAAGGCGAAGAAAACAATTTATAGTAGTTGAAAGGAAAAGGTTTAAAATGCAGTCTAATTAAAAATATAATTTGCACTCAAATTAATATAAAAAATTTGTAGTGGTTGAAAGGAAAAGGTTAAAATGCAGTCTAAGTTCAACAACAATTGTAAAATGCAGTCTAAAATGCTCTTGCCTTTTATTTTAAAAAAAAAACAATTATAAAATGCAGTCTAAATTGATAGAGGAAATGACTTGTGCTTCGAGGTGTGCCTCCTTGAGTACTACAATATCGTTGTTGTTGTCATTGTTGTATGAATTATGTGACCATGGTGATTAATGCTCATCAAGAGAATTGCACAAAACCAACAACTGTATGCTTGATATCGTATCAGTGAAGGAATTTTAAGAGCCCTTAATTTGGGTTGTTGGAGGATTGCTGTAGTACTCTATAGTCCGTAGCTCGGTATTAACTCCAACTTCTCTATCAAAATTCGATTTTTTCTAGTTGAATAATGATTTATATTTCATAAATGTCTATTACCCTATTGTAATTTACATACTGAAGTATCTTGATTCTAAAACTGTAGGGATGACAAGTGGGTCGGGTCAACCGCCGACTCGCCCGTATACCCCGGCCCGCGAAAATGCAGTTCGGGTTCGGGTCGAACCCGTGAACAGTAACGGGTCGACCCGGATCGCCAAAATACCGAATCGAACCCGCCGAATCCGGCCCACGAACTCGTTAAAATTACCCCAACCCGCCCGCCAACTCGCGGGTCGATCCGCGGGTTGCGAACCGTTTGACCAAACGTTCGACCCGCCAAGGGCCGACCGTTAATCCGCGGGTCAGCGTGCCGTTGGGCACTGTTCACCAGAAAGCAGCAACGGCTCTTAGAGCCGTTTTGTTGTTTTTTTTGGTTTTTTTAGCCTATAAATACCCCCCAAAATCCCATTAAAAAAATCACACCTTACTATCTTACTCTCTCTACTATTATTACTCATTTCTAAGAAATTTGTGAACAATTTAAGTATTGAATAAACAAGTATTCAAGGCATATACACGATCAAATTCCGATCGTATCGAAATCAAAATTCAACAACGTCTTCAACTCTTCAACTCTCGTCCAACTCCAAGTGATCAAGTCTTCAACTCTCCTACAAGCTCTCCCCAACTCTTCAATTCCGTATTTGAGGAATTCTACTTCTACTTCTATTCTTATTTTCACGGATTTTTTTATATGCGCGTATCCACGGTGAACGGTATCAAAATTTCATACCTCTCTTTTTATTTTATTTTTGTTGTAGTTATAATTATTGTTGGTTTTTTGATCTTCTCTATCTCAACCCTCTTGTTTTCTAGTTTTTTTTATAACTCATTACTCCTACATTGTGTAGTTTTTTTTTACATACATTACTACATTATGTCTAGATCACGCGGTAGCGGTCGTAGCCAAAGTGGGCAAGATTCCACCGGCACTTCCCGTAGGCCACCAATTGTCCCAATTAGTGAGCCCGCCGAAGAGTACCATGATCCTCCTACCCATCAATGAGATACACACGATGATGTTGTAGGAGACATACAATTAGAAGAAGAAGAACAACAACAACAACCAACCGAAACCACACAACCCCGTAGTGGTAGGAAAAGTAGAGGAGAAAGTAGTGAATGACATAAATTTTACGATTTTATCCCGGACAAAGAAAATCCGGGTATAGGGTTGAAAGTTTGTAAAACATGTTCTAAGGCATACAAATTCAAGAGGGGTGATGACACCGGTATAATTAGTAGACACATCCAACATAATCATAAAGACCTTCTTGTTGACCTACCCGGCCACCAAAAAATCAACCCTAGGATCGGTCTAGTTGATAGCCACCCTTATAATCCCGATCTTGTTCATCGGGAAATGACCCGATTAGTAATAAGGGAAGAGTTACCATTTTTCTATCCCGAGAGTTGGGACTTGGAAAATTTTTTAATCAAACGGCCTTAAACCCGCATTTTAGAAGAATCCTGAGAAATACTTGCAAATCGGATTGTTTTAAAGTGTACAATGAAATGAAGGACGCTTTGATTGTAATTTTATGGAGTTTAACTTGTAGGGTTAATTTAACTTCGGATTGTTGGATGGGTGTCAACAATATTCCAATGATGGTAATAACCTGTCATTGGATCGACAATGGTTGGATTCTTCAAAAAAGAATCATATCACTTGCCGCGTTACCGTATCCCCATAGTGGCGGTTAAATAGTAAACCATATTTTAAAAATTTGTGATGTTTTTCATATTCGCGATAAAATTATGTGTATTAGTTTTGATAATACATCTAACAATAATGCAACAATTACTACTTTAAAATCCGCATTAAACCTTCCATCTGACAATATTTTTCATATTAGATGTGCATGTCATATTTTAAATTTATGTGTTCAAAATGCATTAAAAATAGCCGATCCATATATACTTAAAATTAGAAATTTCATTGCATTAAGTCCCAGCGTATTTCAAGAATGGAAAAATTGGTGTAGGATTTCAAATGTACCTTTTAGAAGATTTCCAATGGATGTTAAACACCGATGAAACTCTACTTTTGATTTACTACATGTTGTTACCGACTATAAAGCAGTTGTAAATAATTTTTGTATCGCAAGAAATATGTAAAATTTTGAAATGACTCCCACCGATTGGTTTTATGCCGAATCTTTGTTGAAATTTTTAGAACCTTTTAAAACCGTAACTTTAAAATTTTCAAAATTATATGAATCTACTTCTAGCAGCATTTTTATTTCAAAAGTTAGTATGATGCAAACATTTAACGAAATGTTAAATGATACTTTTGTTGGTGATATTGTAAAACCTGCATACAAAAAATATTTGAAGTATTTTTATCCTCCTCCTATGTTGATTTGTGTTTCTACCGTTACGGATCCTTGTATCAAATTAGAAGGTACGAAAAGTTTGATTGAAATATTTTTTGCATTACTTGGGGGAAATGTAGAAATAGAAATAAAAATTGATTACGCTACTTTTTTAGTTAAATTTGAATCTACATTAAATAACTTGTATGATTATTATGATCGATCTTTTGCTTCTAGTAGTACAACTTCTGTAGTTAGTTCTTCTTCTGGTAGTTCCAAAAGTAAGGGTAAGAGTAAATTTGATGAAAGAACATTTAATTTACTTGCACAAATTCAACCCAAAAAACCTAGTACTAATCAACCAAATAAATTAAATTGGTATAACCAACAAGATTCTGAGTCTTCTATTCTTCACTAGATATTTTACAATGATGGAAAGACCATGAACACACTTATAGTATTCTGTCATATATGGCTAAAGATTTACTAACTCCTCATGTCTCTACAGTTGCTTCTGAAAGTGCATTTTCTTCAAGTGGCAGAGTTCAAACTGATTACAGGAATCGTTTGAAGCCCGACACGGTAGAGATGCTCGTTTGCACAGAAAACTGGCTGAAGGCTGAAGATAGGACACAAGGAAAAGCAATATCTACGTCCACAAGTGGGAGCAACTCGCTGGAACAACAACAACAACAACAACAACAACAACAATAGCAACAAAAATGAAGAATTCAAGACCAACAACAACAAATTTAAGGCCATCAACTTGAAGACAATTGTAAATAGATAAAAAATTTGTATTGTATCTGTGCTTGTTATTTCAAATTAGAAAAATTGAAGTAAATTGAAATTGTATATAATAAATATGTTAGTGTATAAAACAAATTTGTGAATTGAATTCTTTATTTCATTAGAAATTGTGAAACTTGTATAACTTAAAATCATATGAATAATATTTCAATATTTTTTGGCAATTTCACTCTTTCAATCTTATTATTATTATTACGATTTTTAATGTTTATTATTATTATTATTATTATTATTTTTATTATTATTATTATTATTATTATTATTATTATTATTATTATTATTTTAATTTTTTAAAAAAACACTATCTAAACGGGCCAACCTGCGAACCGACCTGACCCGACCCGGGTTGGACCCGAAAGGGTTCACGGATTGGGCGGGTCGCCATTTCCACTTTTCGACCCGGCCCGGCCCGACCCGGTTAAGCCACCAACCCGGCCCGAACCTGCCCAAGTCAACATCCAACCCGGGCGGGTCCGGCCCGGTCCGGCCCGACCCGTTCGACCCGAATGCTAACCCTATTAAAACAATATGATAACAATCTGATAAAGGATTGCACTAATGCTGTTTATATCTACTTTCTTTTTTCATAAATATGTAGAAACCTAAACCCAATTGACTGGGAATAATACAGAAAAGGAATTGGTTCTCGCTTGGTGGAAATGTATAAAGAAGCATATGATAGGCGAGTAGCGAGGTCAATTACTTTAGTATCTGGTTACAGAAGAGTAACGGGAATTTATCTCCATCTCCAACCACGTTAGCTATTTTGGCTAACTAAAATAGCCAGAATGGATAACAAATGGATAGTTTGGCTAGCGAAAAAAATCTCCACTCCAACCATGTTATATATTTTGAATAACCATTAATAATTTAAAGTCCAAAATAAAAAAAAATAAAAATATAAAATAAAATCCCATAAAAAAAGGCCAATACAAAATAAAATGTCGCGATTTTGCAATTTTTGCAATGGATTTCGCAATTTTCGCGATTGATTTCGCAATTTCCGCAATTGGTTTACGCAATTTCGCAATTTTGTGGTTTTGGGAAGAAGTTTAGCGAGCGGTACATACTCGCCAAATCTGGCAAGTGAATATTAGAAATCTATTTTGGTGAGTGGTTTGGCTAGTCCCGTTGGAGTATATTTTTATCTTTATAGCTATTTTGGCTAAAATTGAAAGATGGCTAGCATGGTTGGAGATGGTCTTAGTGTCTTGTTACAATGATAAAGCAATTACTGTACCTACTATTTTTATCTATGACTAGTACTTGATCATTGTCGCCACTGATTTCGGTGTGGGGGCAATTAGATGAATTTGTAGATTCGCAAGAACTCAAATAGGAAAAACCTGACCTCTACCCTTGTTGATAGGCTGACTCCTTGGTGCTCCCGTATACCTGCACAAACGTTCGAAACACCGGGATGGATCCCGGTGACAAACCCTCCGACGCTCTTGTCAGAACTCAGAAAAGAAAAGGAAAAGAGCTTTATGAAGACAAAGAGTGATCACCTTGTAATGGTAGGAGGTAGGGGGTATTTATAGTCGCCTGGGAGATCTGCTTCGGGATAAGATCGAATCCCTACTCCCCGGTGTGGCTGGATAGGGTGGTTAGAACCACCTTCTAGAGATAAGGACGAGCCAGGATTTCCTTATATCCTATTGATCTGGTCCTTAACGGGTTGTGACCCGTTCTCAGTCGAACAGATCCGTTCACGGGTTATCGGGCCCAAGAGAAGGGACCTGGTTCCCGTTTCGAACCCATCTGTAGATGAAATTACCCTCTTGCCCTTGTGAACTTTAAGATTCATGCCCAATTTGAACGGTTCCGATTTAACCCCATTTTTAGCCATTTCACGAGCCCCCCACTCCCAAAGACTGTGTTCTATAGCCTTTGGGGAGTAGTTTTGTTGTTTCAATGGCGTATAAGGCTTTATCGGAGTTCTTTAAAGGGTGTTCGAATCTTTTTTGAGGATTAATGGTGCTTTCCTAAGCGGGTAACATGCCCAAGATTGGTTCTAGGCTCTTATGGATTTTTGGTGATCTTCCTCGATTTTTAAATTATTTTTCGAATCATTTATTTAATTTTTTAAAACGATGATTTATTTTTTGAGAGCACTAATTAATTATTCTAAACAATAATTATTTACCCAGTGGCTCAAAACATTTCCCCGAATTTATAATTATTTTTAGATTTTTTAATTAATTTTCCTGAATTTTAATCATTTTTCGCAATTTTTAAATAAATAGAAAATAATTTTTGTAACGCCCTGCCCCCAAGCTCGGATAATTTATACAATTTAGAATACAAATTATTTATAGTATAGTACAAATTCCAACAGCCAACTATATATATATATATATATATATATATATATATATATATATATATATATATATATATATATAGGGAAATTCTCTATTGAAAATGAGTTTGTTTTCATGGGTTGGAAAACACCAATCTGAGCCGTTGGATCACTTTTGATCGTGATCAGCGGCTCAGATCGCCTCCGCCCATCACCCAATATCACTTAAGTGGCGGAGGGTTATTTTGGAAATTTCATCCCAAATAACTGTTCGCCTGATTCGCTCTGAAAAATGAATATAACCTAGGCCGTTGTTCCCAACAACGGCCTAAGTTATAAAAAATTTAATTATAGGCCGTTGAATTATAGGCCTTGTTCTAAATTTTTATAACCTAGGCCGTTGTTCCCAACAACGGCATAGGTTAAAAAATTTCCATAAAATTTTATATCCTATGCCGTTGTTGGGAACAACGACCTAGGTTATAAAAATTTAGAACAAGGCCGTTGTTCCAAACAACGACCTATAATTCAATTTTTTATAACCTAGGCCGTTGTTCCCAACAACGGCCTAGGTTATATCAATTTTTTTAGAATCTGTTCAGCAAAGAGTTATTTGGGACGAAATTCCCAAAATAACCCTCCGCTGGTCAATTGAAATGGGTTATAGGGAGCTCGATCTGAGCCGCTGATCACGATCATGAGCGATCCAACGGCTCAGATTGGTGTTTTCCAACCCGTGAAAACTAGACCTATTTTCAATGGAGCATTTCCTATATATATATATATATATATATATATATATATATATATATATATATATATATATATATATATATATATATATATATATATATATATATTACATTTTTAACACGGGGTGTTACAGACACCCCCTTCAGAAATTAGCGTCCTCGCTGAGCACAGGCATGCACAATCTAGTGCAGGACCTCCTTCCGATTCCGCGGGTGTTCCATTATTTCAGGCCACCACCTCGCTCCCTCTCATGCATAACCGTACATCTTCTAGCTCCATCTTAGGCATACATCTCGCCCACTCTTACCCACACTTGGTGTCAAAAGTCGGCCCTGATACCATTTGTAACGCCCCTACCCCCAAGCTCGGAAAATTTATACAATTTAGTATACAAATTATTTATAGTATTGTACAACTACCCACCACAGGATGCCTCTCAAAAGGTGGTTAACCGAATTGGTGACTCTTGATCATAGGCATTATTATTTTAATATTATATAGTTATTGTATTTTTCCGATATGGGACAATCCCATACTCAACTCGTCATTTCTCTCTGTGAAAGGACAGTCGAAATCTTTCCAAGGTGGGCCCCATTGTCCAAAGCCACGTCACCTAGTGGTGACGTCACACACAAGAGAACAGCAAGCAACAGCAGCATGCTTTTTGCTGTTTGCTCTCCCACGTGGGGCCCCCACTCTCTACTATTCAATTTACACATTATTACAACCATGCCGTTGGCATTAATTCCAACAGCCAACTAAATACTCCATATTATATATATATATATATATATATATATATATATATATATATATATGGTAAAAGGGATATGAGCAACTTGCTCATTTAGTAAATGAGCAATTGATTATGTGGCATGCATGTGATACATTGGACAACTAACCCTTTTAATGATTATCCAATCACATGCATGCCACATCACCATTTGCTCATTTGCTAAATGAGCAAATTGCTCATACCCCTTTTTCCCATATATATATATATATATATATATATATATATATATATATATATATATATATATATATATATATATATATATATATATATATATATATATATATATTACATTTTTAACACAGGGTGTTACAATTTAAATCACCCTATTTATGATGTGGCATGATCTGAGACGTCCATCAGTCATCGGCGCGAAATCCTGAACGATCAGACGGTAGAACGTTGCTGGGCGACGTGGCTGCATGTGGAACGTTGATCAGGTCGTGACGCGACTTCGGAGAGGATCTGACGGTACTCGTAGCTCGAAAACATTTTTCCATATGAGCACCTTGGTGCTTCAGTTGCTCGGATTGGAATTCCGAACGACGTGGCGCAATATGAGACGTCCATCTGGCATCAGTGCAAATATCTGGATGATCAGATGGTAGATCTGTGCTTGGCCACGTGGTTGAATCCTGGATGCCCATTAGGTTGTGAAACGAATTTTCAAATGATCTGACGGCTCGTATGGCTCGGAAGTGTTTTCTCCACGTAAGCAGCTCGGTGCTTCGGTCGCTCGGATTGGGGTTTCGAGCGATGTGGCTCAATCTGGACCGTCTGATGAAGATCAGGTACGAATCACGAGGTAAGAGTGATTTTTCTTCATGTGAGCAGCTCGGTGCTTTGGTTGCTTGGATTGGGGTTCCGAGTGACGTGGCTCAATCTGGACCGTCTGATGAAGATCAAGAACGAATCACGAGGTAAGAGTGATTTTTCTTCATGTGAGCAGCTCGGTGTCACAGCTGTTCGGATTTGGGTTCCGAGCGACATGGCACAATCTAGGCCGTCTGATGAAGATCAGGTGTGAATCACGAGGTAAGAGTGATTTTTCTTCATGTGAGCAGCTCGGTGTCAGTTGTTCGGATTTGGATTCCGAGCTACCTGGCACAATCTGGGTCGTCTAATGAAGATCAGGCACGAATCACGATGCAAGAGGCGTAGATCACGAGAAGAAAGTGATTTCTATCGACACGGCGAGATCTGAGCCATCAGATTGAGATCAAGCGTGAATCACGAGGAGAAAGTCATTTTTCTCCAATACGCAGCTCAGTGTCACTGCTCGGATTTGGGTTCTGAGCGACCTGGCACCATTTGGGCTGTCTGATGAAGATCAGGCACGAATCACGAGGTAAGAGTGATTTTTCTTCATGTGAGCAGCTCAGTGTCACAGTTGTTCGGATTTGGGTTCTAAGCGACGTGGTACAATATGTGTAACACCCCGTATTTTACGATACCTGAATATATATATGTATGTATGTATATTGTCCGTATCCGGATGCATGATTAAGGTATTACGGGTTGACTTTGCCAACGTAGTGTGTGGTTAGGGTTACGAGACGGTTCATGGGTAGATTGCATTCTAAAAGATGCACGAGAACGAGGAGGAACGATACTAGTATAAACATTAGCTTTCAGCACGACGCCCGTGCAAATATAACACTGTATGATGCTACAATGGATATGTATTGCATGCACTCGTTAAACCACTCGTCTCGCACTCGTTGAAACCCATTTAAGTTAAATAGGGCAGCCAACATAGCAACCACAAACCAATGGGCCATGAGCCATGGTTTTAGTCTAAAAACCACCTACACCCTAAACCTACTCCTAGCTTCAAAACCAGCCTACCCCCCTTCTTTTCTCCTTCATTCTCCACTCCATTTCCTACCTCCTTGCTCTGGAAATTTCAGAAAGAAACCTCCTCAAGAGAAATATGAGAGAAGGAGGAAGAAAGTGAAGAAGGAAGATCAAGAAGAGATTTTCAAGAAAGGAAGCTTGAAGAAAATCATTCCTCTACTACAACCAAGGGTTGGGAGTTTCTCTAAATCTTATTTTCTTGCCTTTTAATTAATTTTGATTGCATGCATGTATGGTAGGATGTATAGGGTTGATCATCTAAAGGTTGAAAGTTGAAATCAGAATTGAACTAGAAAAACTGATTCGGAGTACCATTTTGTGGATTTTCCCGATAGCAAAATATGATGAATTAGACCATGAAATTTAAAGGGTTTGTTCATATATGTGTTAGGATCGTTCATGATTTATTTCAGACTTTTATATGGTCATTTGATATTTTAATAAAATCGTTAGATGGAACTGTGTCATAAGGCAGATTCAGCAAAAGATAAACAGAATGGCTGGTATTGTAGGAATTTTCATGATTTATTGAAGCATGCTATTGATATGAAATTTTTACCCAATGTTCCTTCATGCATTTTGATTATGTAAAAAAATCAGTAAATTATTTGGATGAGTTTATAGACATGAGAAAAATCGAGCTTTAATCAGTAGCTGAAGTTGAACTGGAGAATTTGATGGTTTCTGTGCTAAATTTAGATATTACTCACAGTATAATTGGAATTTTGACATGAGGTCTTTTGCATCATGTTGGGTATGATATCTAGTTTCACCACCATAAATTTTATGTCATTTGGACAAGTGTGCAGTTTACTATGATTTTATGATTATGCACTGTGCTGTTTTCAGCCAGTTTTGATACATTGTAGAGATTGGGCATTTGAGACCTGTTAGGTGCACATTTTGAGATCCTGAATCATTAGAGAGTTTTAGTGGACACCTAGATCTTTCCAGAAAGACTCATTTTAGGCAATTCCAGGAAACGGTTGATTTACTATGATTTTTGTAAGACTGGACAGAGAACTATAGTAGAGCTGAGTGCTCTGAATTGGAGAGACCAATCGTGTGAATTGGTGTATAGATGATATATGAGTATGTTAGGGTGACTTAATGGTACAATTTGGACTCATGACCCACTAGAGAGTTGTTTAGGACACATGCACCTTTCTATAGAAATTGAGTTTGTGACGTTCTGATGAACGAGTAGGTTTTTGTGTTACTGGTAAGGTACAGCCCGTGCACAGGAAGCACGCAGGCTGGAGCTTGAGAGACTATTTTGAGGACTTAGATATTTGAATTTAAGCTCGTGATCAACTAGGAATTTGTAGCCTAGGATCTTACCTTTCCAGATTGGGCTCGTACACTCCAATCGGAGTTGTAACGAGAGAGTTATGACCATTTTAAGTTTCGGGCAGAAACCCGTAGGTCGCTTAGTCTTGGGTTGGACTAAGTGTTGTGAAGACATTTTCCCTTGTGTGTTATCCGAGTCGATGACTCGTGTCTAGGGATGGTTGATGTCTGTTATTGAGGTTTTTGACTTCCAGAGTAGGATGTGTGACTCGAGTTAGTCACTAGGGTAAAGGATACCCTGCACCTATCAACCCTACATTATAAACTTCTGCCAAGCGTAGGACGTCCGAGCGTGCCAGCGAGACAAGTTCACAAGGGCGAACATACATTCACAGCCGGGGCAGCGGCGGGTGTAGGCCATAATGCTGGACAAGTACAAGCCGGGGAAGTGGCGAACCAGACTGGTATCGCCAGGGGCCAGAGGCTGATAGGCAAGTGTGGAAGCAGTAAATTCTCAGCCGAAGTAACTAGAGTAAGGCAGGGGTTAGAATGGTTTATTAAGGGGTTGGAAAATTGCATTAGTCATAGTAAACCATAGTCGGTGTTGTACCTTCTAGTGGTAGGGATACGTTTTCAACACTCATGGATTGGGTCATCGGCTCGTATCTCGATCTGTTGATTCCCAAAGCTTTGCCGAAGTAAGGTACAGGAGACCCGGAGCATTTGACCTCCCGAGGTGCTCATGTACCTATGCACGGGTTTTTGTGTTTTGGTATATGTTCATGACTCGATCTTGAGGTGAACATGCATGCTTAAGGGTTCATGACTTGACCTTGAGGTGAACACGCATGCGTAAGTCCATAGGTGGACGTGAGGAATCAAATAGTCGTAGGACCAGATTCAACGCGGCTTTCTGAGGAGGTCCATACGCGGGTTCCAACTGGCGGTGACTACTTGGGCACTGTAGAGGCGGAACTAGACCGACCACTGCAACCTCCTTGGACGACAGACAATCTATTGGGAACTGGATGGGTACAAGGGTAGGATGCATGGAGAGGGATTGAACCCTATAATCAGGAGAGGCGAACTCCTTGGAAAGTATGTAGTATGGGATGCATACGTTTCCATCGAAGTTGCTTTTGGGAAAGTATGTAGTATGGGATGCATACGTTCCCAACTGAATTGCATTAGAGTAGGTGCATCGTGTGCATTCTTGTTTGTGCATTAGATTAGGCTATGCTTGGGTCTTGAACGCATGTAGTATGGGATGCATGTGGATCCAGATTTCCAAGTCTTTTTTTGCTTTAGAATAGGCTTGTGATTGGTGCATTTAGGTGTTAGATCATGGCATACACGAGCACTACACAATTTAGGATGCACGTTTCCTTTTCCATTCAAGATGGTTTGTGTTTGCCAGTTTGGAAGATCGCTGTTATTATCAGTATTGCGTCAGTCGAAGTACTGACGTTCCCCACCTTTTAGGTACCGATTCTACCTTTTGAGCAGGTGCAGAGATATCAAAGTCGCGCAGCAGAAGGCTCAAGCCGAGGAGCATGTCCCAAGGAAGTAGATTGATCGTTCAACGGAGCTCAGCAGTGAGCCATCGACTGCCAGTCCGAGAGGGAGTTGTTGACTTTATAGAAAGGTGTAATGTATGTTTGTAATAAGATGTACCGAGTTTATGTAATTTTTAATTCTTGTTAAGAACAAGACATTGGTTGTAATCAATGACGTAATGACTTATTTGGCAATAAAAAGTTTTTAAATTTCCGTGTTATTACTGTGTTGAGATGCATTTGAAGGCAAAGATTCTGGGGAGTGTCACGGATGTCCGGTAACGGGGATCCGGGGCGCTACAGAAGTGGTATCAGAGCTGACTTCAATTTGCAGTCTACACTGTTTTAAATTTCCTCCGATACGGCCGAAATTTCGTTTCGGCTAGCTTGTCGATACGAAATCACATATTTTATACTCTACATCGTTTTAGACCGAAATGTGTAGATTTCAGCCGAAATTACAGAAATATCGGCCGAAATATTGCCGAAATTGGCGAAATATTAGCCGAAATAGACACAAATGTTATTGTGAATATATTAAAAAAATTGTTTTTTTTTAATTTACTTTTTGCATATATGTCTTTCAATATAGGACCTTAAGCTAAAACAATGTGAGGATTTCGTATCGCTATTGTTTGTATATATGCAGAGTCAAGTAAGTTTATTAACTAATACATTTTTTCTAATCAATGCAAATTCAATTTAGTTATATACTTATATTACATTTTCTTCTATATTATTGTTAAATTATGCGAAGATTTACCTTGATTGATTCATGTCATTAGTTACATTATACACTATTTTATATGCTAAATGACATGTAAAATATATAATATCTTATTTAGTAGCAAAAAATATATTTATTGAGTATAGGAAATGAACATCCGATATGATCACATGTCTCTGAGATCTCCTCCGATATTTCCGATTCGAAACGAAACACCCCTTGCCGAGATGAGTCCGAAATCCGAGATTTAAAACCATGGCAGTCTAACACGGTAGGAAATTAGACTTGAAGGCCAGATAAATTGATTCTAGTTGGCAGATAGGATGATTATAAATCATATGGTAGCGCTTACAACTTATGATTACGATCTTCCCTATATGTGAACCAGTCTCAGTTTACTTCATTTTTACTAACAAACTTGGAGCAGTCAAGTCCAAATGGTGGCTAGTCTGTTACCAGACATTAGTGGAGGCAAACAGAACAATATGTGTCTGTGATTCCGAAACTAAACTCTGGTTATGTTTTACAGATAGTGTTCGAAGATATCTTCATCCAGGATGGGTTAGTAACATTAGGTGAGCCAATACCTACAAGGAAAATGATGATGATGGAGGAAGAAATGAGGGAAGTGCTACAGAAGACTGAAGGTGAGGAGAACTCACCTCCACCATCGCTAGACCCAACTACGGAGTAGCATAGGATAGCCATCGGGCATCTGGAAATGAAAAGGCTGGGGAAACACAGGGACAAGGCGATCTGCCGAGCACTGCAGCAGATCAAATTTCATCAGGCACATATAACACAACTAAAGAAAGAACGGAAGCAACTTCAAGACGGTATACACCAGAGATGGTCCAGGAGGAAGCAAAGAAAGCCCAGAGGTTTTAGCAAGGGCTTAGGCCTAAACTGAGGTCGATGATGGTTTCGTTAGGCATTCGCCGATTCGACAAGCTAGTAAGGCGAGCTGCGGTAACCGAAATGGACATGAGACAGAGTCAAGGCAAGGCCGATGCGAAGAAAAAGACGAAGAAGGCTAGTCTTACCCCCAATCATGACAAACGGAATTCAACTCCCGAGTCCAAAAAGCTTAAGGAGCCTAGGCGGATGGTGGTGAGTTACTTTTGTAAGGAACAAGGTCATTTCAAGAATCAATGCCATAAAAGAGCCCATACAACCACCTGCTATAACTACGGAGAAACCGGGCACAAGAAATCGAATTGTCCACAACTGCAAGGGAACCCCAATGACCAGTTACTGAAGATGGTCGATAAAGGGAAGAAGCATGTTCGTCAGGGATGAACTTCAGCCTAACTGGAAGGAAGTGTGAAGTGGTACATGGTCTAGAATAGTAATATATTTTGTTAGTTGCATTTCTTGCTAGCCATGAATGACAAATTTGTATTGTGTTCTGTAGTAGTATATTATGACTTCTATTAAGCATGAAAGTGTTCTTAGGCATCTGGTCATCTCGTGTCTTGCGCTTATTTATTTGAGTGTTTAGGATAAGGCATAAAATTGAATTTTGCCTTCTCCTGGAAAAGACTCGTTTTCTTCTAAGGAGGGAGTGGTCACCGATCCTCACGTAGCGCAACCGAGAGCTAGATGATATTCTGAGAGCTTGACTTAGGCCCTAGGAAGAAGATGTGATGAAGCAAGAACGATCGTGAGTAGAAAGGCTCCATAATGATCCACGGAGTGAGAAGTTCCTCATTATTCCAGACGAGGGATGAAATAGGCCCCATAATGATCTGTGGAGTAGGAATTGGTCTCCATTATTCCAAGGACGAGAGCGATACTCATGAGAAAGTCGTGCGTGACGTTGGCTCCATAATGATCCGCGGAGCGAGAAGTTCCTCATTATTCCAGATGAGGGATGAAATATGCCCCATAATGATCTATGGAGTAGGAATTGGTCTCCATTATTCCAAGGACAAGAGCAGCATACACGAATAGGATTATGTGACGTTGGTTCCATAATGATCCGCCAGCGAGAAGTTCCTCATTATTCCAGACGAGGGATGAAATAGGTCCCATAATGATTTGTGGAGTAGGAATTGGTCTCCATTATTCCAAGGACGAGAGCAGCATACACAAATAGGTTAGTGTGACGTTGGCTCCATAATGATCTGCGGAGCGAGAAGTTCCTCATTATTCTAGACGAGGGATGAAATAGGCCCCATAATGATCTGTGGAGTAGGAATTGGTCTCCATTATTCCAAGGACCACTAGTTGAAAACCTTGCAATAATAATGGATTATTTGCAAGCACCGAAAATTCCTTGTAGTTGCTACAATCAACAAAAAATTAATCACAACAAACCCATTCATTGCAAATATTTTGACATCCGCAAGAGATTTTATTCAACTGTTGCAAGTGTTGACAATTACAAGGGAGCAATTGTAACAAACAATACTCCATTACCAAAGTAGTAATAAAATATTTATTTTTAAAAATAAATTAGATATAAACACGTGCATTACATAGATAATTTTGCCACTCAACAATTTGATGTTAAAAAATTATCCTCACTTCTCAAATACTGAGCGGTAAAAAGAAAAAAAAAATCAATAAACACAATCTTCTTTCCCGGGCCAAAATCGAAAAGCAAAAAAAAAAAGATCAAAAACCCCGCGACCTTCCCCCAAAACATAAACCCTGATTCCCCCACCCCCACCCCCACCCCCACGCCCACGCCCGCATCCCACCAAAAAACGCAACTTTCTTCATCCAGCCTCCTCGTCGCCGCTCCTCGCCGCTCTTTGTCGCCCCTACCCGCTCTTCCTCGCCCCTAGTCCTCGTCGCTGCTCCTTGCCGCTGCCGCCTCATCCTCCACGCCTCCTTTTCAACATCAGGTATCCCATTCTCCTTCTCTCTCTCCTTTCAGTTAGGGAACACTTGGTTTTGGCATAGGCTTCTAAATCACAAATAGGTTCATATACATAACATGCTGTTCTTTCCAATTCATATAGGAATAGATAATATTTTATTTGTTTAAAATATCTTTAATTCTTTTGTTGATTGAGAGGTTCAGATAAAAGATTTCATGAAAACATAGGGGTATGAACAAGTTTGGGTTTTTTTTTTGAAAATTTTATTTCTTTTATTAAGCCATAAAAGAAGGGTATCATACTTTTGATGTAAACAATGGTCATATTTTATTGAGCTTTTTGTTGTGGTTGTGCTTTTCTATTTCGTTGTCGTCAATTGTTTGTTGTTTCCTGGAATTTGTATACTGCATGGATGTAATGTAGTGTTTATATGTGTGCTTACTAATGTGCATATAGACTAATAGAAATACACCATTAAAAGCTTGTGAATAACACCATTACAGAAATATTTCACTGCACTTTCTAACTAGATTTCATGTGTGTACCAAATAGTTTTTGAAAGAATGAGACTCTAATTATGTATGCACTTGCAAATAGTTTGATTATATAACTAATAATAAATGTTGTAAACTTTCAGATGAGAATTCTTCCAGACAAGTCATTCATTAGTATACTTAAGAAAGACAGGTTTAAGAACCAATTATATGAAGAAGGTGTAGTGGCATTCTTGAAATATGTTGATGATCGCTAGCATCAACAAAATGTAGGTGCTAAGTAGGTAGATGAAGAGACTACTTGCATGTGCATCAATTATTCCTAACATGATTATGGATGTATACCTGATTAGAAGATCATTTATTTCAAGAATGAAGTAAAAAAAATTTGTCTAAATATTGTCAAAATATTTGCTTATCCTGTTATGATGTGTCTGATCAACATTTAGTCTCTACTTTCCACAAGATTCTGAATTGGATTTGCGCTCAAACACACTATATTTCTCTTGAAGTGTCGTAGCATGAGTGGTCTTGAATGCAACTACCTTAAACTGTAGTTCGTTTAGGACCAAAGATGTTGTTATCTATCAGATGTTACTATCGGTTGAAAACCCTAAGAGTGAATGTATATGATTTATGGTTAATTGTCCTGAATGCAACTGCATTGCACGATATAGTTCATCTGAAAGTATCAACAATTGTGATTGCTGCGCATGTGTAGATAAGAGAGAAAAAATTCAGCCTTTTGTTTTTATACGTATACAAAACAGAGATAGAATATTCATTAGGAAAATTACGGAACTTGCAAACTAGAGCATTACCACAAGTCTGATAGAAAAGCTGGTCAGCCTTCTTCTTGGTCATACCAATAGCTAGCTGATTGAGTGACTCGGACTGTGGATTGCCAGGGGTATCAAAATGTAACTTAAGATGGCTGCACAAGAGAAAGAGAGAGAAATGTTATTTAGTGTAAGGCTTTCGAGATAGGAAATATACGATACATATATTAAGAAGATATATAGTATTTGATTGAAGTGTAAATTTCAACAAAACGGAGTTCTAAAAATAAATGCTATGATACTAACCTGCAAATTGATTGAGCGATCCTGTCAATTGAGGGCTCCACAACTACTGGATTCGGGGTCTGAGTTGGCATTGTTTCCTCTAATAGGTCTGCATAATATAATTAGTTTAGCTTTTGGGAGCATAAGTATATCTTTTTAAAATAAAAAAAAACAACTAAAGATAGCCAAGTTCCGATTTATTTAATACTGCAGTGTGCTTAAAGTTACCTGAATCATTGGTTAGCCTATTTTGGGATATCCTTGGTATCTTTAAGCTTCTCACATCTTGCACCACAGGAAACCCCTCCTCTACAGTCTCAAGATTCCCTAGTTCACTTCTCTCTGAAGAGAACTGCCTTCTCTTGTTTCTATTGCAACAGTTTACAAATTAATTTTTATTGAAGGACTTAAGCAGCATGAGCCCATTAGATGTAGTCAACTACGACTACTATTCAGAAGCTATACATAAGGAAAATGACAACTGATGAAATATTAGTCATTTGTGGAAAATATCAGTTTCTATGTACAATAGATATTGTTAAATGGATAACTTGGAAATTACTCAACATTTTATACTTCTGATGGTTTTAACATTCAGGGGCAACTTGTAAACTTATAGATAACACTTTTCTAGAAAATACCTTTGGTTTGCTTCACTTTTCAGAGAAATACCGTTACTTTTATATAAAGATGGATTTTCCTGGATACGAATTACCTATGAAAGATACATCAATCTGTAACATTTGGAAATGGACAAAAGAAAAGATTTAAGGTAAATCTACAAGTTTTGCAATACAATTACCATACAAATAAAATTAATCAACAATGGCATTTGTTTTAAGATATTGCCAAGACTTAGATATCAAGATTTATGTATCAACAATTTTTATCAAATAAAAATCGAAATAAACTGATAACCATTCAAATTAAGATAAGTATAACGTTAGTGCCAAAACTTAGATGTTTTTTGATAAAACCAAAACTTAGATGTTAATAATCAAATTTTCTGTGAACTGCACTACAAAAGATTGTTAAATATCTCAATAATTTAAAGCAACTGTTAGAATATAAATATTAAAACCCTCACCCTTACCACAATGGTGAGGGTTTTATTTTTGCAGTGTTGTCGATTGGTGTTTGTTATTTGTGAGCTCAACCTGAAACTCAAACATCAAATTGGAAACAAGTACGTGTCAGATAGCTACTCTGTAGTGCGCGCAGTTGCATCATGATAACTACTATGCCTCTTTCCCGTAGCTGTGCAGGCATAGTAGTTATCATGATGGAATTTCATATGATTGTTTGCATCTTGATGCTCTTCATCTGCATCTTGATTTGGAATCAAGTTGAATCATATCTTTATCTAAAGTTTCATGATATAAATGTATTGGTTGAGACGGTCACTACTGATAGTCTACACTTATCTCCGATCATGAGAATTTCTGCAATTCCTTAAATGAAATGCTACACCCATTTGAATTTGACAAGTATCCAATTGTTATTGATTTTGCATTGTTTTGACCCCTGATTTTACCAGTAGACTACTATGGCACTTGCACAAAACTTATTGTATAGAATTAGATTTGATTGAGAAAGCTAAAATTATTTTTTCTGCTCTGTTTGTCTCCAACTGTGCTCATCATCAATTTTTTGGTGTCTTTTTGATGTTTTAATAAGATATTTCAATTTTTTTGAACTTATAGATTAATATAAAATATATTATATTTAACACAATGTATCTGTAATCTGTAATCTGTAATCTGTTTTTTTCTTCTGAAGTCACGTACCCATGCAACCTTGTTGTGTCGTACCCAAACCTCCCATCTGTATGTATACTTTATTGGTTGAGACAAATATATCGATAGTGATGCTTGCGTAGAAACATTCATTTTTACTGAAAGTATGATTGTAATGTAATATGTATGTTGTTTTGGATTGCCTTGTAAAGAATCATGTCTCACATGCTGTCTTGTCTCATAGCCCATTTTCTCCATAGAGAATTATTAATTGATGCTTAATAGCCTAGAATGCAACTGCACTGCAGAGTGTTTGTTATTTGTTATTTAGGACCTTAGATGTTGAAATCTTTTCACGTGGAAGTTTATCAAAGAGGGAAGTCACCTTTGGTGTCACTCAATTGGAAAAGTCAGAATGTCTTGTTAAACTAGTGTTTCCCAATTTCTTAGAACAATTGCAGTGAGATTTCTATTTTGCCTATTTGGTGGGTATTGATGGTGAGCTTCAGTGTGAGATAGGGCAGCTTTCACATATGATCATTGCATGGTTCTAGTAATATCAGACACTCCAATCTCATATCCCACTATAGAAAGTCCAATATCCCTCATTCAGACTAGTCAAAGAATTCAAGTAATCATTCCTAACAATGTGACTTTTTTATGGTTGTATACCTGATTATGGTTGAATGCCTGATTAGAAGACCATTTATTTCAAGAATGAAGTAAAAATAAGTACAAGAATTTTTACTTATTTGTAATCTTTCGCAGAAAAAATCATTGCAGTGCAGCAGAAATCGACTATCAAATGATTTTGATCATCACTTGGGATCAAGTTCGTATGCGCAGACAGAGCATAAGCTGTTAAGAGAAACATTAAAATTCTCATTTTCTCTTTCTTCCAATTAAATCTACAAAATTATAGCCTTCAAATTAAGTTTTTTTTTTCAGAAGAAAAAATTAAAAGTCGATAAGTTGACTGTCGACCAAATTGTGAAGATATCTTATGGAACATTTAACAAAGAATACAAGAATGAAACAAAGAAGAACAAGAACCTCATTATGGTGGTAAGATTTGCTTTCATTACATTTAATAAATATCCCTCATTTAATAATTTTACAAATTTATGTAACTTAAGACAGATTCTTTGGGTAAAGATGATTTTCAGTCTTCAATATTTTTATGATGATATTTATTGTGGCATGTATATCAATTATTCATTTTCTTATTTTAAGATGCTTTGACTTTTTCTGTCAAACAAGCTGGACTCAAGTTACAAGGTTTTGAAAATCCAGATCCATCAAAGCTGCCCCAAGAAGTTCAAGATAGGTGCGTCTATAGTGTGTTTGGCAGTCCAAAGAAGAACCGCAGTAGACTTAAAGGAACAAAAATTCTGAGAAAGAGAAAGGAAGATGATGTTGGTTCTCTCTCATCGGAATGAAGAATATATAAAAGGATACAAGAAGAATCAACTGTTAAATCTTTGTTCAAAAAGTGTGACAAGTTGGCAATACAAAATCATGTTCTTATGGACTTCTTTTGTGAGCTACATCCTGATAAGATGGAAGCCTTGAAACAAAGGTTGGAAAATACTACTGTCAACTCATCCAATAGTCAAATACGACAAAAGGTAGCCATATATTTAATTGCCTCAATTGGATAATATATTATTATCTATATATATTGAATAATGAGTTCTAATTTTGTATTGTTTCTTTTTCATGTAGTCTATATGTAGTGGCGATGACTATAAGACAGTGGGTAATGAGGAACATGCAGAAGACCTTACGTGAAAAGTATACATGGAAGCAGTAGCGGGTTAAAAGTTATTTTGAAAACATTTTATTTTGTTTGTTGGAGTTTCACAACTTATCTTTTCTTCTAGAATGTATTGTTGTTTTGGCACTATGAAACGAACAAAAAATTTTGTAATGAGAAGGTTCTGAATTATATAATATTCAAACTTATTTTGAATTATTGTGTTTACTTTATATAATTGTGTGAATCAATATGTGAAATAATTATATGACATTCAAATATAATCAGTAATGAAGAAAAAATGTGTGCAATTGATGGAACTGAGATGATTCCCAGGACTACGGATTGGTGTGCGTATCGATCATAAAAGATTAACAATTAAATACGTGATCTAACCCTATATAGCGGAATCTAGGGTTCACGAATTATACCTGCGATGAGAAGAAGACGACAGCGACCCCAAGATCTTCTGCACGTATTCCTCCATCGGGTTGGACGTCGTGTGGACGACGATCTCCCAACCTTTCTTCTCCTTGGCTGACCTCTCTTTCTCTCCTTACGTGAATCACGAATTTAGAGAAAAAAATCTTATATTTCAGATCATCAATGACGGCCAGAGAATAGAGGATATATAAGGCTACGGCAGGGACCATGAGGAGAAATTAGGGTTAGGTCTCCTAACGAATCTGGGTATCCCGTGTTCAGCCCGAACACACAACCCAGACCCATTAACAATAGCTCGGTCCACTAAGGAGCTATTGTTGCACTACCTTCCTAATTCCAAATTATATTTATGGGCTCCTTTTATTATATGCTCGTTCAACTCCCTATGTTAAGATATCGAATGTCCGTCGATCAAATTAAGTTACTGACAACTATATTGATCAACATCTTTTATCCTTAAGTAGTACCACTCAACTTTATTTGTCATGTCGGATGTAATCCACCTGCAGGGTTTACATGACAATCCTTATGAGCTCCTTAAGGGGACATCATCAACCCGACGTATCGGGACATGGATTCCTTTTACAATCAACAGCCCATCATACATACAATGCTATTACCCAATTCATAGAGGTTGTTGATCCATAATGAATCTCACTCTTTTATGAGTCAAAGTAATGCACACTGCATATACATGTCTGTTATTATATCTGGATTAAGAGCATAAGCATCCATAATAACAGAGGTGTTTGTTCTCTTTTGTAGTCAGTACAAAGAGAACAACCTCAAGTGGTCCTGTTCAATACACACAAAGTGTACTAGTGTAAACCTATAGTCAAGACAGACTAATACCAGATTACACTACAACCTTTCCAATGGATTGTCCAAGTCCGTCTAGGTTGTGAACTATTTATATATTCCATAGGGAACTGATAATATGATCTTCTGTGTGTCACCTCACACCATATTATCAACCTTATAGAATATCAGACACTTGCATTAATATTATAATAAACACAACATGCAAACATATGCCCATATGATTCTCATTCAAAAAAAATAAGGAAATAAAGTTAATACAAAAGTGATGCTTTCAGTATATAACCCTAACAGCAATTGCATTCGCGAGGTAGCAATTGCAAGGAAATCAGTATCTTGCAGATCTCTGTAGCAATAGTTCATCAGCAACGGGAAAAATCCCTTTTAAAACACACTTGCAAGAGACGAATTTGTTGTAGATATTCTCTTATATATGGGGATAGCAAGGTACAACTTCCATTGCAGATATTCTATTGTGGCTAATATTCGCAAGGGATAGTTAAAATTCCGTTGCGAATGTGTACATTAACCAGGAGAGATTACGGAACAACACAATTACAAGGGAATGAAGAAAAATCCCTTACAAATGTACACTAACCATGGAATTGTACTCTTTTACAAGGGAAATTTCTATTGCGACTGTAGCATTTTCTACTAGTGGACGAGAGCAGCATACACGAATAGGATTATATGACGTTGGCTCCATAATGATCCGGGGAGCCTGAAGTTCCTCATTATTCCAGACGAGGGATGAAATAGTCTCCATAATGATCCGTGGAGTAGGAATTGGTCTCCATTATTCTAAGGACGAGAGCAGCATACACAAATAGGTTAGTGAGACGTTGGCTCCATAATGACCCGCAGAGTGAGAAGTTCCTCAATATTCCAAACGAGGGATGAAATAGGCCCCATAATGATTTGTGGAGTAGGAATTGGTCTCCATTATTCCGAGGACGAGAGCGGCACTCATGGGAAGGATTGTGTGACGTTGGCTCCATAATGATCCACGGAGTGAGAAGTTTCTCAATATTCCAGACGAGTGATGAAATAGGCCCCATAATGATCTGTGGAGTAGGAATTGATCTCCATTATTCCAAGGACGAGAGAAACACACCCCAAGGTGATTCATCCCCAGTACGGTGGATACGGGATGTGGTATGCCACAAATTGATCCACATGATGAGATTGATCTCCAGGATGAAAGAGTGCGTTGAGCACTTAAGGCTTGGAAGCCGATATTGAGAACTTTAAGAGTGAGTCTCGAGGATGTTCCTCGAGGAAATTGGTGATGATCTTGAAAAGTATCTTCTGATCATTGATGATTGTCTGCTATTTTTCCCCTAGCGTCGTTCTGGGGACAGAACGATTCTAAGGAGGGGTGATGTAACACCCCGTATTTTACGATACCTGAATATATATGTATGTATGTATGTATATTGTCTGTATCCGGGCGTATGATTACGGTATCACGGGTTGACTTTGCCAACGTAGTGTGTGGTTAGGGTTACGGGACGGTTCATGGGTAGATTGCATTCTAAAAGATGCACGAGAACGAGGAGGGCCGATACTAGTATAAACATTAGTTTTCAGTACGACGCCCATGCAAATATAACACTGTATGATGCTACAGTGGATATATATTGCGTGCACTCGTTAAACCACTCGTCTCGCACTCGTTGGAACCCATTTAAGTTAAATAGGGCAGCCAACATAGCAACCACAAACCAATGGGCCATGAGCCATGGTTTTAGTCTAAAAACCACCTACACCCTAAACCTACTCCTAGCTTCAAAACCGGCCTACCCCCTTCTTTTCTCCTTCATTCTCCACTCCATTTCCCACCTCCTTGCTCTGGAAATTTTAGAAAGAAACCTCCTCAAGAGAAATAGGAGGGAAGGAAGAAGAAAGTGAAGAAGGAAGATCAAGAAGAGATTTTCAAGAAAGGAAGCTTGAAGAAGATCATTCCTCTACTACAACCAAGGGTGGAGAGTTTCTCTAAACCTTATTTTCTTGCCTTTTAATTTATTTTGATTGCATGCATGTATGGTAGGATGTATAGGGTTGATCATCTAAAGGTTGAAAGTTGAAATCAGAATTGAACTAAAAAAACTGATTCGGAGTACCATTTTGTGGATTTTCCCGATAGCAAAATATGATGAATTAGACCATGAAATTTAAAGGGTTTGTTCATATATGTGTTAGGATCGTTCATGATTTATTTCAGACTTTTATATGGTCATTTGATATTTTAATAAAATCGTGAGATGAAACTGTGTCATAAGGCAGATTCAGCAAAAGATAAACAGAATGGCTGGTATTGTAGAAATTTTCATGATTTATTGAAGCATGCTATTGATCTGAAATCTTTTACCCAATGTTTCTGCATGCATGTTGATTATGTAAAAAAATCAGTAAATTATTTGGATGAGTTTATAGACATGAGAATGATCGAGCTTTAATCAGTAGCTGAAGTTGAACTGGAGAATTTGATGGTTTCTGTGCTAAATTTAGATATTACTCACTGTATAATTGGAATTTTGACATGAGGTCTTTTGCATCATGTTGGGTATGATATCTAGTTTCACCACCATAAATTTTATATCATTTGGACAAGTGTGCAATTTACTATGATTTTATGATTATGAACTGTGCTGTTTTCATCCAGTTTTGATACTCTGTAGAGATTGAGCATTTGAGACCTGTTAGGAGCACATTTTGAGATCCTGAATCATTAGAGAGTTTTAGTGGACACCTAGATCTTTCCAAAAAGACCCATTTTAGGCAATTCCAGTAAACGGTTGATTTACTATAATTTTTGTAAGACTGGACAGAGAACTATAGTAGAGCTGAGTGCTCTGAATTGGAGAGACCAATCGTGTGAATTGGTGTATGGATGATATATGAGTATGTTAGGGTGACTTAATGGTACAATTTGGACTCATGACCCACTAGAGAGTTGCTGAGGATACCCGCACCTTTCTATAGAAATTGAGTTTGTGACGTTCTGATGAACGAGTAGGTTTTTGTGTTACTGGTAAGGTGCAGCCCGTGCACAGGAGGCACGCAAGCTGGAGCTTGAGAGGCTATTTTGAGGACTTAGATATTTGATTTTAAGCTCGTGATCAACTAGGAAGTTGTAGCGTAGGATCTTACCTTTCCAGATTGGGCTCGTACACTCCAATCGGAGTTGTAACGAGAGAGTTATGATCATTTTAAGTTTCAAGCAGAAACCCGTAGGTCGCTTAGTCTTGGGTTGGACTAAGTGTTGTGAAGACATTTTCCCTTGTGTGTTATCTGAGTCGTTGACTCATGTCTAGGGATGGTTGATGTCTGTTATTGAGGTTTTTGACTCCGAGAGTAGGATGTGTGACTCGAGTTAGTCACTAGGGTAAGGGATACCCTGCACCTATCAACCCTACATTATAAACTTCTGCCGAGCGTAGGACGTCCGAGAGTGCCAGCGAGACAAGTTCACAAGGGAGAACATACATTCACAGTCGGGGCAGCGGCGGGCGTAGGCCATAATGCTGGACAAGTACAAGCCGGTGAAGTGGCAAACCAGACCGGTATCACCAGGGGCCAGAGGCTGATAGGCAAGTGTGGAAGCAGTAAATTCTCTCCCGAAGTAACTAGAGTAAGGCAGGGGTTAAAATGGTTTATTAAGGGGTTTGAAAATTGTATTAGTCCTAGTAAACCATAGTCGGTGTTGTACCTTCCAGTCGTAGGGATACGTTGATTGCCAAAGCTTTGCTGAAGTAAGGTACGGGAGGCCCGGAGGATTTGACCTCCCGAGGTGCTCACGTACCTATGCGCGGGTTTTTGTGTTTTGGTATATGTTCATGACTCGATCTTGAGGTGAACATGCATGCTTAAGGGTTCATGACTCGACCTTGAGGTGAACACGCATGCGTAAGTCCATAGGTGGACGTGAGGAATCAAATAGTCGTAGGACCAGATTCAACGCGGCTTTCTGAGGAGGTCCATACGCGGGTTCCAACTGGCGGTGACTACTTGGGCACTGTAGAGGCGGAACTAGACCGACCACTGCAACCTCCTTGGGCGACGGACAATCTATTGGGAACTGGATGGGTACAAGGGTAGGATGCATGGTGAGGGATTGAACCCTATAATCAGGAGAGGTGAACTCCTTGGAAAGTCTGTAGTATGGGATGCATACGTTTCCATCGAAGTTGATTTTAGAAAAGTATGTAGTATGGGATGCATACGTTCCCAACTGAATTGCATTAGAGTAGGTGCATCGTGTGCATTCTTGTTTGTGCATTAGATTAGGCTATGCTTGGGTCTTGAACGCATGTAGTATGGGATGCATGCGGATCCAGATTTCCAAGTCTTTTTTGCTTTAGAATAGGCTTGTGATTGGTGAATTTAGGTGTTAGATCATGGCATACACGAGCACTACACAATTTAGGATGCACGTTTCCTTTTCCATTCAAGATAGTTTGTGATTGCCAGTTTGGAGGATCGCTGTTATTATCAGTATTGCGTCAGTCGAAGTACTGGCGTTCCCCTCCTTTTAGGTACCGATTCTACCTTTCGAGCATGTGCAGAGATATCAGAGTCGCGCAGCAGGAGGCTCAAGTCGAGGAGCATTTCTTAAGGAAGTAGATTGATCATTCAACGGAGCTCTGTAGTGAGCCATCGACTGCCATTCCGAGAGGGAGTTGTTGACTTTACAGAAAGGAGTGATGTATGTTTGTAATAAGATGTACCGAGTTTATGTAATTTGTATTCTTGTCAAGAACAAGACATTGGTTGTAATCAATGATGTAATGACTTATTTGGCAATAAAAAGTTTTTAAATTTCCATGTTATTACTGTGTTGAGATGCATTTGAAGGAAAAGATTCTGGAGAGTGTCACGGATGTCCGGTAACGGGGATCCGGGGTGCTACAATCTGGGCTGTCTGGTGAAGATCAGGCGCGAAGCATGAGGTAAGAGTGATTTTTCTTCATGTGAGCAGCTCGATGTCACAGTTGTTCGGATTTGGGTTCCGAGCGACATGGCACAATCTGGGCCGTCTGATGAAGATCAGGCGTGAATCACGATGCAAGAGGCGTGGATCACAAGAAGAGAGTGATTTCTATCAATGCAACGAGATCTGATCTGTCTGATTGAGATCAGGTGCGAATCACGAGGAGAAAGTCATTTTTCTCCAATACGTAGCTCGGTGCCACATTTGCTCGGATTTGGGTTCCGAGCGACGTGGCACAATCTGGGTCGTCTGATGAAAATCAGGCATGAATCACGATGCAAGCGGCGTGGACCTCGAGAAGAAAATGATATCTGTTGATGCGGCGAGATCTGAGCTGTCTGATTGAGATCAGGCGCGAATCACGAGGAGAAATTCGTTTTTCTCCAATATGCAGCTCGATGTCACAGTTGCTCGGATTTGGGTTCCGAGCGACATGGCACAATTTGGGCCATCTGATGAAGATCAGGCACGAATCACGATGCAAGCGGTGTGGATCTCGAGAAGAAAGTGATTTCTCTTGATGCGGCGAGATCTGAGCCGTTTGATTGAGATTAGGCACGAATCACGACGAGAAAGTCATTTTTTTCCAATACGCAGCTCGGTGTTACAGTTGCTCAGATTTGGGTTCCGAGCGACGTGGCACAATCTGGGTCATCTGATGAAGATCAGGCACGAATCACGATGCAAGCTGCGTGGATCTCGAGAAGAAAATGATTTCTGTTGACGCGGCGAGATCTGATGTCTGATTGAGATCAAGCGCGAATCACGAGGAGAAATTCATTTTTCTCCAATATGCAGCTCGGTGTCACAGTTGCTCGGATTTGGGTTGCGAGCGACATGGCACAATTTGGGTCGTCTGATAAAGATCTGGTGCGAATCACGATGCAAGCGACATGGATCTCGAGAAGAAAGTGATTTCTGTTGACGCGGCGAGATTTGAGTCGTTTGATTGAGATTAGGTGCGAATCACAAGGAGAAAGTCATTTTTTCCAATACGCAGCTCGGTGTTACAGTTGCTCAGATTTGGGTTCCGAGCGACGTGGCACAATCTGGGCCGTCTGATGAAGATAAGGCACGAATCATGATGCAAGCGGCGTGGATCACGAGAAGAAAGTTATTTCTGTCGATGCGGCAAGATCTAAGCCATCTAATTGAGATCAGGCGCGTATCATGAGGAGAAATTCGTTTTTCTCCAATATGCAGCTCGGTGTCACAGTTGCTCGGATTTGGGTTCCGAGTGACGTGGCACAATCTGGGCATTCTGTTGAAGATTAGGCGTGAATCACGATGCAAGCAGCGTGGATCTCGAGAAGAAAATGATTTCTGTTGACACGGCAAGATCTGAGCCGTCTGATTGAGATTAGGCACGAATCACGAGGAGAAAGTCGTTTTTCTCCAATACGTAGCTCGGTGTCACAGTTGCTCGGATTTGGGTTCCGAGCGATGTGGCACAATCTGGGACGTCTGATGAAGATCAAGCACGAATCATGATGAATTTAGGAGCTTAGGTTTCTAGTGGGCCTCTGCGGGGGCCCAAACATCTGAAAAGCCCACCCAAATCCCTTTGGAGCTATAAGTTTTCACCCCTTTCCCCACTTCCTCTTTTCTCACTTTTCACTTTCACTCTCAGTTGTTTTTTGCTCTCAAGCGGTGCTTCTAGATGTTGTGGCCAGGCAATTCAACTTTCCGGCGAACTATTCCGACCGTAGCCGTCACATCAAGGTAATTAATTGTCTTAACTTGTATCTAGATATGTCTAGAGTGTCATCGGGGAGTGAGACCTCCATCTCGGACCGAGACAGTGACCAACCCTTAGTGGTCCCCCCGGTAGTGGGCAAGGGGAAGGAAGTGGCGAGGTCGACCATTGTTGAGACCATTGTGGAGAATGTGAAGGGAGCTGGTGCATTGGGTCGGCTACCATCCACACTGTCTAACCACAGGATGGTTAGGAGTTACTCCAGAGACCTTCTGTCGAAGGTGGCACACGGGAGGTCTGCCACCTACGAGGAGAATCGTCCAAGGGATCCTTCCGAGGTAGACGAAATCCCCTCGATTCTGACCGAGGCGGATCTTCATCGTATTAGGAAGGGGTTTCGGATCCTGAAGGAGTACGCTTTGCTCCTCCCCGGTCCGGACTTTCGAGCGTGCACAGAGACATCGCCCGACACTTGTGTCTTCCCATACGACGCACTCAACGCCGGCCTTCGGCTACCTCTGCCACCGTTCGTAGTCGAGGTGCTACAATGGTACGACTTGAGCCTGGTGCAGTTCATGCAGAACATGTGGCGGCACGTCATCGCCTTCATCCTCCAAAGTCAGGTTGTAGGCGTCCAACCTCAGCTCATCATATTCCGCAGCCTCTACTGGATCAGCCGTATGAGTAAGATGGAGTACCGGTACTACCTATCTCCGAGGAAGGGGGTCAAGCTGATCGAGAATCCGGACTCTATCAAGCATTAGAAGGAGAAATATTTCTTGATCCAAGGTCCCGAGCCGTGGAGCTTTCCGACGAGTTGGAAGGAGGATGTTCTGAAGTGGGCGAAGGCCGAGCCAGTGCTGACGAAGAAGGAAGAGGAGGTCGTGTCGAAGATCCTCGGTCTTTCGACCCTGCGTTGGAAAGATATCACTGAGGAGGTCCTCTTCGGTAGGGGTCTCAGTCCGATCGACCCTAGTATGCTCCGTCTATTTTTTTTAAATTTTTTTGTTTATATATCATTTTCTTCTAGCGCTAACTCCCTTCGGTTTTTCTTTTTTAGAAGCCCCCGATATGGACTTCAGAGCTTTGATGTCGAAGCGGAGTGCGGCCGTAGTGAAGGGGCCGGACAACAAGAAGAGAAAGAGGACGACGACAGGACCTCTGTCCGGGCGAATAGCTCAGACACCCTCGGCTCCTACGGTCATCGTCGACTTGGTCAGCGACTCCCCCTCCGCTCCCCAAGTTACGCTTCCCTTGACCGTGGCCCCCGAACCTTCAAGCAGGGCATTCTCTGTCGGAGCCGCACTGGCGCTCGAGGTGTCGCCCCTCACCACCGAAGCAGAGGCCATTCTCACCGAGGAGCACAAGAAGCTCTTCGTCCCGGACTGGAGGGTGATGAAGCTTGATGGCTTCCTCGGTGATGCGGCGATAAGCATGCAGGCCGTGCACCATCTGCTGACCCCTAAGGACTGGGCGACGCTGAAGGCGGGCACCGTCGGCGGGGATGTACTAGAGATCGCCCGTGCCACGATGTCGGTAAGTGTTCTTGCTTTGCTTCTTTGGAATTTCTAAGTTTATGGTTTCTGGTTCTCACGCTTTTTTCTCTTCGGCTTTCAGATCACTTGCCACTTTAGCCATCTGCTGGAGCAGTTCGCCGAGCAGGAGAAGGAGCTAAAGACGGCGAGCGACTGGGACAGAGCCGAGCGAGCGAAGGCCATGATGATGTACGAGGCCGAGAAACAGCTCTTGGAGTCCGAGTCGTCGATATTGGCCTCGTAGAGGCGGCACTGGCAAAGGCGAACAAGCGCATCGCTGCCAAAGCGGTGAGAGCGGAGGAGTTGGAGAGAGGGAAGACCCATGCCAAAGTGGAGATGGAGAGGGCCATAAAAGCTTCGGAGGATGCGCTGAGGGAGCAGGACGCCGCGGTGGGCGAGGCGAAGGCGGCCATCCAAGAAGAGGCAGAGGCCCACATGCTTACTCACATGGAGGAGTCCTATGCGTGGGCCCCTAAGCATGTCGCGGCTCGTATCACTGACTTCGACGGCTCGGGGTATCATCTCTACGACCCGGTCGAAGGCGAGGAGGTCATTCCTCTAGCAGAAGCTGAGCCCAAGGGAGGGGAGGAAGAAGCCGAAGGGGTCGAGGAGGAGGTGGCGAACCCGGAGGGAGCGCTCGTGACGATGCCGAGCGGGAGTGCCTCGGAGCAGCACCTTGAGGTGGCTCCCTGACTTCATTTTCTTTCCCTTTGATTTTGTATTGCCTTGTTGCGGACTGGCCACCGTATTTTGTTATTCAACGAAAAGACAACTTTTTTGACCAAGTCTTTGCGTTGAACCTTGACTTCGAGCTAGCATCTTCGTGTAAACCTAGCATCTTCGTGTTCTGGCTTTTTTCAGATCGTCGAAGCGTTACAACTTGTCGAAGTGCCTCGGATGGCTGAAATAGCACGTCTCAGATCTGGTCTAGGGGTGACGAGGTTGGGGTTGCTCGGACTTGAGAAAGGCTTTTCAGAACCGAGGCGGAGCTGAACCACCTGAAGCTGACATTGGCTCGCAGTGACTTCGAGCTGAAGCATCTTATAGAGAATGCTCAGGAGGTGCCCCCTGATGGAGAGGAGACGTGTCCCTCGATGTCCTTCAACAAAGGATTGCGGCTCAAGTATCTTCGTCAATGCTTGTTCATGGTCGGGGCCGAGCGAAATGGGTTAAAGAACGTCGTGCTCGAGAAGAGATTGGAAGCGGCGCACCTTCGGAGGGCTATTACTGATGCTTCTCGTCAGGGCAGCTCTAGCCGAATGCCTCAGCTGAAAATTAGAGTGACGGACGACTTGCTGAAGGAACGAGTGGTGGATCTAGAAGTAGAGAACCATCGGCTACGATGGCTATCCGAGGGTAGCAACGTCCGAACCACTTCTTGTCCCCGAGGTGAATACTCCCATGGAAGGTCCTTCCACGAGTTGGCGTTATGCTCGCCTCCTGTCTCGAGGCACCCCGGGGATGCGCAGAGCGGAGTGGCTGGCTCGTCGAGCGGAGCATCTACCGGGGTGACACTTAGGCTTTCAGGCGCCGAAGACGCAACTCGGCTCGCCGGTCTAGATACCTCCACGGGAGCAAGGCCACCGCAGCACGACGCTCGTCGACCTCGGCTATCTCTTAATAGAAGTGTCCCCCTCCCTAGGAGGGATTAAAGGAGCTTTGTAATTTTGTAATCTTCGTTTCACAAGTTTTGTATCTCGATGTAAAGATGAGTTGTTGGTCTGTAGTTAGACTTGTACCTCCATCTTTAATGAAATAGTACTTGTTTTTTGAACTTGTGTGTTTCGCTAGCATTTGCAATTATCAACAGTTATAGGAGAAATTCTGAATGGTGAACCACTTCGTACTCGCTTAGAAGCAAGTTGTTGAAGCGGAGTCGAACCAAGTGTTGGACTCCGAACCTGCCGTTTAGAGATTATCAACAGCTGTAGGAGAAATTTCGAATGGTGAACCACTTTGTACCCGCTTAGAAGCAAGCAGTTGAAGTGGAGTCAAACCAAGTGTTGGACTCCGAACCTGCCGTTTAGAGATTATCAACAGCTATATGAGCAATTCCGAATGGTGAACCACTTCGTACTCGCTTAGAAGCAAGCAGTTGAAGCGGAGTCGAACCAAGTGTTGGACTCCAAGCATGTCGTTTAGAGATTATCAACAGCTGTAGAAGCAATTCCAAATGGTGATCCGCTTTGTACTCGCTTAGAAGCAAGTAGTTGAAGCGGAGTCGAATCAAGTGTTAGACTCCAAGCGTGTCGTTTAGAGATTATCAATAGCTGAAGGAGCAATTTCGAATGGTGATCCGCTTTGTAATCACTTAGAAGCAAGTAGTTGAAGTGGAGTCGAACCAAGTGTTGGACTCCAAGCCATTGTTCTTAAAGTTTCGCGTGTCTCAAAGCAAGCCAACTAGGTTATTATAGACAAAGATTCCCAGGAAGTAACTAGTCTTCATTAAAGATTATTTAAGTGGCTTCTTGTGAGTTGCGAGCCACTCTTACATTTTGCAAAGAAAAATAACAAGATAATTAAAAGCATCGAATGGAGACTGCTCGACTCAAGAGTTGTCTGAAGTTGCTTGGAGCGGTGTTACAACACCCTCTTGGTACTTCATTAAGTGGTCGGCATTCCAAGTTCTCGGTATCTTGCTAGCCCCGGGTCTTCGAGTTGATACGTGCATGGGCGAATAACTCTGGAGACCTTATATGGTCCTTCCCAATTGGGTGCTAACTTGCCCTTTTTGCTCGGGATGGAGATCGACAGCTTTCAGAGTACTAGGTCCCCCTCTTTGAGATTAGCGGGGCAGACCTTCTCGTTTTAAGATTGCATTATCCTACGCCGGTAGGTCTCTTGTCGGATGTAATCTCTTTCGCGGACCTCGTCGATGAGATCCAAACTGTTGCGGAGCTGGCTCGCATTCTGCTATTCTCTGTAGGCGATTAGTCTGGGCGAGGGTAGGCCGACCTCCAGGGGGATGATGTCTTCGGAGCCATATGTGAGGTTGAAGAAAGACTCCCCCGTCAGAGTTCTCTTGGTGGTGCGATAATTCCAAAGATCGTTGGGCAACTGTTCGACCCATAGTCCCTTGGTGGACTTGCCGAGCCTCTTCTTTAGGCCGGAGAGGATTTGGTGGTTAGCATTCTCCACTTGGCCATTGGACTGAGGGTGAGATATTGAAGAGAACTGTTGTTGGATACCGAGGTCGGTACAGAATTCGCGAAAATTCGCCCCTGAGAATTGGGTTCCATTGTCGGTCACGAGAACACGAGGTATGCCGAACCGACAAACAATGTTCTTCCAAAAGAACTTCTGAACCTTCTTCTCAGTGATCGTTGCGAGGGGTTCAGCCTCGACCCACTTAGAGAAGTAGTCAATCGCCACGACCAAGAACTTCAACTGGCCCGGCGTTGGAGGGAACGGTCCGAGCAGGTCCATCCCTTACATTGCGAAAGGGATTGGAATTGCTAGGGAGGAGAGTTGGGCTTGAGGTAGGCGACGGATTGGGGTGAATCTCTGGCAGGAGCCGCATTGGCGGACGTACTCTTCGGAGTCACTGAGTAATGTGGGCCAGAAGTAGCCGTAATTTAAGAGTTTACGGGCGAGGGACCTCGCTCCCAGGTGCGCGCCACACATACCTTCATGGGCTTCCTTCAAGGCATAGAGTGCTTCTTCAGGGGAGAGACATCTCAGGTAGGGTCGGCCGTCAATTTCAGTGTAGGAGCGTTTGTACATGACTCCGTCAAGAAGTGTGTAATATCCCGGACGGATATTATATTTGTATAATTATTCTTTTTAAATTAAAATATTTTTTGGGAATTTCTTGGTTTCTCATAAAAAGTTACCTGGACATATATACTAGTAAGTATATAAAGGTATTGTATCAGTTTTGGTGCACTTGTGCAAAATCTTGAAAAATACATTTTTGAGAAAAAAATGTGGAAAATCCCCGACATATATTGAGAATTATTATTTTATTATTATTTTCATAAATGAAATATTTTTGGTGGATATCACCTCGTTTTGATAATAAACATGATCTATGTACATATACTAGTCGCTATACGACTGTTTTGTATCAAATTGATACTGGAATCTTTCGAGCCAGTAATAAAATTATTTTATTTTTATTTCTCGGAATAAAATTATTTTTTTTACTGATTTGTTCGTTTTCATTAATGAAAAATATCTGTATAATCAGATATTCGTACGAAATCGAACTGTATCGTGTAGTATGTGATTTGACAAAATTATATTTTATTTTTGATCCATCATGATGAGATGGAGGATAGGAAATGATTTAGGGCTTGATTGAAATAATTATTTGCAAATGAATTCTCAATTGTTTCCCACCATGAGAATTCAACACATGGCTTCATTTCTAACAATAACCTTTCACCCCATCTTTTATAAAAACCCCCCTTTACCCAAAATGGTCGGCCTCCCATTCTTTTCTAAGGTTACAAACTTTTGTGTGTGTTTCCAATATCATCTCAATCTCACTCCATCTCATCTCTTCTTATACTTCACTTCTTCACTTAGTTTTTAATTTAGAAAAGATTGGGAAAGATAGAAAAAGAAAGAGAGGATCAAAATCAAAAGAAGAAAAGGGGCTTTTCATGGGTTATTCTTCATGGTGTTGTTGAGGAGCAAGAACAAGGAGCAAGGAGGAGAAGAGGAGAGCTAGTCCTTCCTACGCACTCTAAGGTGGGGGTTTCTCGCTCATGTTTGTCTTGTTTGTTTATTTTGTTGTTATATGTTATTTGGACTGATTTCATGTGCATAAGAGTAGTATGGACTAGAATAGAGTTGCATACGAAGTTTGAAGTCGTAGGAAACAAGTTAAGACCATAAAGATTCGGTTTTGATTGTTGTAGAATGAATTTAGCTAACTAGGTTAAAGGTAGAAACTTGACTCGAAATTTATGTGGGAGGTTCTCCTAGTTGTTATTAGTGTTAATTTTTATAGATTTTTCGGAGTAATTTTGATGGGCGAAACGGGTGTTTTCCCCAAAACAGTGAGAATTTCGCCCAAACAGGGAGCATACTGTGTTTTGGGGTTAGCGTCGCAGTAGCTTCGAGGGGCTAGAACTTGGGTTTACTTGCGGAATTTGAGGTTCGGGCTAACTAGGAAGTTGTATTAGACATCTTTCCCGTTACGAATTGGCCTCGCGGGTTAAATTTCGATAAGTGGAGTAGGAGTTACGCTTTTTACAAAACACAGCAACCAGATTGCACTGGAAACTTGCTGTTTTGCTTCATTGATGTTTTTGAGTAACTTAATGATTGAATTTGAGGTTCGGACCAACTAGAGAGTTGTAGTAGACATCTTCCCCTTTCCGAATTGACCTATCGGGTTAAATTCCGATAAGTGGAATAGGAGTTATGGTCTTGGGAAAATACAGCAACTAGCTGTTGACAGGTCGCTTGCTGTTGTGTTTGTTTGTCATTTTTGTGGGTTTTACTCGTTGAATTTAATGTTCGGACCAACTAGGCAGTTGTAGTAGAGTCTCTCTCCTTTCCGAATTGACCTCTCAGGTTAAAATTTCGATAAGCGGAGTAGGAGTTATGTTGTTTGCAAAGTACAGCAACTGGCTGTCTTGACTGGGTTCTTGCTGTTTTGTTTCTTTTATGTTTTAGAGTGTCTTACTGGTAGAATCTGAGGATCAAACCAACTAGAGAGTTGTAGTAGACATCTTCCCCTTTCCGAATTTTTCTCTCGGGCTAGATTTCGATAAGCGGAGTAGGAGTTATGGTATTTGGAAGATGCAGTAGCCAGCTTTGAGCTGAGTGTGCTTGCTGTTTAATTTCTTTGGTGTTTTAGAGTGTCTTACGTGTAGAATCTGAGGTTCGGGCCAACTTTGAAGTTGTAGTAGAGACTCTCCCCTTTCCGAATTGACCTCTCGGGTTAAATTCCGACAAGCGGAGTAGAAGTTACGGGCTTTGAAAGTTTTCAGCTTTCTTTGGTTAAGTGCTGTCCTTGTTACTGTTTGCGTATGTTCGACGGGTAGGAATTTGGATTTCCTTACGGAATCTGAAAAAATGGTCAACTGGGAAGTTTTAGTAGATGTTCCCACCTTTTCAAATTATCCAGTTTTGTTAGATTCCGATAAGTGGAGCAAAACTTACAAACTACGGAAGTTTCGACTTTTTGTTGAAAATCGGTAGTTTCGTAACTGTTTGCGTATGTTCGACGGGTAGGAATTTGAATTTCCTTACGGAATCTAAGCAACTGGTCAACTGGGAAGTTTTAGTAGATGTTCCCACCTTTTCAAATTGTCCAGTTTTGTTAAATTCTGATAAGTGGAGCAAAAGTTACAAACTACGGAAGTTTCGACTTTTTGTTGAAAATCGGTAGTTTGGTAACTGTTTGCGTATGTTCGACGGGTAGGAATTTGGATTTCCTTATGGAATCTGAGCAACTGGTCAAGTGGAAATTTTTAGTAGATGTTCCCACATTTTCAAATTGTCCAGTTTTGTTAGATTCCGATAAGTGGAGCAAAAGTTATAAGCTACGGAAGTTTCAACTTTTTGTTGAAAATCGGTAGTTTGGTAACTGTTTGCGTATATTCGACGGGTAGGAATTTGGATTTCCTTGCGAAATCTGAGCAACTGGTCAACTGGAAAGTTTTAGTAGATGCTCCCACCTTTTCAAATTGTCCAGTTTCATTATATTCTAACGAGTGGAGCAAAAGTTACCAGTCTGCGAAGTTTCAACTTTTTGTTGAAAATCTCCAGTTGGATTAAACTGTTTGCATGTGTTCGATGGACCGAATTTTGAATTCCTTACCGAATCTAAAATAATGTTCCACTAGAGAGTTGTGGTAGATGCTCTTACCTTTCTAAAAAGTATATTTTTGTTAAAATCCGATAAGCGTAGCACTGGTTGCTTCTAGGCTGTCGGAAGGCTTTTTATGTCGCATTTGAGCTTCTCATTGGTAGAATGCCTATTTTAGATTGTTTGTATATTCTTCTATTGCTTCTAATTATATAAGATCAAGTTTTGCTAGTAAGCACGTTTGGTTACTTCTAGGTTGATTATCTGTATGGTTATTTTTATGTGTGGTTTTGCTCATACATGGCTCGACTGGCCCGTATGCAGCTATTGGTCTCATACGTAGCTTATTTGGCTCGTATGTATATTTTGTCTCATACACAGCTCGCCTGGCTCGTATGTAGTTATTAGTCCCATACGTAGCTTGTTTAGCTCGTATGTGTTTTTGGTTACTCGTATGTAGCTTCTTATCTAATGCGCAGTTTATTGTGCTCATCTAGGGTGATATCATTCCCCTAGGGCTATCGGCCATCAAGACATGTGTTTACCTTACTCCTAAGGGATTGTGGACGAGTCACTCCTTGTGTACCGTCGGATCTTAACCGGTGTCGGTTAATCGCGGACCGAAGTATGACGAAATCCAAGTTCAGGGTAGTAGCATGCGAATACGTTCGTATTGCCGAGGTCTTGGATTGATCGGCCATGAACCAGATCCTTAGGGATTCTGGTAAGTCTAGGTTGAGCAGCCTAGTAGCATTATCTGCGAAGTCTAATTTAAGACCTAACATGTTGTGTTTATAATATTGTCATCCTTAGGATTGTTCAGGGTTAGGGACATCGTTAGGATAGTAACTTATGGCTATTACTACTTAACCATTGCTTATTATTATTATTCGCCGAAGGGAAAGAGTTGGTATTAAAGGTGATTTCTTATGATCCGACCTGTCCTGTAGGCCGACACTAGGCGTTGTTATTGGGTTGTACCTTCCAGTCAAAGGGATACGTACGGCGCATTCTCACGAGTTGGGAGCACGGGTTGCGTATCTCATCTATTAATTCCTAAAATACCGTGACTTATGGGTGCCACAGGGTAGGCTTCGTGCTACCCTACGCTTGCGAGACCCTATGTTCGTTTGGTTTTTGAATGAGGTCCGATACGCCGGGCAATATTGAAAAATGCGATCACCACTATAGTGACTGCAGTAACGGAACTAGACCGTACCTGTAACCTTGTTTTTGAGTGAGGTCCGGTACGTCGGGTAGTAGTGGCAAATGGAGACACCATAAGCGTACTGCATAGGGGGACTTGACCCCTTCTGCAACCTCACCAGTCACGTTGTATTATCAGGAACAGGATTGTGTAAAAAATAGAATTCATAACGCGGGTTCAAATTCCTATATATAAAGAAACGACTTGATATGGGGCGTATGTAGTATATGATGCATAATGTTCCGGAGACTTGCTTGCATTAGAATAAGAGCATCATTGCATTAGTAATCTTGCATTAAAGTCTGAGTCATAACATACACTGACACATCAAATATATATATGTACATGTTTCTCTTTTCATCAATCTGTTTGCTATAGTCGAGATCCGCTGCTAGTTATCAGCCTTAAAACATCAGTGAATACTGATGTCCCCACTTCAATAGGTACTGGATTGCAGAAGTACATGTACAGGTATAGGTACAGGATTCAAGAGGACTCAAGGCGAGAGAGCAAGAAGTCGATTTCATTAAAGTTTTCCGCTGTAAATATGTTGTAATTTCATTTGTAATAATTATTGTAAATTATTTATTTGTTGGAAAGCATCCAAGTGGAATACAAAGTGTTGTTCTTTATTCATTGTACTCTGATGTAATTTGTTGAAAGTTGTAATGCTTGGGATTGTAAAGGTATTATTGTAACACCGTTGTAATGTATTGCAATTTTGTAACATTCAGATTTGTAATACATTTGTGTTGAATAAAAAGTTTTAAATTTTCCTGTTTTTCTGTGTATTGTAGCTAATTGAAGAAAAGATTCTGGCTTATGTCACGGTTTCCCAGTTACTAGAAATCGGGGCATTACAAAGTGTGTACCGCTCTACTCTTGTTCTGACCCTTCTTGCCTCTCTTGGGTCTTCTCGAAGAACTCCGTCTCTATGGTACTCGAGTAGGGGCTTCATCCAGTTCTCCCCAAGTGTTAAGGGCAAGGCTTCCATCGGCTCCGGGCTATCTTCATCGATACTTGGTCTGAGGAGGACCTCTATCAAGACAGTCCGTTCTAAACCTTGGAGGAACAAGGAGGCGAGCTTGGAGAGGGCATCCGCCTGTGCATTTTCCTCTCGAGGGACACGCTGGAGTTGAACGTCTTCAAATAAGGCTAGTAGCCCCTAACCTTCACCAAGTACTTGGCCATGAACTCGTCCCTTGCTTCGTATTCCCCTGAAACTTGGTTGACGACCAACTGTGAATCGCTGAAGACTCTGATGCACTTGGCTTTTGCCTTGCGAGCCATACAGAGCCCCGCTATGAGGGCCTCATACTCAGCTTCATTGTTCAATGCAGGGAAGTTTAAGCGGAGGGAGTACTGCAGGACGAAAGCATTTGGGCCGGTCAAGATGACGTCAGCCTCACTTCCATTGGTGCAAGAGGATCCATCCACATAAATGGTCCAGACCAGGGATTCGGCAGCCGACTCGCAGGGGTCGGAGATAGTGCTCTCCACAATGAATTCCACTAGGGCTTGCGCCTTGATAGCGGTTGTGGGTTGATAGCTGATGTCATGTTGGCTCAGCTCTATAGACCACTTCATCAAGCGGCCCGATGTCTCGGGCTTGTGAAGCACCTGCTTCAGCGGTTGGTCTGTAAGAACGACCACCGAATGAGACTGAAAGTATGAGAAGAGCTTCCTCGCAGCCATGACCAACGCAAGGGCCATCTTCTCCAGCCTCGGGTAACGGAGCTCAGCATCCCGGAGCACTTTACTTACGTAGTATATTGGCCTCTGTGTCCTGTCTTCTTCTCTTACCAAGACCGCACTGAGGGTCTACTCCAAAGTGGCGAGGTATAGTAGAGGACCTTCCCGGGCCTTGGCTTGCTCAAGAGTGGGGGGTTGGCTACGTACGCCTTGAGCTGGTCAAAGGAATCTTGTTGTGCTTTCTCCCATTCGAAGCCTTTAGCCCCCCTCAGGGCCTTGAAGAACGGGAGGCATTTCTCCCCGAATTTGGAGAGGAAGTGCCCAATCGCCGCGAGGCGCTCGGTGAGCCTCTATATATCTTTAACACTGGAAGGGGAGCCATTTTGAGTATAACCTGGATCTTCTCGGGGTTGGTCTCAATGCCCCTCTGGCTAACCATGAACCCTAAGAACTTGCCGGATGAGACTCCTAACGCACACTTGTTCGGATTTAGCCTCAAGTTGTGCATCCTCAGTACCCCGAAGGCCTCCTGGAGGTCGAGGACATACTCCTGCCCTTGGATGCTCTTGACCAACATATCGTCCACATAGAATTCCATGTTTCGGCCAATCTGGTCTCAGAAGACCATGTTGACTAGGCGCTGGTACATAGCCCCCGCATTCTTCAAACCGAACGCATGTCCCGGTAGCAGTACAAGCCCTGATCAGTCACAAATGAGGTCTTCGTGATGTCCGGGGGAAACATCCGAATTTGTTTGTACCCCGAGAAAGCGTCCATGAAGCTGAGTAGCTCATAGCTGGTGGTCGCATCGATCAGAGCATCGATACTCGGAAGGAGGAATGGATCCTTTCAGCACGCCCTGTTGAGGTCGGTAAAATCGATGCATATCCTCTAACTCCCGTTGGCTTTCTTAACCATCACCACGTTGGATAGCCACTCGAGGTAGTTCACCCCCTGGATGAATCGAGCGTTCAGGAGCTTCTCAACCTCTTCCTTGTTCTCCTATTAGAGCTAGGGAGCGAACTTGTGCCGCTTCCGTTGGACTGGCTTGCCCCTGGGGCGACGCTTAAGTGGTGCATTAAGAGCTCCTCCGATATCCCCGGTGTATCCGCCGCGGTCTAAGAGAATAGGTCACGGTTCTCTCGTATGCACTGGGAGATGTCCTGCTTAATGGAGGGGGAAAGAGTTTTGCTGATTCGGAAGGTCTTGGTGGCATCTTCGTCGGCGAAGGCCACTTCCTCTAACTCGTCCACCGACTCGGAGATAGTCTGGCTACATTACTGCGGGAGTTCAAGGGCTTCTAGGGAGAGGGCTGGACCTCCCATCGAGGTCATGTAGCACTTGCAAGCCGCTTCTTAGCTTCTTCTCACTTCTCCCACTCCTGCGGGGGTGGGGAACTTCATCTTCATGTGATAGGCCGAAGGGATAGCTTGGAGTGCAGCCAGACATGGTCGACCTAGGATAACATTATAGGCAACCTTGACATCCACCACCATGAAGTCCATCGGCTCCGTGTGGGTGATCGGGGTTTTTCCAGCGGTCACGTTGAGGGTTATAACTCCCTCGATCGTCACTGGCACCCCAGTGAATCCACGAAGAGTGTAGCCCGTGGGCTTGAGCTAATCTCTCGACAACTGGAGGCCCTTAAACACCTCCAAGAAAAGGATATTAACTGAGCTGCCATTGTCCACCAAGACCCGGTGAATGTCAAAGTTGGCCATTCGGAGGTTAATAACGAGGGCATCGCAATGGGGCGTGCAGACGCCCTCCAGGTCTCTGTCGGACAACGTGACCGGGACCCCAAGGCCCTTCGGAGAGGGATGTATCTGCACTGCGTTCACTTCCCAAACTAAGGCTTTTCGGGAGGAGTTGGAATCTCCTCCCATTGGGCCTCCGTGTATCAGGTGTAGGATGGCCACCGCTTCGTCCTCCGAAGCCTCCACATGCTGCTCGGTTCGTCTGTTATCCCCCCTGGGGGTGGAGGTTGATTAGTCCTATCTCTCCTCATGAAATGAGCGAGATTCCCTATCTGGATAAGGGCTTTAATCTCTTCCTTTAGGGCCCGACAGTCGTCTGTGTCATGCCCATGGTCCCGGTGGAAACGACACCACTTATTTCGGTTTCTCTTCTTTCAGGAAATGTTCATCTTAGGGGGAGGCAGTAGGAGACCCTCGTTCCCAATCTCCATCAAGATGGTAGATACACTCGCGTTGAGCGGAGTGAATTTTTTGAAACGGGGAAGAGGGCGATGTTGACCTCGTTGTCCTTTTGAAGCTTCTTAGATCCTTCTTCTTCAACATTCTTCCGTTTGTTACCAGAATATGACCGCTCGAGAGTGGGGCGGTTGAGAGCCTCTTCATCTCGGATATACTTCTCGCTTCTGAGAAGGAGCTGTAAGAAGTCCCGATGAGGCTTTTTGGCCAGGTACGCCCTGAGATCAGGGTTGATGACATTGAATTGGAAAGCGGCCGAAGCCACTGAATGATCCAGGGAAGCGATAGACCGGGCCACCACGGTGAATTGCTTGACATAATCCCTCAGCCGTTTGCCCTTCCTTTGGCTGAGGAAGAGTAGAGAGGTGCTAGTCTTCTCAGAGCGGCGACTGCTCACGAAATGAGTGAGGAAGAGGCCTTCGAACTGATCGAAGGAGAAAATAGAGGCCAGAGCGAGCCTGGAATACCACTCCCGAGTGGGACCTTTGAAGGTGGCCGGGAAGGTCTTGCAGAGGAGGGCGTCAGAAACATGATGGATCATCATGAGAGTTTTGAAACTGTCAATGTGATTTGCGGGGTCCGACTCCCCAGTGTGAGTCTCGAAGTGTGAAGGCCTAAAGTTTTATGGCATAGAGGCCTCCATGATAGTGCGAGAGAATGGGGCCTTGCTCGGGTGGAGGTTCCTTGCCCGTTGTTCTTCATCTCGGTCGAGCTGGCCGAGGTGCCTCTCCATCTCGTGGAGACGGTGGTAGACTGAGTCCTCTATTCGGTCTTACCTCGCTGAACCTCGAGACTCATCCTCGTGTCGAAGAGGGCTGGGGCTACGGCGGTAGCTTTGAGTTGGCCGAGGACTGGAAGAGGGACGACGATGGCTCGGAGCTGCTTAGGACTTAGGGAACGGTGGCGATGGCTCGGAACCTAGGATAGAGGGAGCGCCAATGATGATGAGGAGTTGGCTGAGGGCTGCGAGCCCGATGGCCGTTGTTGGGGGCAGCATTGAGCGCCCGAAGGACTGCCTCCTGGAATTGTTGAAATTTCGCCCTCGTGACGAGGGCCTTCTACTCCCGATGGGCTCGAGCTACAGGACGACCAGCCGGGGAGCGACTTCGTCTCGGGCAATGCTGGGGTGACTCTCTCAGTCTCCGAGGAGAGTTGGACCCTCTGCGGTCTGTCCGGCGGGGTGACTGGTCCCTCTGGTTCTCCTGGCGAGGGTTCGCATCGCGGGTATGCCTTTCATCCAGACAGATCCAAAGCTTGGGCTCGGACTCGTTCTGCCGGTTGTTGAGCACATCTCACAGATCCTTTGGTGTTGGAGAGCTTTGGGAGGCCATGGAATCTGTGGAGGCGTTGTGGATGGAGACCCGAACTTGATGCAGAGGTTGCTTCTGGCGGCTTCGCCGAGAGGGCTCCCTAATAGTCACTTGGGGCCCTAGAGGCTGCTGAATAGATTGAGTAATTGGTTGTTCGAGCTTTAGGGCTAGTTGGACGGGCGGAGGGAGACCCTCCGGAGGAGGAGGATGGGTAGAGGCCGTTCTACGGTTGGAGTTCGCGGGCTTCCACTTGGGAGGCATTGCTAGGTGTAGCTTTGGTTAAAGAAGGAGGGTCGGATAGCTATTTGAGTTTTCCCACAGATGACGCCAATCTATTGTCGCTGATTTTGGTGTGGGGGCAATCATATGAATTTGTAGATTCGCAAGAACTCAAATAGGACAAATCTGACCTCTACCCTTGTTGATAGGCTGACTCCTTGGTGCTCCCGTGGACCTGCACAAACGTTCGAAACACCGGGATGGATTCCGGCAACGAACCCTCCGACGCTCTTGTCAGAACTCAAAAAAGAAAAGGAAAATAGCTTTAGGTAGACAAAGAGTGATCACCTTGTAACGGTAGGAGGTATGGGGGTATTTATAGTTGCCTGGGAGATCTGCTTCGGGATAAGATCGAATCCCTACTTCCCGGTGTGGCTGGATATGGGTGGTTAGAACCACCTCTTAGAGATAAGGACGATCCAGGATTTCCTCATATCCTGTTGAACTGGTCCTTAATGGGTTGTGACCCGTTTTGAGTCGAACAGATTCGTTCACGGGTTATCGGGCCCAAGAGAAGGGACCCGTTTCCCGTTCCGGACCCGTCTGTAGGTGAAATTCCCCTCTTGCACTTGTGAACTTTAAGATTCGTGCCCAATTTGAATGGTTCCGATTTAACCCCATTTTTAGCTATATCAATCATCAATGCTCGTTACTCCTAGAACATGAGACACTTTCATCCATACAAAATAATCTTTGTAAGGTCAATCATGTTTAATGAACTTCCACCACCATATACATTATTGAATGTGCTATGCTGGTGTACTTCGACATGCTCTTACTTGTCCATTTTTTATGTTCACGGATAGATGATAATTTTCTTCTTTTGGGTCAAGCATGCATTGTTCTTACTTACCTATTTTGTCCAACTTTTAATTTTGAAAGTTTAGAATGTGAATCAATGAATCGTCTTGAAAATTGGTATCTTTTCAGATTGATATTTCACAACAATCCAGGAAATCAAACTACCGATGAGCATGGAGGTAGTGGAAGCAACCGACGAAGCGTGCACACTTAAGTTTTTATGATTTTGTGCTCTTAAGCACTTGTATATATATATGTAATTATTGGAATTAGTTGAATTTTGGATGATTTGGAATGAATTGTTTAATAATTATGTTTGATTATTGGAATAAATTTCTGCTTTAAAGTACTTTTCTATTGTTTATTATGTTTGATTCATGAATTTGTGGAAGATTATTAAAATGAATTCCTGAAAATGATTGTGAATTGAATTACATGTTTTTTGATTTGATAAAATATACAACAACAACAACAACAACCCTAACTAAAAACACACAAAAAAAAAAGGAAAAAAAAGATAGGCATTTTAAAACGTCGAGATACGTTATTTAAGGGGGAAAAATAATTAAAAAAATAGCCTATCCCAGCGTTTAGGTGGATACCACCCCATTTTTTGAAAACACTGGGGCAGCATCTTCGGAACCCTAGTGAGACCATGGACGGCGTTTGCAGCGACGATTTTCAAAACGCCGGGGGTATCAACCCTGACGTTTAACAATGTCGGGACATGTGTTTTCGTTTGTTGTGATGGTTGCACAATCCTGTCTTGAAGTCCAAAATAAGTTCACATAAAGCTAAGTACACCGAGCATTACCCTAAAAAAGAGAATCAAATCTAACTTTGTGGGTGAAACACTTGTAGTGCAGTTGGCTAGGTTCTTTAATCTCAAGCCAGAGGTGATAACTTCCATTACGCCCTTAAATGAAACTAATTTAAAGAAAAAAATTTGAAAAAAACCTTACCCAAGTATTGCTCTTTATCAAAAAAACCACACATAGTTCTTTTGTTGAAAAAACCATTATCAACTATGTTTTCAAAAAACCCTAATGCGACAACATCCTGTTCTGTTAGGTTTTTTGACACTTGCAGCGCACATGACATTTTATCGGTCATTTTTGCCCCTATCAGATTGTATTAAAAAAACTAAGTTATCGTTCCATTTTTTTTCTTCAGAAATCTCACTTATCTAATTAGGTTGTTTAAAAAACATCACAGAACTAGTTTTTTTAACAGAAAGCTCACCCAATCAGGCATGAACTGTTATCAAAATCTAACAACAAATCACCAAGTCTAACATGAATAAATTTTCATCACATTCTCACATATTTTCACCAAAAAAATGCACATTATATAACATTCTCACATATTATCCTCCACCACATTCAACACATTCTCATCAAAATTATCTTCACAAATATGGAATAAACAAGAAATATATCAGGATACAAACCACTTCCTGATACAAATCTAATATACATGAGTAATATGAACTAGCAATATGAACAAAATACACATATACACATACAATAGGCGTGCTAAAAGTCTATGCTTCATGTTCTGTTATATTTTTTGACATGTGCAGCGCACGTGAATTTTTTTTGAACATTTTTGCCTCTGCCCGATCAAGAAAATCACTCTTCACTATGTTTCCTCTTCTTCTTCAATTAATCTCCAAATTTCCCAAAATAAAATAAACCCTAACCTCAACCATAATCTCAATTTCTCCCCACCAAGTCAACCCATCTCGATCTCCAAATCTCATCTTCTTCCACCTTCCACTGAAATCCCCACTCACATCCAATCCGATATGCTAATAACCTACCCCCCACCCCCCCGCTGCCGCCTCCACCCCAACCTCCACCTCCTCCTTGACTCCCTTTACAATGATAATAGTAGTAGTAATAATTCAACATCCCCTTCTACTCTCTTCCACTTCTCCTCCCTCCCCTCCTCCCCTTCCTCCCCCATCTCCACCTTCACCATCCAACACCCTCTACCTAAGATTCTAATTATGTTTGATGGTACTTGAACTCAAGCCAGGGAGAGGTGACATCAAGCCTACCAGTCACACCCTGCTTCCAAAAATATGGAATGCAAACACGTGACGTTGGCCAAGCGAATGACTTGTGTCATTCATAAGCTGTTATCGATTCAACTCAACAATATAACGAAGAGCAATACAACCACGCATGCAATGAAAGGATAATCACATGAATAACAATGCTTGGAATTTGAGCATGAAATAACCAAATATAAATCTAACACTGGAAACAACAATAACAATATTTGGTTCAAAAAGACCACAATACAAAGAAGTAATAATGTTCAATTATTTAAGTCTTCATAAGAAAACAATAATCAATTAAGCGACGATGCTATCCATTCTTCACCATTGTAGTCCTCCTAATTCATCAGGCAATTCTCCTTGATTACCTGTAAGTTGTTCATCTAAAAAGAGAAAATATGTCCTTAGAGCAAGTCGTGGACATCAAGTAGAGAAAGCAATGAAACAATGACATTTACGATATAATAATGAATTCAATAAACAATAGAGTCGATGACAATAAATAATGGCAAAATGATAACGATGCAATGTGCAATGACAATGATCAATAACAATAACAATGAACGATGTCAATAATTGTAGCAATAACCATAACACTGTTCAGTAATGATGACAATATGCAATGACGATGCGATGACAATCTTAAGCCTATTATTTATTTTAATCCTAACTAATGTAGCACTTCATGCATCCCATTTATTTACCATATGGTTGCCACATGCAAACAAGTTACGTTTAGACTTAGTGGTGGATTTTATAGTTCATGTACTCGGCAACGATAATCAAAAGTTGCAATTTAATAATTACTGCACGATAAGATAATTGGCCCCGATACAATACACGATAGATTGGCTTACTACCGTAAGCCACAATCCATCAATAAAACAATATCCGTTAACAATATTTAGGAAAACACGGAACCCTCCTCTAAGTACAGTTCCTACATTGTCCACTACTTAAGTCACCCTTAAACCCCAGCTTGTTAACAATTCTTTATTCAATCAATATGCAATGGTTGTTGAAAACATTAATCACATCAAATACGTCTATGTGAACATGTTATTAAGATGTATAATGTCCTTACTCTTACTAATCACAGTCATCTAATACCCCAACATCAATCATGTGAATAATCAACACTAGCATACAATCCACAATAGTTGTGTAATGTCATGACATGAATTACAATAATAATTCTTATTCACATAATCAACAATTAACTACATGAATGCATGCAAGATCTCTATAAATTGGAGGCAAAAGACGGCACGAAGTCAAGACTACTACTTGAATTCGCTCGCGTAAATCCGTAGTATCCCAACAATAGATAACAATAGCAGATATGCGATAATCAATATTGATCTACTTCCGGGATTCAATAAACGATCTCGAATACATTACAATACAATTCGAGGGTGAGATGACTTGCCTTTAACAACAATGTTAGATCTAATTATGCAAAAAATAACGAGATCGGAATCCCGATGACACGGCGACGAGCAAACGATCACGATGATCACGATCCGGTATGGATCTTGATGAGGATCAAGATCGGATAGTTGGATGGCCGAGACGAAGATCAAGATGATGATCACGATCGCGATGATCAAGATGTAGATCGAACGGCCAAGATCAACTATGTTGATGATGATGATGATCTGATCGGACGGCTACGATTTGATCAAGCACTGTTGGTTTGAACCAAGAACAGAGGAGCTTGGTGTTCGGGTGCAGCGATGGCCGGAGGCAGGGGCAGTCGCGACTGGGGAGGCGACGTCAATGGCGGTGCTTAGGGCAGTGACGGCGTGGGAGGTGAAAAGGCGGCTCGACGGGGACGATGCTCTGCTTTGGAATGGAAACAGAGGAGGGAAGGAACAGGGTCGACGGGGCTCGATGGGTTCTCGGAGGCGGTGGAGCTCGGTGGAGCGGCGATGGCGATAAGCAGGAGGGACGACGGAGGCCTGCGGTGGCGGAGACAAGAAGCAGGGGCTTGGAGTGGGTGGCAACGAGGCGGTCGAGCGATGAACGAAGGAGACGAGGAGGAAGACGGTGAAGGGTGATGGCGAGCAGCAATGGCGAGGTGGAGAAGCTTAGGGGTGGTGCTGGGCGCAGTCGAGGAGGAGGATAGGGAGGTTCGAGTGGTGCTCAAGAGGATGTAGGTGGAGAGGATGGCGATGGGGCGACAAGGAGGCGGGAGGTCAGGGGAGAGGAGACGAGGAGCTGCAATAGGGGATGGGGGGTCGTCGGTGCACTGGCTTCGACGGCGGTTGCGGATGAAGGATGCGGAGGAAGATGGCGACGAAGGGCGGCAGCGGGGCGAGCGAGGATGAAGACGACGAGGATGGGGTTCTCTGTTGGTTTTTTTTTGGGAAGATAGAGGAGAGAGAGGGAGACGGGGAGAGAGAGAAGACGGGGGAGGGAGTTATTAAATAGATAATAATATAATATATCAAATATAATATATAATAATGGGTAGTTATGGGGGGGGGGGGTTGTGGGGTTATGGGATGTGAAGAGTGGGGGAATGTGAGGGGGTTTGTATACAGATAGTTGAATTTTGGGTAGGGTAGGATAAAGGGTTAACGAGTTAGGTATATAAATGTGAGTTTGGATTTGTAGACTTGGGCTTTATATTTGGGCTCAACAATTCGGAATAAATATGAATAAAAAGAATATGAGACTGGGCTCTAAATTATATGTTAATAAAAATGTAATTATAATGAATATAAAATTGGGCTTCATGACAAGAAAGTCCAATAATTAAATTACAGGGTGTGCTTTAGCATAAATCAAATAATCAACTAGATATTTTATAATGAATTAGGATCTTTGGGTTTTTCAAAATAATAATAATAATAACAATAATAATAATAATAGTATAATAATAATCAGGAGTTAAATAATCAAATAGTGATAATTAGTGTAGGTTGAAATTCTGGGTTCAAACAAAATAGTCCGATATTTAAATGAATGCAAAATTTTGGGTTCAAAAGAGTAGAAAAATTTATAGGGAAAATTTTAAATACAAGAATACAGAAAAAGAAAAATGCAAATCCGTATAAACGTGAACGGGGGTTACACTACCGTTATTGAAAAAATTTGCAGTGCAGGTTTTGGTTAGGGAGGTGGATGAGGGGAGGAAAGGGATGAGCAACATGGAGTCGGAGCTAGCAGTGAGGAAGGAGCTATATATGGGGTGTGTGAGTTTGATGGAAGCAGTGGCAAGGGTGATGGGGGTGATGGAAGGGAAGGAGGTGGAGGGGAGGCTGTTGGGAGTATTGATAGTGATGGTGGAGTTTCAGAGGAGGAGGATAAGCAGTGCTGGGGAGGTCAAGACGAGGGCGAGGTTGAAGAAGAAGACTTCAGCAGTAAAAGAAAATGAAGAAGAAGAAGTAGAAGAAGAACTGAAGAACTGAAGGAGATGTACAAGTTGATGGAGAATAAAGAGGTTGAAGAATGCCAACAAGGTGTTTGATCAAATAACTGAAAAAATACTGAGACATGTTTTGTTTGTTTGTTTTTGGGTTTTAAAAATCAGTAGTGGATTGTGTTTTCGGATTTGGATCAATGAATCTATAAATTGTTGTGTGGTTCTCCTTTTTTTTTGGGTGCTAAAACTACTACTCATTGAAGTAAAACTCCGACCATGAAGTATATACTTTTAGCACATCTACTGTATGTGTATTTTGTTTATATTACTAGTTTATATTACTCATATAGATTTGGTTTGTATCAGGAAGTAGTTTGTATCCTGATAGATTTCATGTTTATGCCATATTTCTGAAGATAATTTTATGAGAATGTGTCGAATGTGGTAGATGAAAATATGTGAGAATTTTATGTAATGTGCATTTTGTTGGTGAAAATATGTTTGAATATAAGACGAAAATTATTTCATGTCAGATTTGGTGAATTGTTTGTATATTTTAATAATTTATACCTGATTGTGTGAGATTTCTGCTAAAAAATATTAGTTCTATGATGTTTAAAAAAATCTGATTAGATAAGTGAGTTTTTTTTATGTTGAAAAGATTGGAAAGATAACTGAGGCTTTTCAATACAACCTGACAAGGAAAACAATGCCCGAAAAAATATCGTGTGCACTGTACATGTCAAAAAAATATAATGGAACATGACATCGTCACATTGGGTTTTTTGAAAACGTAGATGATGGATGTTTTTTCAACAAAAAAATAATAAAGATGAGTGTTTTTTTTTTTTTGAAAAAGAGCAATACTTGACTTCAGTGATATTTTTTCCAATTTAGTCTAATTTAAATGACCCATTAACTTTGGCTTATTATTCCCATGGATATATTTTGATAAATTAGTATAAACCCGCATTTGATGCAGAAGAAAAAATTTCATTGAAATTTAAGGTCGAATTTAATTTATCCATCTTTTGTCAATGAAATTGATATTTTCGCACGGGACTATTATTTGAGCCACATACTCCACAGGAATCACAGCAGAACCATGTGTTCTTGTCCCTTTCCTTCTCGTTTTTGTTTCTTGGGGGATTGCTACTCATCGTCTTGGCATGACATCTTATCTGGTTAATTTTGGTTGGAGCTGAGAGACTCAATTTACAAGCAATGATCCATATTGGACACAAGTTCTGTTAATTTTCACTATTCCAAATTCCACTATAAGATCATTTGTAGTTGTTTTGTAAAAAAATGGGTATTTAGCATTTTAGAAATAAAAAATAGCGAAAAGCACTGCCGTCGTCGTTACTCGAAAATTGGGTTTTTTTTGGAAGAAACGAGATATCATATACCGTTTGAAGATTTTCGTTAAAATCAGTTTTAAAAAATGTTTTTTTTTGATAACGTCGTCGATAGAGTTAAAAGACTCCAGTCCAGATATATAAAAATAAGAGAATATTTACAAATAATAGTGCATTTCACACGAAGTAAAACTGCAGAACAAAACCGAAGAACTAAAAACTAAATCAACAAAAAGACATGAAGGTGCAATGAAGGAAATTGCACGGTAAAAAAGATCCAACGAGGCCGATAGCAGACAGGAATCAAACATCCTGAAGGCAGCACACATCGAGCCTTTGATGGAAGACAACACGCTCAGCGAACATAGACCAATACACAGAAAAAGAGCCACACCACGAAACATAGCTCAAAAGAGAGAGCGATAGCCCCATCGCCGACGAACCCCCCCCCCCCCCCTCCCCCCCCCTTAAATGCTGCTCCGCCCATCCTGAAATGAGCAACGAAACCTGCTGCAAAGACACAGCGCAACCACACCATGAAGCGTCGACAATAATAATAAAAGGTCCTCTAAGCCAACAGACTAGCAAAAGAAACAGCTCAAACGAGAAGGGGGACTAGTCAACCATCGAACCGATCCCATATAAGCAACCAAAAACAACCGCCGAGCAAGGAACATGTCAAACTCGAACTAGAGCCACCAAAACCTCAATAAAAACAGTTGCGACTAAGAAAAGGAAGAGAACATTGAGGCAAAAAGAGCAGAATAATAGCACTGAAGTCGAACTCAAACTAGATCAGCAATGAAGCATCTAAGAGAAACCAAAAGGTAAGCATACCATTAAAATTCAGAGCTAGCAATAAGAAGCTAGCTAAAAGAAATCGAAAGCATAAGAAAAAATGATAGCCTCAGAACAACACAACCAACCAGGTCAGCACACAAACCACCACAAAACAAAGAAAGCCGCCACAAGAGAACACGATGCAAAGAGAGCATTATAACAACACTGAATCTGAAACCTAACAAGATCAACCTAAGTATCATCTAAAAGAAACCACCAAATTAGCATACCATATAATAACAGAGGTAGCAAAGGGAAGCTAAGCGAAAGAAACAGAAACAAAAGCAAAGGGATAGCATCACCACAACACAACCACCCAGGCCACCACACAGGCCACCATAAACAAAAGAAGACTGCCACCCATGATACCACAGCACCAAAAGAGATGATATACTAAGCCCCCTAAAACTCAGAATATCCTCATCGATAGAAAACAACCAGCGCAGTTATCCACAGGGGAACAGAGAACAAAAAAACAAGCAACCACTTGCTCAAACCTGCAGGGAAAAGAAAAGAGAAGTAAAATAAGTAACTCAAGGTGGTTGAAAATTAGCTAAGCGAAAAAAATCTGTCGCCTCATTGAGACGAAGAAGTTGAAGGGCTTCCGCTTTATCATGTGATAAAGAGGAAGCCCAAAAATTAGTAAAGAAAACTAACTCATCAATCAGACTACCAGTTGAATGGGGAGTAAGAGAGAAAATGCGATTGTTTCTTTCTTTCCAAACGATCCAGATAAACGCCATCATAGTAAGGCCCCAAAATGACCTAAAAGTTTTCAAAACGGAAATGTGCCTCCAACTAGTCCACCAAGACAGGATAGAGGGGGAAAAAGAGTGTAATACCCTGAATTGTACGACACTTATATATATATATATATATATATATATATATATATATATATATATATATATATATATATATATTGTCTATATGCATGCATATGATTGCAGTATTTTGTTTGATTATACTGTTGATGGTGTGCGGTTAGGTTTGCGGGGCGGTCCAGGAGGGTGGGTTCATTCTAAATGGTGCATGAGAATGAAGAGGACCGATACTAGTATATACACTAGTTTTTGGTACGATACATATGCAAATATATTATTGTATGATACTACGATGGGTATATATTTCGTACACTCGTTAAAACCTCTCATCTCTCATCCAATAACTCACTTAAGAGCTAAAAAGTGCATCCAACCATTGTACCCTCAAACCAAGGGCTAAGGCCATGGTTTTGTACCAAAACCACCCTAGTCTAACCTACCCCTACACCCTAAAATCTCCCCTCCCCCTTCCTCTCTCTTTCCTTAATCTTTTCCATTAAAACCCCCCTCATTTCTTCTCCCAAGTTATGAAATTTTTAGAACTCAAACCCAAGAAAAGAAAGAGAAGGAGAGAAAGGAAGAAGGATTGAAGAGGAGCTCTTGGAGTGGATTCTTGGAGAAGTGAAGCTCAAGGCCATCATCTACTCTCTAATCAACTCAGGGTGGGAAGTTTCTTTAAACTTTTCTTGTTTTTTCTTGTTGATTCTTGCATTCATGTGAAGTAGTAGGAGTTTAGAATGATTGTTTTAGAGTTTGGAAGTTGAATATGAAATTAGAATCTGGAATCTTGATCTGCATGTCACTTTCTAGAATTTTCCGAGAGCAAACCACATAGAATTGGATGATAAAATTTTCACAGATTGTTCCCTTATATGTCTATATAATTCATGAATTATTTAGGATTTTTCTGAGTTTTTTTGGTATTTTAATAAAATCTGTTTTTGGAACAGAGCCGTAAGGCAGTAGCAGAAATTGTTTACTGTGAAACCTGAGATTGTTGGATTTTTCATAATTAATTGGCACATGGTATTAATCTGAAATTTTGACCATCTATTCTCACATGTATCTAGTCTCTACAGAAAAATCAAGAAATTAATTGGATGAATTTACAGGCATGTTCAAAATTAATCTATCAATAGTAGCTAGAACTGTGACTGAAGAACAGGATGATCTTATTGCTTATTTGAAACATAAAGAACTCAATGTATAATTGGAATTTGGACATGAAACCTTTTGCATGTTGTTCATTATGAAGTCTAGTTTTTTTACTGTACATTTAAGGACTATTGGATGAGTATAGGATTTATGATGATTTTTATAGCATGTACTGTGCTTTATTCAGTCAGATTTGACACCCTGTAGAGATGACACAATTGAGGCTCTGAAAGAGCAAATTTTGAGGAAGTGTTTCCATAGATAATTGTATTAGACAACTGGACCTTTACAACAAGACCTATTTGAGGTGATTCCAGTGAGTGATTGATTTAATATGATTTTTACAATACTGGACAGAGACCAGGATTTGAGCTGAGTGCTCTATTTAAGAAAGACTTAGAGCATCTGTAGTCGTTGAATGTAAAAATATGGATATATGGATAAATAGAAATAGAAATCGCAGTTTTGCTGCAGTCGTTTAAAGCTATATTTTAGTTATCTATATTAAAATAATAAGCGACGGCACATGAAGTGCCGTCTGAGAAAAAAAAATTTAAAAAAAATCAAAAATTTTGTGGGACGGCACTTGAAGTGCTGTCGGAGAGCGAAAATAAAAAATAATTTAATTTAATAGAGGGACGGCACATGAAGTGCCGTTGGAGAAGAAAAGAAGAAAAAAAAAAATCAAACAAACATGCACGGACGGCACATGAAGTGCCGTCCAAGAGCCTGGGGGGGGGGGGGGGAATTTTTGTCCTCTTCCATCTTTAGGACATTAAAAAAACAATTCATTAATTTCAAAAATTTTTTTTGCTTTGAAGCCAGTATTTCGTTGGTTTGAGACTGATTGTTTTTTATGTTTTTTGTAATATTTTCCTATGTTCTCATCACTCATGTTAGGGAACCCATTACTTAAGGTGTCTTCATTCATTACTTAAGGTGCCTTCATTACTAACTGTGCTTCTTTATTGTTGATAAAACCAATACAAATTGTTATTGAACTTGTTATCAAAATGACCCACTTTTTGAAAGTATTTACCAAACTGACCCACTTTTGAAAGTATTTACCAAAATGACACACTCGGTCTTTGAAAGCCCGAGTTTAGTACAAAATAACTCGGTTTTTCAAAGACCTTTCTAACACTCGGTCTTTGAAAAACCGAGTTATTTTGTACTAAACTCGGGCTTTCAAAGACCGAGTGTGTCGCTTTGGAAATTTAAAAAAAAAAGGTGGGTTTGAAAAAAACTGTCAAAAAGTAGGTCTGTTTGGGAAAAAAATCTGCAGATCAATTCTATCCAAAATATCTATTTTTTTTGGGATATATAGCCAACGGCTACAAATGCTTTAACTCACCCAACTACAACCCTCCATTACTAATCCTGCACCTCCTCCACCTTCTTCAGAATTCGAACAATGGCAGATCCTGTAAGTAATACCAATACTAATACCAATATCGATACCAATACGGATCGTACTCCTCACATTGCCATTCTTTCAAGCCCAGGTGTTGGCCATCTCCTCCCAACAGCCCAATTCGCCACCAACCTGGTCCACAACCACGGCTTCTCGGTAACTCTCATTACCCTTCTCACCAACCACTTCAACGTCGAAAATGCTGTCTTCGCTTCCCTACCAAAACAAGTCACCCTCATCTCCATCCCACCTCCTTCCACTGACGGTCCCAGCCAACTCCAAAACCGTATCGGTCACTCTGTTACCTCCAACATCCCTTTTCTCCGTAACTTGTTGGTCTCTCGCTCGTCCGCTGCTCCCATCTCTGCTTTTGTTGTTGATATATTCGGGGGGTTGGCCTTGGACATTGCACGAGAGCTCAACATTCCTGCATACGTGTTTTTCACGTGTTCAATGTTGTCTCTGTGTGTTGGTTTCGAGATAGTGGACTTGCAAGTGAAGTTCCAAGGGGAGTACAGGGACATGCTGCAACCAATTCAACTTCCAAGTTGCGCGCCAATTTATGGAAGTGACTTCCCTGACATAGTTCAGGACCGGAACAGCGAACTCCATGCTCTTTTTCTCCAGATTATGAAGAAGATTTCGGATGCAGATGGGATTATATTGAATAGTTTCGAAGATTTGGAAAGAGGGGCAATTAATTATTTGAAGGAACGGAGGAAGTGTGTTCCGGCAGTTTACCCTGTTGGACCGCTGGTTTGGTCTGGGTCAAGGTCTGAAAGTAGCGGAAGTGAGATCCGGAATTGGTTGGATGAGCAACCGATGGATTCTGTAATTTACGTCTCATTTGGAAGTGGAGGTACCCTCACTCCTACACAAATGGAGGAACTTGCTTTCGGATTAGAAATGAGCAAATTACGGTTCTTGTGGGTAGTTAGAGGCCCAAATAGCGTGGCAGATTCGACTTTTTTCAATTCTGAAAATGCTCCTAGTGTTCCTTCAGAGTTCCTGCCTCGAGGGTTTTTGGAGAGAACAAAGAAGTTGGGCCTGGTGGTACCGACATGGGCGTCTCAACTTGATGTGTTGGCTCATAACGCGGTTGGAGGGTTTCTGACTCACTGCGGATGGAACTCGGTGCTGGAGAGTGTGGTGAAAGGAGTGCCAATGATTGCTTGGCCGTTGTATGCAGAGCAACGGACTAATGCGGTGCTAATTACTGAAGATTTGAAGGTGGCATTGAGACCGACAACTGGTGAAAGCGGTTTGGTGGAGAGGGGAGAGATTGCGAGGGTGATCAAGTGTTTAATGGAAGAGGATCAGGGAAAGGGAATGCGTGCCAGAGCTCGGAAGCTTAGCGATTTAGCAACTCAAGCTCTAGGAGAAGGAGGAAGTTCGTTCCGAACATCGTCTGACTTGGCTAATATATGGAAGAATGGTAAGTAGATAGGTATTTCATATGTAGTTGAGTTTATTGATTATCTACTTAGAAAATAGTCCTATGAAAAGCTGTGTTAGTATGTAGTCCTAGAGAGACAATATCAACATCAGGTATAGGTTTCTCTCTCTAGAAAATCTTAGAGAGAGAAACTCTTAAAATTAAATCTTCAACCGTCAGACGGCGACGACGGTTTCGACCGGGGAGGGGGGAGGAGTCCATCATCATCTCTTCCTCCTCCCCCCCCCCCCCCCCCCTTTTCCCGCTTCGGAGCGGTGTAAAGGAGGTCAGAGACCTGTCTAGGGTTTCGCGATCTTAGGGTTTGGCGATGCGGTCGACGACGTCGAGGCGGCAGTGACGGCGTGTTGTGTGGCTGACGTGTCGAGGGAGGAGAGCCGTCAGGGGAAGCTAAGGCTACGTCGAGGTGGCAAAGAAGGCTGTCGACGGCGGAGGGATATAATCTTGTAGGGGTTGAAGGAGCCGGCGACGCATCAAGTTGAGATCGTCGGCGAGGGTGCGAAGTTAGGGACAGGTCGACTGAGATGGGTTGATTGACAGGGAGGGCTCAATTGTGAAGGTGTGGTTGGGGTTGTTGGAGTTGGTAGGGGCTGTTGGAGTAGAGGTGGCTCGGCAGTAAGGCCGATGAGTGGAGAAGGGCGACGGTAGCCGGGGGGTGGTCGGTGTAGTGGGTTGGATCTGGAATGGTCTTTGATTTCGATTTTCAAGATCGGTTTGAGATTTGGAGGGGGAAATTATCGTGTTTGGGGAATTTGTACTTAGATTTCAAAATTCCCTAACACTGTTAGGAGAGGGTGTGTTAGAGGGGACAGTGGTGGGCTGTTATTGTCGAGGTAATGAGCATCAAGGTTCTTACTGGGGTTCGTCGGATCGTGGATAGCTGGCCGTTGTGCTTTGGTTTGTCGAGATCCCAAATAGAGTTGGGCTCGATTAGGTGAAGAGTCGGGCTAGGATCGAGGGAAGGCGCAGAGAGCCTCGCTGTGTCGGGAGGTTCAGTTTTTGATGACTAGAGTGGCATCATCGAGGTTGCGGCAGGGCTAACGAAGGGTTTATTGTTCGTTTGGGTGGTGCCATTAGTTGATGGCAAAAAGGAGGAGCAGAAGAGTGACGGACGCGTACGATGAGAATTCTTGGAGTGGGGTTGTGCATGAAACCGATGATGGGCGACGTGGAGTCGGAGAGGGGATGAGGAGTAAGATTTGAAATTCAAAATTTGAATTTCGCAGTAGGGTGCTGAGGCTCAGATTTGAATTTTGAGTTAGGGTATCAAAATTCAAATATGAATTGGAGGTGAGGATGGGGAGTTTTCTTAAATTTTGCATTTCAATATAGATTTTTGAAATTCAAATTTCAGGTAAGGAGTGTGAGGAGGGTGTCTGGTGTAATTTAGATTTCAAAATTGAAATTCAAAATACATATTGTGGTGAGTTCAGTGAGTTCATGTGTCTAAGTTTTGGTTGAGAACAACGGCTACTGCTGAGAGCAGGTTTTGACGCAATCAAAAGATGGCGTCGCGGTATGGTCGGATTGGCGGATACACGATAGCAACATCGTGGAGAGAGGAACAAGTTTGCCAGCAAGAGATAGTGGCTGTGGTTGTTGACAATGTGGACGTTTGAGGGAACGTGGATAGAGTTTCAGGGGTGGAGCGTTATCTCGGAGGTTTTTGAATTCCAAATTGGACTTTTGCGGAATTCAAATTACATTTGGGAGAGATAGGTTGGAGAACTAGATGCAGAGGCAGCGTCTACAAGTTTGGCTAGGGAGGGACTAGTTAAAGGTGTAGGTTTTGCTTTGTATTTGTTCTCCACTGTTCCGTTTATGAACAGATAGATGTGTTGTATCTGTACTACTTGTATCATTAATTTCTTATTAATGAAGTTGTGGCGAGGTCACCTTTATCTATAAAAAAAACTATTGTTTTACAAACAAAAAAAACTCCATGTAACTATTTGCTTTAGAGCATCTGTAGTTGTTGAATGCCAAAAGTTGGGTATTTGGCATATAGGAATAGAAAAGTTGAGTGCGTGTTGCAGTCATTTCAATCCAAATTTTGGGTTTTGAATGCCAAAAATCGGACGGACGAGGAACGATTTCCCGTCGTTTGATTTTTTTAAATTAAAAACAAAAGGACGGAAAATCATTTCCCATCCAAGTTTTTTCTTCTTCTTTCAATTAACTCCTAATCAAATCTTAATTAAATACTATTTTAATCTTAATCAAATCTTTAATAAATCTTAAAGCTAATCTAAATCTCTATTATAATCTAATATATATCCATAAAATTTTCTATAGGTCCAATCCTATACAACTTTTGGGCGTCAAGTGAAAGAAAAGGCAAGGAAGTCTCCCGTCCGAAAATTTTGATTTTTTTTATTTAAAGGGACGGATGGGAAATGATTTTCGGTACGATCCAAAAAACTTTTAAAATTTGATCAGACGAGAAATTATTTCTCGTCCTATAAATATTATTAAAAAAATGAAGTGATGAAATATCATCTTCCGTCCGATAATTTTGACGAAATATCATCTTTCGTTAGCTATATTTTGACAATTGTCATTTCGTCTCTCAAATATAGCCGACTACTGTTCATCCCAAACCCAAATTTTGGGTAATTGGCCAACGACTGCAGCACTTCTTTTTCCAAATTTTGAAAATTTTGGCAAAATAGCCAACATGCTCTTATGTTTCCTTCTTTGGATGAAACTATTAACTTCATAATAATAAGTTGATATCTCTTTTTTTAATTAAAAAAATGAAAATTTGTGAGGTCAAAAAATCTCCCGGAGTTTGATTAATAAGTACTTAACAAATAATTTCAAGTAAAGAGAAATAAATAAGTTTCATAAGTCTGATTCTCAAAAGTTTACGTTGATATCTTTACATGGAGTAGCTTATATTTCTCGGTATTCCGTGTTATTTCTTTCCATAGTTTCCTCTTAATTCATTTAGAGCTTATAGCAAGGTGTTAAAGGCATAAGCATACATTTCCATTCCAGTGTTTGTTTTTTTTTAAAGATAAAACCGTGAGATCAAAATCTCGCAGCTGGTATTTTATTAATTACTACTTAACAAACAACCCCAAGAATAGAAGAACATATAAGTTTGATACAACCTTACAAGCCTGACCCTTCAAAATAAATCGGGCTAAAAGCTAAGACCCCCATCCTAGAAAGCTAAATCTCATTCCCATGATCTTGCCCAAATGTGTACATAAACTCGTCAGCAAACCAAGTTAATCTGTAGCTGCATAAAAATTAATTCACCATGATCCATTAATTGTCCTTGACTTGGTGTCATAACCCTTGTTGGTTTTATCAAACAGCAATCAAATTAATCCAATTTATCACCCTAGTCCAAACACCATGATCCCCTCCAAGGGCCTCTACCATTTCTAGTGTCAATTCCATTTCCTAAAAAATCCAATGGGTAGAGAACATTGACTACTCTTGGCTTTTGTCTGATTTTGTTTGGCTTCGAATCGATATAATGTTCATAAATACTGGTATTGTTTCTTTTTTTTTAATATAGGAATGATGGTTGCATTAGTTTTTTTTTTATATTATCTTTTCATTAATGAATTTAGTAGGCGTATTCTAGTTTATTTCGAGATAGTGTTTCATTTTCCTCGGAAAGGACATGAAAGAGGTCAAATATGCCTCTAAACAATGTTTCCATTCCTCGCAAAAGGACATGAAGTGGCCAAATTAACCTAGGATTTCCACTATTCATTATATCGAATACCAAACATACGGATTTGTCTTACATAATTAAGCAAGGATTCCCCTTGTATTTTTTTATTTCTTTCTTTGTTTTTTTAATACTAAAATGAGCTATTGTTCTTAATCTTTTATTTTAAGCTGATGTAGATATAAAATGTGTTGTTCATATTTAATTAGGTGGCGTGGATGGTTCATATTTAATCTTTTAGTTTAAGCTAATGAAGGTATTAAATGTTTTATATACTTATATGACAAGGTCCTCAAGGACTACCCTTTTAACAATGACTCCTTCCACCAAAGGATTTTAGTCTCATATATTGTTGAAGTATTTCCTATCGATAATCAGCAATAATTTTATTTCTCATCGAAGGAGTCAGTAGTCCGCATCCAATCACCCATCAAAAAGGAAAAAAGATAACATCATATAGACCGATTTGAGCCCGTCTAGCATAGATAGGAATTGATGAAGATGATTCCGACACCATATTGAGGAAAGCCAATTTTACAAAGAAACCGATGTTATGTTGACCGATTCAGTGACCCAGGAAAGTTTTATAAATACAGAGACCTGTAGGCCTGTCTGAGATTAATATTTCTTTAATGGAAGAAACATATTACATGCTTCAAAATCATGTCTTAATTAAGTCAAGCTGATACTATAAATATCCATGCAGGGCAAAGAGGTAGAAGCAACCAAGCAGAGTCTATAACCAAAATGAGTAAGGCGAATACCAGAGTTTGTGTTACTGGAGGTGCAGGTTATATTGGTTCTTGGCTTGTCAAGAAACTACTCGACAAAGGCTACATCGTTCATGTGACTCTAAGAAACTTAGGTAAGTAGAGGAAGAATCATACAACGTGTGTTTCTTTCTCATCAATTTTTACTAAAAAGTTAAGGTTTGCGAATGTGCAGATGATGGATCTAAGGTTAAGGTCCTGAAGAGCCTCAGTCCCGGAGCAGAGAACAGGCTACTGCTGTTCAAGGCTGACCTTTATAATGCGGAAGAGTTTGAAGATGCAATCCGTGGATGTGAATTTGTGTTTCTTGTTGCAACACCAATGGAACACTATGCTAGTAGCACACAGGTTGGTAAACTATTCTCTTCATATTAAACACCATGAACATTAAAATCCGCCAAGAAAAAGTTTATATTTCAAAATTCTCATTCTTTCTTCTTTTCACCATTGCAAAAGTTGTTGTACTTGCCTTCGTCCTTCTCCTTCTCCTGAGTTTGAGTTTCTCTCTCTAGAAACTCTAGAGAGAGAAGCTCCCAAAAAAACCCAAAAACAAAACCCTAGGGATGATCCTATAGGCATTGCCTCTACACAGAAGTACCTTCACCAGCAATTCCATAGGAAAGATCTTGGAAGATTATGCTACTTTCTGGGCATAGAGATTGCCCATGGGTCTCGGGGATACTTATTTCTCAACAAAAATATACATCAGATATTATCTCCACTGCTTGTCTATCTGATAGTCGATCGACCGACACACTCTTAGAGCTTCATGTGAAACTTCGTCCCACGTATGGTGAGCCACTTCCTGACCCCACTAGATACAGGCAGATTGTTGGACAGCTTGTCCACTTATGCATGACCAGACCCGATTTTCCCATGCAGTCAGTATTGTTAGTCAGTTTATTTTCGCTCCTACATTAGTTTACTACAGTGCACTTTTTCGAATCCTCAGATATCTTCGGGGAACTATCACTCGCTCATTATTCATGTCCTCCACATCCAACCTAAAGCTCTGCCCGTATTCTGATTCAGATTGGTTGGGTGATCCTACCACCAGATAGTCTACCACAGGTTTTCAGTCTATTTCTAGGTGATTCATTGATCTCGTGGCGAAGCAAGAAATATGCAGTTGTAGCATGTTCTTCAACCGAAGCTGAGTACAGAGCAATGACAACCACCACTAGAAAAATTGTTCATGTTTGTTGGCTATTATCAGATATGGGTGTAACTCTCACCGACAATACTCTTCTTCATTGTGATAACCGAAGTACATTGTACATTGCAATCAACCCAGTCTTTCATGAGCGAACAAAGCATATAGAGATAGATTGCCATTATGTTCGTGAGCGCTTTGAAGTAGGGACCATTTCAGTTTACTCTGTTACTTCTTCACAGCAGACGACAGACTTCTTCACCAAGTCCCATACTGTCCAGAGATTTCGTTTTTTGGTGGGCAAACATGCACTGTTCGACCCATCGTGAGTTTTAGAGGGTGTGTTAGATATTGTATTATATATATATAGTCCCATATCAGATATGTATCAGTTTAGTATTTGGTTCCCTCCTATATATTGGAGTCATTGTACACAGTTATACTCAATCCCAATAATCCAATCATATTTTTCAATCTCTCTGTTAACCTTATCACTCAATATAGAGGTAATCCTAATCGAGATGGATAGGAGGAAAGGAGGAGGACCCCATAAGATTTTTTAAGAAAGAAAGAAATGTTGAATGAAAGGCTTCATTAGTGCATAATTCAATATTCTCCTGAAAAAGGGAACAAATCTGATTATATCTTTGACGATGGGATGCGAAGTTATAGAAAAAGAAAGTATTGCAATCACCAGCTTGGAGCCATTTAAGCTTAGCTCGCTGAGCCCATTTGATATGATCAAGATAAAAAATGTTCTTAAATTCATTTTTACAATCATTTCTCTTCATCCGGTCGTTATTCGAAATCTGACCCAACTCTTCTAATTGATTTATAGAATGGATGGTAGAGAGTAACAACTTTTTGGGCACATGAGAGTGGCCGAATCTCTTTTTTCACCAAATTTTACACTCATGCTTAACAGCATGAAGTTTGAGAAGAATGCGACCAAAACTGTGAGACCCTACAATCGAAGAGAGGCAATCGATAACGAGGTTCACAAAAATTTGATCCTCCAACCAAAATTTTTCAAAACAGAATTTTTTTAGGTTCTCCAGTAATAATAATAGTAACCAAATAAAATTAAATAACATTATATAGGCGTGCGTACCTGTTGGATCTTTAGACTCTTTACTGATCATAAGAGAATGCTAAAATGTATGCTTCCATTCATATATTTAACTCCTATTTATTCAACTAAAACAGTTCGAAGACACAAGTGAAGCAGCAGTGAATGCAGTGAGGAGCATTCTGAAATCATGCCAAAAGTCAGGATCAGTGAAGCGGGTCATCTACACCGGTTCCGTCACTGCTTGCTCTCCATTGAAGGAGGATGTCACAGGTTTCAAAGCATTCATGGATGAATCCTGCTGGACTCCCATTCATCTCCCATTCCGACACTGCGATGATTTCATGCAGGTATTCAGTTACTTACCCGTATACCAACAATTTTGCAGAGTTGAAGTTTTTTTTTTTGAAGGAAAAGGTAGAGTATGGCCACCCTGTTTGATTAATAAGGAGTTAATAAAACAAAGTCAGAGTACTGAGTGTTTTGCAGACTTGAAGTTGGCTAATGCTAGTTATCGTCCAGGCCTACATTTGTTCGAAGACGCTAGCAGAGAAGGAGGCATTAACCAACCAAAAATCAGAAGACGAAAACAGTATGGAGGTAGTAAGTTTGGCCTGTGGCCTAGTCGGAGGGGACTCCCTTCTCCCTTATGCCTCGGGAAGCCTGAAGGTGATGGCATCCCCTTTAATGGGTGATCCACTTTTGTACAAACAGCTGAAGTTTTTGCAGGCATTGTTGGGTTCAATACCTATTATCCACATTGATGATGTTTGCGAAGCTCATATCTTCTGTATGGAGAAATCTTCACTCTCAGGAAGATTTCTATGTGCCAGTGATTACCCAACAATGCAAGCATTCGTCGACTACTATGACCAAAACTATCCTGAGTTGAGTGCAACCAAAGAGTAAGTAAAAAAAAAAAAAAAAAAAAAATTAATTGACAGTTGTCGTAGTAAGATATTGGTGATAAATTCTTGAAGTTTAAATTTGGAATGTGTCATTCCAGGATCGAGGGAACTGACAGAATGATCTCGTGCAATTCTCGGAAGCTGGTTGATGCAGGGTTTAAGTACAGATATGGCATGAAGCAGATTTTAGATGGAAGTGTGAACTGCATTAAGAGTATGGAAGGACACAACTAAATTCAGAGTATTCTCATTATTTGGATTCAAATGGAGAATCTGCAAATTACACAGAGGATAATGTTTAGGCCTTTGTTTTCTCTTTTTATTTTCTTGAACAAAAACTATGTTCAAATTTCGACAATTTTTTTTTTTAATTTTTAAATTCTGTTCAAATTCTAGTATACTATTCTAAAAGGAGTGATGCTAGGAGCACCTAAGTTGTACCCAATATTTTAGTTGATGTATTGTATTTGTAAGTGGAATACAATTGGGACAAATTGTTGTTATGGAATGTAATAAAAGTGAAAGTTATTATCGATCAGTCTTTACAAAAAGCATGGATGATGTTGCCGCTGTAATTGGTGTGGGGGCAAACAGATAGATTTGTGGATTCTAGGGATATTGAATAGTCAAACCTGAACACCTTTCACACTACAACACACGATGGATTTACCGGCGTATATTCCCCGGCATTTTACCAGAAACGCCGGGGTAGGAAGAGACCAGGAATGGGGCGTCAAATTGGATGGTTATAAGCCGGCGGCCTCTATAAAACGCCGAGGAATTATGATATTCACCGGCGTTTTTTATTAAAACGCCGGTGAAGGTCATATTCACCGGCGTTTTAATAAAACACGCCGGCGAATATACAGATAAAATGTACCAAAGAATCTTCTCCCATTCACCGGCGTTTTTTAGTTAAAACGTCGGTATAGGGTTTGGAATAAATTTCCCCCAAATCCAAACCCAATACCATTTCCTCCTCCTTCGATCCCAAAAAAAAATCCCAATTTTTTCCCCTCTCTCGCGCTCTCCCACCTCCGCCTTGGCCCCGTTGTCATCTCCCGCAATCTCCCTCCCCCGTTGTCATCTCCCGCAGTCCCCCGCCCTCTCCCACTGCCCCTCCCCACCCATCAATCCTTCTTCGCTAGTCAAGTCAGCATAATCTCAGTCTCTCCTTTTTTTTTCTTTCTTCCTATTATTATTCTCGTTATCTTTTCGATAAAAGGGTTTCTTGATTTGGCGGAAAATTGAGATTGATGAAGAGAGTGGTGAGGGCGGGATCACTGGTGACTCCTTGCCCCACTCCACCGAGCCTAGCTTTCGCGAGCTCGACGACGTATTCTTGCAGGTAGCTCGATGTTTCACTGTAAAATTCCTATTTTTTTAAAAAGGAAATTTGATTTGGTGGGTTGGAAAGTACTAAATTAGTTGCTTTTTGGATTTACTTGCATCAGTCTATTGGTTTTATGAGTTTGAAAATTTTGAGGCGAATACCTGATGAATTAGTTAGAGGTTGGCAAATTAGAACAGTGCCGAAATACTGGTTAGATATCGATGAAATGGATTTACTTTTATCAAAAATCGAATGAATACATTGCAAAGGCTTCAAATTTGAGTATATCAATCATATACAATCTTAATCTTCTAGTTAAAAATAGATAATTGGCTATGAATACACTATACTTGGCTAGAAGAGTGTATAAGGGATTGCACTCGAGCTATAGTACTTTCTCCTGAATATGCAAAGGTAAGGAACTTAATTCAGTTATCTTTTCTTTATTGTCTCTTTATGCAATTTAATTTAAGAAGGTTATATGCTCCATGAACTTGTTAACAATTTTGGTAAATAAGTTTCTTGTGTAAACAAATCAGCAGAGAACTGTTATAATCGTTATTTCTTGCTATACTTTAGCTCACATTTGATCACTCAAATGCCGATAGATAATTGAGTATATCTCCTATTCCATGCTATTATTTTATTAGTTGCGACATGTCATGATAATTAGTGCTATAATCATCTGTTTACAACATCTCCTGTGTATCGACATTTTCTTAATATAGAAAGAAATATGAAAATTGTGAAATGGCATATTTACTGCAGATTTTGGATGGTTTATTTTTTTTTCGGTTTGGGAGATTGTCAAAATCTTGTTTAAATATGTTCAACCCCTCGTCGTTCTGTTTTGACTAAGTTATTTTAGTTTAAGTTAAGTTTTTCTGCCTCTTTTAGTACCTACCCAACTGAATGTTATATTGTGGATGCATTTAGTTTATTCATCATATTTTGAGTGGTTAGAAGGCTCCTTATCAGGGAAAAAACAGATAAAGGAAGAATTAAATATGATATTAAGTCGTTTTAGTGGTTTGAATGGAGGAACCCATTCAAAACCCAATGAAAAACATATGAAAGCTTCTAATTTAGGTTTTGTTAACAACTTTGCCACATCCATGGAGTTTTATTAACCGGGGTTTTGTTAAAAAGAGATGCATGTCACTTAGTAACTTGAACTTACCTAAACTTGGTTAGACCATCACAATTGTTTGTTAATTCTATCCACTTCTTGCGCTTCTTTCCAAAGAGTATGTGCTGGATCTAACTGCATGCTCCTATAGATTTTGGACCTTTATTAGCCATCAATGTTGATTTTTGAAGAGCTCAGAGTGATTGTTTGAACCATGGTGCAGACTGTATTTGTGATGATAGGTGTTATTTATATGGTATCCAAATTTGGAAAAAATTTCCCAATAGGTTCCATTCTAGTTTATTCAGTTTGCACTTTGTACAAGTAAATATCAAATGTGTATCTCTTGTTATCTACTTGATCCATTTTGTGTTGCTAGGGAGGCGATACTCTTCTAGTACTTATAATCTAAACATACTATTAGCTTTTGATACTAAACATCTGAACCTTTATGTATACAAAGTCATTTGGTTGAACCTATCAAAGTTCATTAGCATAATATGTTTGCTTTGGCATGATAAACTTCAGTTTATAATGATCATCTGATACTTTGCATTCACTCATACATTGTGAGCCTGTGATCAACTATGGATACATTATGAACCTGTGTATATTAGTGCATATTGAAGTATACCTTATGATGCTTAATTAGTGCATATTGAAGTATACCTTATGATGCTTAATTAGTGCATATTGAAGTATGAACCTGTGTAATATTCATATTCCATAAGTTGCAATCATCTTTTCAGTAGTAATGTTGTTACGTCTTAAAGAATGAAAATATTACCACTGTTGGCTTGATCAGTTTCAGAGCAAAGCAAAGGGAAACAGGAAGGGATGTGCAGAGAGAGATAGAGGGGAGGAAATGGGTGATTTTTTTTCCGTACTGACCCACTTTTTTGTCTGAATTTGGAGATGAGATAGATCATATATCTGAAGTTGCACACTATGATTTTTGTAGGAGTGACTAGTGATGGAATTTTTTTTATCTAAACTTTATATACAATTATATCATGATGTCTAGATGAGTATCAGTTTCTAAGATAATGAGATTGTTGCTTGTTGCTTGGGTTTGAAAATGAGATTGTTCTTTCTCATTGATTTTAAGTGATGATGAGATGGATTATGTAACTGAAGTTGTACACTATGATTTTTATAGGATGACTAGTGATGAAATAATCCTGTTTGAACTTATCTTGTAGTTTCAACTGACAGTTATCTCATGAGTATTATAAAAGTATAAGTTTCATCTAAGTTAGTATCTTATTTGCCTCAATTCGACAATGAAAATATTCTTTTTCAGTCTTTGTAACTCAATATTTTGAACTCCATATTTTGGTTATGAATGTGATGAGATCACATTATTATGTTTCATTATGAGATTACAATTTGATGATATTATACTATTATGCTTCATTCATATTTTATTGGGGCTCTTTTAGTTTTGCAATTGGTTTTGATTGCAAGAGTGCTCAAGTTTTTTTATTTTATTTTATTATTATTATTATTATTATTATTATTATTATTATAATTTAAATTTTTTTTCTTAAAAAAATATATATCTACCCCGGCATTTTTACAAGCGTCGGGGTAGCTTTCAGCAAAAAAAAAAAGTAGTCCATACCGGCGTTTTAAAAACGCCGGTGTAGGTGATGGCCGAAAACATTAATTCCAAACGAAGCCACCCATTCACCGGCGTTTTACGGCCGCCGGTATAGTTTTAATCTACACCGGCAGACATTAAAAACGCCGGTGAATGTCCCTAAGCTACAGTGACACACGATTCAGCGACACTTGCACCGGCGATTTATAAAATGTCGGTGGTATCTACAGCAGGGTTTATAAACGCCGGTAAATGTGCAAAAAAAATACCGGTAAAGACTGTAAGTCTTGTAGTGTCACCGGAGTTTGACCATGATCTCCCGCCATTGACCTGCAAAAAGTGCAAAACAACGGGGTTGATCCCGGCGACGCACCCTCCGACACTCTGGTCAGTAATCAGAAAGATTATGAAAGAGCTTTGATTGGCAAAAGATTGATTACCTGGTAACAGTGGGGGATGGGGGTATTTATAGCCGCATTAGGGACCAGTTTCGGGATAAGATCAAATCCCTACTTCCCAGTGAATGGATAGAAGTGATCAGGGCTGTTGATTGAAGACAATCATAAACCCTAATTCTATCTAGCTGGACTGGGTTTCTTGCGGGTTGGAACCCGCACCCAGTAAAATGGATCCGTTTATGGGTTATTGGGCTTTTGAAAAAAGGCCCAGTTCCCATTTCAGACCCGTTTGTAGGTGAAATTACCATTTTACCCCTGAGCTTTAAGATTCGTGCTCGATTTGAACAGTTTCGATTTAATCCTATTTTTAGCCATATCAGATGATAAAGCATCTTTCAACTGTTACAGCTACAAGTACACAAGAGGGAAGAAAAAAGAGTTTTGTCGAAATCCTATCTAGAGCAATCGTAGGGATATTTACTGTAGAGCATGAATTCAAAATTCATCATTGGGGAATCTACTATTGAGCTTGGTACCAGTATCATGTCTGTAAGCTCTGTTTCTGAATTATTGTGACGATTAACGCCTACAAGATGGAGCTGATTTTGAGTAAACCAGGTAATTGCTTGGAATCGGAATCTAAATTTCGCTTGACCAGACCATTGTGTGTAGAAGCATTATCCATCCATTTGGAGTTATTAAGACCATCACAATGGTTTCTTATTTTTGTCATTTTGCCATATTTTAGCGAAAACATACCCATAATGGTTTGCTATGTTGCCATATTTTGAGAAATGAAGTACAGTTGCTTCTCATATTTAAGAAACGAAATGAGAATTCTTAAAATATAGGGGACAGAAACATGTTGTTCTGTCCCCATTTTTTTTAATCTCATCAGACGATACAACATGTTTCGTTCGATTTCTTTTTTATATAAAAATAATCCCTAAGATGGAACAACTTATTCCGTCTCAAAAAAAAATTAAATAATAAAAAAAATAAAAAATCGGACATGACATGTTTTCCGTCCGAAGATCAAATGGGACAACATGTCCCGTTTGAAAGTGTGCACGTCACTTTCAAACCCTTGCTTAACCCACTTCAACCTTTAAATTAAACCCACATAATAGGATTTAGTATTTGTTTAAATATATTTAGGTTAATTTGATAGTTAATTAATTTACTTAATGATATTTTAAATACTAAATCAAATTTATATATCGAACAAACTTAAAATAAGTTAAAAAAATTAATGGGATGGAACGACATGTTCCGTCCGCTCAAAATTTTTTCCAATTCAATTGACAGTTGACATCTTGTCCAATTCAATTTGTACTATTTTTTCGAGGGGGTTGCTAAAGTTTGTGACAACTGAGATTTTTCTTTCAGTGCCAGCCAATCAACAAATAATAGTACATTTTGTTGTAAAAAAACGAACAAACAAACAATACCAGGTCTAACACTTTTTTTTCTTTTTTTAATATCATTAATGGTGGATTGAAAGCCTCCCACGCTTTATTAAAAATATTTTTTAAAAATATACAACCAAAATATTGGGTATGTTGTTCATGTCACCGACATAGTAGGCCATGATACTTATTTCTTGCAAAAAAAGAGAACACATCCTATACAAGATTTCTCTTTAACCAACAGACAACAGTGAAAGTAATGATAAATACAACAAGATTCGGTACACCAGCGCCGAAACCTCTAGCCCAAAAAAACCTCAACACTGGAATTATTAGGGATTTCTCACCGAAAACCCCTTGCCAGGATCTTGTTGAGTTATTCGATGCAATCAATACAAACTATCAAGCACATATGAGATCATAGCAAACACACCAAAGCACACAAATTTGTCCCAGTTGGGGCTTTCGCCTTAATCCGGGGGAGAAGAAACCCAAGATATTATTCAACTAGAGAAGATACAAGAATATTACAATTCTCACCACGACCCTCTCTCAAGCCTCACCAGCAAGTACTAATTGTTTACAATTAGAGAAACTCTCAAGCTTTGCCTTCAATGAAGTACTCTCTCTCTTGGCTCTCAATGTAGGCCACTAACAACAATATATAGAGACCTAGAGAAAACCTAGTTTGATATATTGATACAATAATCATTGGATATTCCTGAAGAGGTAACCCTACGATAAGAGCCGTCAGATCTAACTTGAAGAGCTAGTTGGGCTTCTCACGAATTACCAAGATCCGACCCAAATAACCCATCAGCGCCGCTGTCGGTTGACCTACCCCCAAGGTACGGTCGACCGCAACCTTCTAAAGCCAACCCGAGAGCAAACCGGTCGACCGCGCAGTCGACTGTTGCCTCGCTGCAGTAGGGCAGTCGACCGCAACTCCTCTGGTCTTCTACTGCTGACTGTTTCTCGCCTCCATTCCGTTTCCGATCGTCTCGATTCCTCTATCGTTTCATCGTCTTCTTATCCAATATAGTATGCAAGACATAAACCCAACAGGAATGAGGTCAAGCACCCTCCACTTGCCAGTCACTCGCCCTTCATGTCCCTACCATTTCCTTCGTCTTTACTTCATAAGTTGAGGTACTGATATCTGCATACATTTCCTTGATTTTTATTGTAGTCTCCGTACCTGCTGTTTGAGACCAGAATATGATATTAGAAATAATCTTGAATAACAGTGTGTCTGTGTGTTATTCTAAAAATCATATTATTCTTCTCTAGCCATATCTCCGAACACATACCCATTACCCCCATTCCCATATGTTAATTTTGCTTTTGCAAACATTGACATCCTTCCAATTCCCCCAGACGTCTCGAATTTTCTCTAGTAATGATCTCGAGATATCGAATATGTGTGACAGATCCACCCATATTGATGTAACATACGGGCATTTAACAAATAGATGATCGATTGTTTCGTTATCCAGTTGGCACATGACACAGTGTCCCGGTCCTTGCCACTTGCTCTTAGCCAAGTTGTCCCGGGTGAGAACCGCATTTCTACTAGCCAGCCAATTGAACGTCATAATCTTAAGCGGAACTTTGACCTTCCACACAGGTTCATGGACCCGCACTCCCCCATTGTTTAGGTATTCGTATGTAGATTTAACCGAGAAGACACCCCCTTCCCCCCTCCCATACCATTTTTCTTAATGTTCATCTCTTGTTGGTTTCCAATCATTTAGGAATTGAATGAGCACCTATTTTTGTCTTCTAGCCTCCCTGGTTAACCGGCCAGATATTCTTGGCCTCCAACCTTCGTTCCTCCATTGTCTTGCGACCCGATCATATTTATTTGTCGCAAATTTGTAGGCCTCTGGGAATCCTTTTTTAAGATTAATTGGACCACACTATCTCTCTTTCCAAAAGTAGATTGTGGCCCCGTTACCAATGGCAAAGGAAATCCTTACCAAAAAGATATCTTTACTATGTGTGACTCCCTTTCAGAAACCGGACATGGACGTTGTATTTTTCTGTTTCTGGTGCTTACATCCATTCCTTATATAGGTTTCCCTTATAAGCCTAGCCCATTTTGCCTTTGGCTTAATTTTAAATATCCACCACCACTTACACAGTAGGGTCTGGTTCATTTATCGAAGATTGATAACACCCAACTTCCCAAATTCCTTTCGCCTGCATACCACCCCCATCTGTTCAGCGAATATCCTTTCCCGTCTGCCCTTGACCTGTGCCAGAGGAATCTACATCTAAGTCTATCAATTTTCTTGATAGCCCACACAGGTATTTCATAGTATGATAAAAAAGTAAAGTGGAATAGAGTTGATGATCATATTGAGCAGAATAAGTCACCCACCGAATGAGAGCATCTTTCCTTCCATCCCTCCAGTCTATTCGCAATTTTGTCAATGACATCATTCCAATCAACTTTCATCAGTCTACCGCTACCAATTGGAAGACCAAGGTACTTAATCAATAACTTATGGATCGGGTAGTTCAGAATACATGCAATCGTGATGCCAGATTCCCCCGTATCTCCTAAGAACGTGATGATGCAATTATATTTTAATATTATTTTATTCTAGTTTATACCCGATGTGGGATTATTAATCTACACATTTCTCCTCTTATCTCGGTGGGCCCCACTCCAAATGCCAAGTCAGCATGGGCTGACGAAGTCAAAGTTGCCTTTGCATTTACCTCCATCCCGGGTGGCCCCCACTGGTGATGTCATCATGACGTCACCTGAAGCCACACACATCTTACCCTGCTGTTGTTTTCACGTGGGCCCCCATCACTACAAGAAATTTGCTATATACCAACGGACACCTATAGTGACGGATCACTAAAACCATAGGTACAGACATTGTATACCCACAGACGTATAGTAAACTGTGGGTATAGGTGGGTATATTCTATAATTCATTTTCCCCCCAATTTTTTTATTTTCCCCCTCAAATCCCAAATGTCCCCAATTTATAGAGTATTGTCTCAGGCTTACACCCATCTCTCTCTCTTCTCTATCTCCCACACCCGAATCCCTCTCTCCCCAAACCCTCTCTCCCCAAGCTTTAGGATCGGGAGCAGTCGAGATCGGGGCAGATCGGGGCAGTCGTCAGATCGGAGCAGTCGAGATCGGGAGCAGTCGAGATCGGGGCACCCGAATCCCTTCATCTCTTCTTCTAGATTCATTTGGTTGTTTCTTGGAAATCCAGATATGAGGGATTCTAGTAGTAACTGGAGATGCAATCGAGATCGGGGCAGTCGTCGTCGTCGTCGTATCGAGATCCTTTTTTTTCCCGAATCCCTTCATCTCTTCTTCTAAATTGATATAGGTGAGATATTTTCCTATAGATTATATACTGCTCAATAATATATTGAATTGTAGAAAACGGTTCCTTTTTTTTTTTCTTCTGGCTAATCAGCTGAAGACTTGTTTGAACAGTGTTTCTTGGGGTTATTCTGAAGCTCAACAAAAGTCATTTTGAAAGTTACATATCCAGCCTGTTAGTTGTTTTTGTACTGAACTGACCCTCATTAGAAGTTTGCAGGCTAAGCAATTTATATACAACGAAGAGGATGAGCTGGAGTGATTGGTAACAAGGTATGTATAATCAGTATGTTCAAGACAAGTTCGTCATGAGTTTGCAATCCATTTGTAGGGGAACTGATCAATTAGGAACCGTAAACCTATTATTGTGTTCATTTCTGATCACTTGTAGCGAATATTGATACAAATGCTGATATTGCTAGGGTATCGAACTTAATATCAATATTGATAGGTGCATACGAGGCTGTCGACAAAATTTTATCTGTTTACATCCCTAATTCCCTATACGCACATCACAAGTTCACAACTGTTTCCTTGCTGAGCATTATGCTCCAAAGAATGATTCCAATTTATGACATTGTGAATTATATATACGTTTAATACTGATTCCTGCTCTTTAGCAAAGTTCCTAAACCCAAGGGTAAGCGACCCCCTCCCTCGGATCTATGTAGGTCTGCCACTGGTCGGAGGCAAACAAGTGCACTGTTGATGAAGATTTAATATCCCAATCTTAATCTTTGATGTATATTCATATCTGTGAAATGATTTCGTCTACAGTTTTTGGTTAATAGGAATCAATTCCTGAAATTGTTACAGTATGGCTATTGCTGGTGAAAAATAAAACATTATTAGTTGTATGAATGTAAGAACACAAATTTACATTTAAAGTTTGAACATCCCAATCTGTTGTGTACCATCGTATATGATCGAAGAATTACATCTTTATTCTTCAATTTACTTTACTAATGGGAATCACCGTTATCACAGTAGTCAATATAACCCTTTGGACCAAGTGTTTACTGGAAAAAATTCTGAATTAAGTTTTTAATTTGTTATGTTTACTATGAGCTACTGTTTGCAGGCTTCTACCACCAATGGTGTTGTATAGTGGGATTGTATGAGAGTTAAGCCTCACTTGCTTTATTCTACCAGAAGCAAATTATATATTTTAATTCATTATAGTACTTATATAGATAACAGAATAATGTCTATAAACTTCTCTTTACTGTTTTCTTATTAGTTATGAATTGTTTTATGAGATGCGATATATTATTTCAAATATTAAAATTATTATGAATTACGACCTTGTATTTATTTTTCATGGTCTCTAGGGGTTCTTTACAGAGATGCAGGAAATATTGCTCTTGCTATAGAGGCATATGAAAAATGTCTTCAGATTGATCCTGATTCACGTAATGCGGGTCAGGTATAGTTCACTGTTTAATTTTGTTTACCAATTGCCAACTGTATATTGTACCTCTACTTTAAACTGTTTTGGACATTCAAATCTTGTTTTCATCTGTATAAATCAGGTTTCTTGTTCATTGCAATAATTGATGCATAAGTACTTGGCATTTATTGCCTAAAGATGTTCATTAAGTGTTCAATATGATGAGCAGCATTGATTGATTAATTAATTTATTTATTTACAAATTCTTTATTAGTTGTAAGTTTCACAGGGTGCTGTGCACTTTAATTTCTCCATCAGTTGTGGGCATTTCTCATGGCTTAATTTGCCCCTGTATTCTAAGGATGTGCTGTGCACTTTAACTTCTGCTATAGTGCTTCCTTAAATCTCAATTAAACCATGTATTTGTGGTACTAGTTTAATAGTTCATTTTTATAGGGAGTTCAAATCTTAATCATTTATATGGGATTCTTATGAAGTGGATTTTCTCATCATACATACTTTATCATATTTGCTATGCAGTTATCAGAAATAGAATTCCTGCAATATTTTTAAACATTGCAACTATTGTTGTTGTTATGAATCTAACTACTTGCAAATTATTAAATATTTATTGATTTAAAAGCATACATGAATATTTGAAATATAAAGAGAAGGAAGATCATGTATGTAAAGTTGTAAACTTCTGAAATGTATTCAAAGTTTCTTAACTAACCTTTTTCACAGTATACTATTTTCCGTTCATTGTAGTTGCTGCTATAACTTGTTTTTGTTGTTGCATACATGTAGCAAAGCTTACATTCTCTATACTTTATATTTCTCTAATGAAATCTTCATTGTGTTCCTGATTGCATAGAAAATTCCTTCTTTTAAAAAGAAGGGTTAATTTTCTTGGCTAAGTTATTTCTTAAATGCTGCTTTGTAAGTTGATACTACTCATTTTAGTTTATTCTTACGAGGCCTCTTCTCTGGCTTCCTTTCAAAATTTTCCTGTAGCTTACATTAAATGTTCTTGCAGAATCGATTGCTTGCTATGAACTATATAAACGAGGGCTTTGATGACAAACTTTTTGAGGCTTACAGGTAATCATGCACACCTATTATATACTGATAGATATGCTTGTCAATAAATTCGGTTTACTTGTTTTTGTGCGTACTTCTATTTTGAGGCAAAGAGTGAATTTTGCTCAATTTCATTACTACTTGACCTTTTCTGTGAGAATAATATTTGCAAATGTACAGTTGATAGAGGTTCTTAATTTGAATGTGTGAATAATATTTTCAAATGTTTGGTTATTGGATTTATCCTTGTTTAAAAGATGAATGTAATTATCCACTGAAAATCTATTATTCCCTTAATCTTCTAGATTTCTTGCAAGTTTGCAAATTTCTTTTGATCGGGTTATGGCAATATTCTCTCCTCCTTAATATCTCCTTAATTTCCTTGACCAAGAATTTCTCAATATATAAGACAGTTTGATGTCAAGAGTTGGTTGTTAATCGGTTAAATGTATCATAAATGCTTGGGTTACATACCTGACCCTCAGAAGAAGGTTTTGATGGTGTTGAGTAATTGATGATAAATGTATCTATTTTAACAGAACCTTTGATGGATATGTGATTTGTTCTACCACTTTTCTTTTGCAAGAAATATACTTTTCCATGAGTCAGGGAATGTTTCAATCAAGTTTGCAAATTTCTTTTGATCGGATTATGGCAATATTCTCTCCTCCTTGATATCTCCTTAATTTCCTTGACCAAGAATTTCTCAATATATAAGACAGTTTGATGTCAAGAGTTGGTTGTTAATCGGTTAAATGTATCATAAATGCTTGGGTTACATACCTGACCCTCAGAAGAAGGTTTTGATGATGCTGAGAAATGCTCAGCAAGGAAACGTACTATAAATTGGAATCATTCTTTGGAGCATTATGCTCAAAAGAGTCGGCCCCATCTTGCATTGCAACAATGATCATGGGAAGTCCATCTTTATTTTTTTCTTCAGGTCATATCATACTTATAGCTATATATAACTTTATACCCATTGAAGCCTTATACCCAGCTGGTTGTGACCTTGTGGTACAGGTGAGTTCCCCTAAGCGATTTTGAGACTAATTGATTTGACAGAGAAATTGTGTTACTTATAATGGTATTATTCTGCGCTTCTGACCCGGCTATTTTGTATTTACAGGGCACCTGAACTTTTATTAGGAACTAAGGAATATTCAACTGCCATTGACATGTGGTCTTTAGGTTGTATAATGGCTGAGCTTTTAGCAAAGGAACCACTATTCAGTGGGAAAACTGAGGTTTACCAACTATGCAGCCCATACATAATATATTTACATGTTTTCATGTGATGAATATGTACAACTTATATACCTTATACAAATATAGTATGTTGGTTACTTCTAAATCTTAATAAGATACTTTTGTTTCTAGTGCAAGGATAGGACTGCAGATTGTTCATTCCCAGTCATCAAGGACCCAACTCAATTTACTGTTGCACATGCTCGATCGAATAAGGTACTTTGCAAACATACGTTTCTCTGGCATTTTGAATCCGAATGACACATTTTGCATGCTATCTGAATATTGACTATTTGTTGATGACCAAAGTTAGTTCTTTTTACTTTGTTTTGTTTGTGAAGGGCTCTCAACAAGCGAGAAATGATTGAACTCGCTCAAAATGCAGCCGAGTTTGTGTTTGTCGACGATGAAGTGAAGAAGGTTGTAAAGGAGATTTGCAAGATGCTAAAAGATTACTGCAAAGAGAATCGAGATCAATTAAGATCTGGTTGCCGTAAAATAAGAAAATTGTTAGTGTCGTATCTCAAGTGAGGAGTCAGTTGAATGTTATCTTATAATGTCATTGAATATGTTGATCGTAGATTAAAGTATTGATTCTCATGTCTGCACACATGAATTCAATTGTGTATTTGGTTATTAACTATTTTGTAATTTGACATGCTTGTAATACTTCATTAATTTTTAATATGATTGAAGTTTAATTTTTTTAAATTTTGTTTCATTAACACATTTATCTATTTTATTGTTTATTTAGTTTATAATTGGATTAATATTATAAAAAAAATATTAAATTATCATACGCATAATTAATAAGAAATTTTTTTGTATAGAGCGATGGGTATATATTTAAATATTTGGATGCAAAAACCATTACTAAAACCTATAGCAATGGAGTTTCAACCATGGGTATAGGAAAGAAAGTGGTGTCCTTAAAACCTATACCAATGGATACGAAACCGTGGGTATAACACTGAGGTTTTGTCCAACGGGTAAAAAAACCGTCACTATAGGCTATAGTGACGACATTTTACCGTGGGTATAGCTAATTAAAAACGACGGAAAAATTTGTCCGTTGGTATAGGTTTAACGGGCTATACCTACGGTTTTTCGATCTTTACCCACGGATTTTTGCTGTCACTATATGTCAAATTCCTTGTAGTGCATTCAATTCATTTCATATATTATTACATGTTTATCCATCATATATAATACACATATATTATATATATATACTAGATTTGCCCGTGGGTACGTGCCTACGGCACGTCTTCGGAACGATACAGTATATGAAAGTCTTGTAAACAGTAAAGCAACAATTATGTAGCTCAAGTTTGAATAGTAAAACAATAATTAGTTGTAAATAAAAGTCCATGTTTTCATTAGTATATGTTGAAAAATAATTATAAATGGAGGTGTAAAATCTAACTTCTTAGATCTTTGAGTGTGAAAAATGATGAAATTAACTGTTGATGAGATATTTGCTATTTTCAATATAACATGAGCGCAAAAAAATTGCATAAAAAATATGAAAATTTACAAACCTGAAATCTGAAAATATAAATTTCTGAGTAATAGAGAGAGAATGAGAGAGAGAGAGAGAGATATAAATAAATAAATAAATAAATAAATAAATAAATAAATAAATAAATAAATAAATAAATAAATAAATAAAGGAGTTGTTTTGGGGGATTTGAATTTGAGTTTTGGGGGAAAAGTTTTGGGCAGAAAAATATGTTATGTGAGGTTAGATCTGGACCATTGATTTCAACCATATTGAATGAGAGCCACTAGATAGCTTTCTTTGTGTTTTATTATATAGACTAGATTTGCCCGTGGGCACGTGCCTACGGCACGTCTTCGGAATGATACAAAACACGAAAAGCCCTGTAAATAGTAAAACAACAATTATGTAGCACAAGTTTGAATAGTATGATAATAATTAGTTGTAAATAAAAGTCCATGTTTCCATTAGTATATGTTGAAAAATAATTATAAGTGGGGGTGTAAAATCTAACTTCTTAGAACTTTAACTTCTTAGAACTTTAAGTGTGAAAAATGATGAAATTTAACTGTTGAAGAGATATTTGCTGTTTTCAATTTAACATGTGCAATAAAAAAACTTCCAAACCCGAAATCTTAAAATCTAAATTTCTAAGTAAATAAAGAAAGAATGGGAGAGAGAGAGATAGAAAGAGAGAGATAGAGAAAAATATGCAAAAGTGAAGAGAGAAGAGAGAGATAGTAATAAAGTAATGAGTTTTTTAGTTTAGGGGGAAAAAATTTAATTTTGGGATTTGAAATTGGTGGGGGGGGGGGGGGGGGGGGGGGGGGGGAATGTGTTTTGGGTGGTTAGATCCGTGCCTTTGATTTTGGGAAAATTAAAGGTGGGCCACTTGATAGATTTCTTTATGTTATATATATATATATAATAGAACACAAAGAAAGCTATCAAGTGGCTCTCCTTCAATCTCCCCAAAAATCAAAGGCCCATATCTAACCTCACAAAATATATTTTCCCCCCAAAACTCAAATTCAAATCTCCCACTCAAAACAACTCCTATATTTATTTAATTATTTTTTCTTTCTCTCCCTCTCTCTCCCTCCCTCTTCTATTCAAAAAATTAAGAAAATACAAAGTTTAAAAATTTTAAAAGATTGAAAAAAAATTAAAAAACTCAAAAAAATTAAAAATTTTAAAAACTTTTAAAATTATTCAAAAAATAGAAATAAAAATCAGATAATATATTTTTTGTTGGACCCCAAAAGTTTCTAATATAATATGTTTGCTACTTCAATTAATTTGTTGTACCTCCAAAACTATTTTATATGATCAAATAAGGTATACCGTTTTGAAGACGTGCCGTAGGCACGTGTCAACGGGGTAGTTTGTTTTAAGCCCAAGACCAACCAAGGCTACAATACAATAGAGAAGAGTGGCACGTAACCTTACCACATGCAGAAAATATGCAAGTACTACATACTAAAACCCAAACATTTATATAATAAAATACAAAGAAACCTATCAAGTGGCTCACATTCAATTCTCCCAAAATTAAAGGCCCGAATATAACCTCACAAAACACATTCTCCTCCCCCCCCCCAAATTTCAAACCTCAAAATCAAAATTTTCCCCAAAACTAAAAAACTCATTACTTTATTACTATATTTCTCTTCTTTTTTTACTTTTTCATATTTCTCTCTTTCTCTCTCTCCCTATCTCTCCCTCTCATTCTTTCTTTATTTGCTTAGAAATTTAGATTTTAAGGTATCAGCTTTTTAAAATTTCAGAATTTTAATGTTTTTTTATTACACATTTTATATTGAAAATAGCAAATATCTCTTCAAGAGTTAAATTTTATCATTTTTCACACTTAAAGTTCTAAGAAGTTAGATTTTACACCCACATTTATAATTATTTTTCAACATATACTAAGGGAAACATAAACTTTTATTTACAACTAATTATTCTCATACCATTCAAACTTCAGCTACATAATTGTTGTTTTACTGTTTACAGGACTTTTCGTGTTTTGTATCGTTCCGAAAACGTGTTGTGGGCACGTGCCCACGGGCAAATCTAGTATATATAATAAAACACAAAGAAAGCTATCAAGTGGCTCTCCTTCAATCCCCCAAAATCAAAGGCCCAGATCTAACCTCACAAAACACATTTCCCCCCAAAACTCAAATTCAAATCCCCCTTAAAACAACACATTTATTTATTTAATTATTCCCCCCCCCCCCACCTAATATATATATATATATATATACATATACCAGATTTGCCCGTGGCCACGTGCCTACGACACGTCTTCAGAACGATACAACATATGAAAAGCAACAATTATGTAACTGAAGTTTGAATAGTATGACAATAGTTGTAAATAAAAGTCCATGTTTCCAATAGTATATGGTGAAAAATAATTATAACATGGGGGTAAAAAAGTCCTTGTTTATATATATATATATATATATATATATATATATATATATATATATATATATATATATATAGTAAAACACAAAGAAAGCTATCAAGTGGCTCACCTTCAACCCCCTCAAAATCAAAGGCTCAGATCTGACATTACAAAACACATTTTCCCTCCTAAAACTTTCCCCCCAAAATTCAAATTCAAATCCCCCCAAAACATTCCTTGATTTATTTAATTTCTCTCTCTCTCTCTCTCTCTCTCTCTCTCTCTCTCTCTCTCTCTATCTATATATATATATATATATATATATATATATATACACACACACTTATGAAAACATGGATTTTTATACTCCAATTTATAATTATTTTTCAACATATACTAATGAAAACATGGACTTTTATTTACAACTAATTATTGTCATACTATTCAAACTTGAGCTATATAATTGTCGATTTACTGTTTACAAGGCCTTTCATATGCTGTATCGTTCTAAAGACGTGCCGTAGGCACGTGCCCACTGGCAAATCTAGTATATATATATATACGCACTACTATAGTTCTTAGAAATTACGGGATGTTACATACACCCCCAATTATATTTTAATATTATTTTATTCTAGTTTATACCCGATGTGTAGGGATGGCATTTGGGCCACTCAGGCCGGGTTGGGCCGGGCCAGCCCAGGCTTTTCCCGGTCCCGAGCCAACCCGGGTCGAGTTAGTTGGGGAAAACCCTGGCCCCCAGCCCCAAGGGTGGGGGCCGGGCCGGGTCAGGCCGGTTTTTTAGGGGATATTTTTTCTTAATATATTAAAGGTGAAAAATCAAGTATAAAATTGTAATTTCATAACAATTTCAAAGAACTAAGTATTAAATTGATTTAATAAATTTAAAATTCTTAAATAAAAATAAGTACATGAATAAAATTTCAGAACAATTTAGATCAAAGTACAAAACAAGGGGCAATTTGGTAATTTTTAATTTTTTTTAAAATCCTGAACAAAAAGTAAATAAATAAATAAATAAATAAAAAATGCCAACGGTCGGCCCAGACCCGGGCGGGCCGGTTCAGCCAGTCCCGGTCCTCAACCGGGTCGGGCCAAACCAAATGCTAAGTCAGCGCTTCTCCTCTTATCTGGACGGGCCCCACTCCAAATGCCAAGTCAGCATGGGCTGATGAAGTCAAAGCTGCCTTTGCATTTACCTCCATCTCGGGTGGCGCCCACTGGTGACGTCATCATGACGTCACCTGAACCCACACAGCTTACCCTACTGTTGTTTTCACGTGGGCCCCCATTCAATTCATTTCATATATTATTACATGTTTAGCCATCATATATAATCTATATAATAAAACACAAAGAAAGCTATCAAGTGGCTCTCCTTCAATTTTCCCAAAATTAAAGGCCCAGATCTAACCTCACAAAACACATCCCCCCCCCCCCCCCCCCCCCCAAAAGTTTTTTCCTAAAACTCAAATTCAAATCCCCCCCAAAACAACTCATTTATTTATTTAATTATTTCTCTCTCTCTCTCTCTCTCTCTCTCTCTCTCTCTCTCTCTCTCTCTCTCTCTATATATATATATATATATATATATATATATATATATAAACATGGACTTTGATACCCCAATTTATAATTATTTTTCACTATATACTAATGAAAACATGGACTTTTATACCCCAATTTATAATTATTTTTCACTATATACTAATGAAAACATGGACTTTTATTTACAACTAATTATTGTCATACTATTCAAACTTCAGCTACATAATTGTTGATTTACTGTTTACAAGACTTTCATATGCTGTATCATTCTGAAGAAGTAGCGTATGCACGTGGCCATGGGCAAATCTAGTCTATATAATGAAACACAAAGAAAGCTATCAAGTGGCCCTCATTCAATCCCCTATAAATCAAGGGCCCAAATCTAACCTCACAAAACACATTTTCCCCCCAAAAGTTCCCCCCCAAAACTCAAATTCAAATCCCTCTCCCCCAAACAACTCATTTATTTATTAAATTATTTCTCTCTCTCTCTCTCTCTCTCTCTCTCTCTCTCTCTCTCTCTCTCTCTATATATATATATATATATATATATATATATGGAAACATAGACTTTTATACCCCAATTTATAATTATTTTCATCATATACTAATGAAAACATGGACTTTTATTTACAACTAATTATTGTCATCGATATGGCTAAAAATGGGGTTAAATCGGAACCGTTCAAATTGGGCACGAATCTTAAAGTTACAGGGGCAAGATGGTAATTTCACCTACAGACGGGTTCGAAACGGGAACCGGGTCTCTCTAGTTGAACCCAATAACCCGTGAACGGATTTGTTCAACTGAGAACGGGTCACAACCCGTTAAGGACCAGTTCAACAGGATAGGAGGAAGTCCTGGCTCGTCCTTATCCTGAGAAGGTGGTTCTAACCACCTCTATCCAGCCACACCAGAAAGTAGGGATTCGCTCTTATCCTGAAGCAGATCCCCACAACGACTATAAATACCCCTTACCTCCTACTGTTACAAGGTGATCACTCTTTGTCTACCTAAAGTCTTTCCTTTCTTTTTCTGAGTTTTGACAAGAGCATCGGAGGGTTCATCGCCGGGATCCATCCCGGTGTTTCGAACATTTGTGCAGGTCTACGGGAGCACCAAGGAGCCAGCTTATCAACAAGGAAGAGGTCAAATTTGACCTATTCGAGTTCTTATGAATCTACAAGTTTATCTGATTGCCCCCACACCGAAATCAGTGGCAACAGATTGGCTCCATCTATGGGAACACTCAAATAGTTATCCGACCTTCCTCCTTCAACCAGAGCTACTCCTAGCAATGCCTCCCAAGAGGAAGTCCGCGCACTCCAACCGTAGAACAACCTCTTCTCATCCTATTCCACCTCCTTCTTCGGAAAACCTCCCTGCACCCGTCCAATAAGCCCTACAGCTCGAACAGCAGATCCCTCAATCTATTCTGCAGCCTCTAGGGCCCCAAGCGACCGTGGGGGAGCCCTCTCGGTGAAGCCTCCAGAAGCAACCCATGCATCGAGTTTGGGTTTCCATCCACAATGCCTCCATAGATTCCATGGTCTCCCATAGCCTTCCAACCCCGAAGGATCTGCGGGATGTGCTCAACAGCTGGCAAAACGAGCTCGGGCCCGATCTTCGGATCCATCTAGACGAGAGGCGGACCCGTGAGGCGGACCCTCACCGGGAGCACCCGAGGGATCGGTAACCCCTCCGAACAAACCACAGGGGGTCCAACTCTTTTCGGAGGCGGAGAGAGTCACCCCAGCATTGCCCAAGGCGAAGTCGCTCCCCGGCAGGACATCCTGCGGCTCGAGCCCATCGGGAGCAGGAGGCCCCTGTCACGAGGGCAAAATTTCAACAATTCTAGGAGGCGGTCCTTCAGGCACTCAATGCTGCCCCCAACAACGGTCATAGGGTACCTAACCCTCAGCCAGCTCCTTATCATCATCGCCGCTCCCTCAGTCCTCGGCTGGCTCCGAGCCATCACCGCCGTTCCCCAAGTCCTAGGCCGGCTCTGAGCCATCGCCGCCCCTCTCCCAGTCCTCGGCCAACTCAAAGCTACCACCGTAGCCCGAGCCCTCTTCGACACGAAGAAGAGTCTTGAGGTTCAGCGAGGCAGGACTGAAGGGAGGAATTCGTCTACCGCCGTCTCCACGAGATGGAGAGGCACCTTGGTCAGCTCGACCGAGATGAAGAACAATGGGCAAGGAACCTCCACCTGAGCAGGCCTCCATTCTCCCGCACTATCATGGAGGCCCCTGTCCCAGACAACTTTAAGCCTCCACACTCCGAGTCTTACACCGGGGAGTCGGAGCCCGCAGATCACATTGAGAGTTTCAAAACTCTCATGATGATCTATTATGCTTTCGACGCCATCCTCTACAAGACCTTCCCGGCCACCCTCAAAGGTCCCGCTCGGGAGTGGTATTCTCGGCTCGCTCCAGCCTCTATTTTCTCCTTCGATCAATTCGAAGGCCTCTTCCTCACCCATTTCGTGAGCAGCCGCCGCTCCGAGAAGACTAGCACCTCTCTACTCTTCCTTAGCCAAAGGAAGGGCGAACGGTTGAGGGATTATGTCAAGCGATTCACCGCGGAGGTTCGGTCCATCAGTTCATTGGATCAGTCAGTGGCTTTGGCTGCATTCCAATCCAATTTCATCAACCCTGATCTCAGGGCATCCTTGGCCAAGAAGCCTCCTCGGGACTTCTCCGAGCTCCTCCTCAGGAGCGAGAAGTATATCCAAGCTGAAGAGGCTCTCAATCGCCCCATTCTAGAGGGCTCGTCTTTCGGGAACAAACGGAAGGCTGCTGAAGAAGAAGGAGCTAAGAAGCTCCAAAAAGACAATGGTGGTCAGCATTGCCCTCTCCCTCATTTCGAGAAGTTCACTCTGCTTAACAAGAGTGTGTCCGCCATCTTGAAGGAAATTGAGAACGAGGGTCTCCTACCGCCTCCCCCTAAGATGAACACTCCTGGAAAGAGGAGAAATCGGGATAAGTGATGTCGTTTCCACCGGGACCATGGGCACGACACAAACGAATGTCAGGCCCTCAAGGACGAGATTGAAGCCCTCATATAGAGAGGGCAGCTCGCTCGCTTCGTAAGGAGGGACAGGACTGATCAACCTCCACCCCCCAGGAGGGACAAACGAGCAGAGAAACAAGTGGAGACTCGGGAGGGTGAAGCGGTGGCCATCCTACACCTGATACACGAAGGACTAATGGGAGGAGATTCTAACTCCTCCCGAAAAGCCTTCATTCGGGAAGTGAATGCTGTCCAGAGTCATCCCCCTTCGAAGGGGCTTGGGATCCCAGTCACGTTCTCCGATAGAGATCTAAAGGGCGTCTGCACGCCCCATTGCGACGCCCTCGTTATTAATCTCTGAATGGCCAACTTCGACGTCCGCCGGGTCTTGGTGGATAATGGTAGCTCGGTAAATATCCTTTTCATGGAGGCGTTCAAGGGCCTCCAGCTGGTGAGAGACCGGCTCAAGTTTGCGGGCTACACTCTTCAAAGGTTCACTGGGGTCCCGGTGACGATCGAGGGAGTTATAACCCTCGATGTAACTACTGAAAAGGCCCCAGTAACTCGCACAAAGCCGATTGACTTCATGGTGGTGGATGTCAAGGCTACCTATAATGTTATCCTGGGTCGACCAGGTTTGGCCGCACTCCAAGCTATCCTTTCGGCCTACAACATGAAGATGAAGTTCCCCACCCCCTCAGGAGTGGGGGAAGTGAGAGGAAGCCAAGAAGCAGCTCGGAAGTGCTATATGACCTCGATGGGAGGTCTACTGCTCTCCCTGAAAGTCCTCGAACTTCCCCAGGAAGGTAGTCAGACTATCTCCGAGCCAGTGGACGAACTGGAGGAAGTGGCCTTCTCCGAAGAAGATGCCACTAAGACATTCCGCATCAGCAAGGCTCTTTCCCTCTATCAAGCAGGACATCTCCCAGTGCATACGGGAGAACTGCGACCACTTTGCTTAAACCACGACAAACTTGCCCGGGATCTTAGAGGAGCTCTTAATGCACCACCTAAGCGTCGCACTTGGGGTCAAGCCCGTCCATTAGAAGCGGCAAAAGTTCGCTCCCGAGTTCCAACAAGCGATCAAGGAAGAGATTGAGAACCTCCTGAACGCTCAATTCATCCAGGAGGTGAACTATCCCAAGTGGCTATCCAATGTGGTGATGGTCAAGAAAGCCAACGGGAGTTGGAGGATCTGCATCGATTTTACCAATCTCAACAGGGCATGCCCGAAAGATCCATTTTCCCTCCTAAGCACCGATGCTCTGATCGATGCGACCTCGGGCCATGAGCAACTCAGTTTCATGGACGCTTTTTCGGGATAAAACCAGATCCGTATGTTTTCCCCGGATATCCCGAAGACCTCATTTGTGATTGATCAGGGCCTGTACTGCTACCGAGTCATGCCGTTCGGTTTGAAGAATGCAGGTGCAACGTACCAGTGCCTAGTCAATAGGGTCTTCTGAGACCAAATTAGCCAAAATATGGAAGTCTACGTAGAAAACATGTTGGTCCAGAGCATTCAGGGGCAAGAGCATGTCCTCGACCTCCAGGAGGCCTTCGGGGTGCTGAGGAGGCACAACATAAGGCTGAACCCGAACAAGTGTGCGTTCGGGGTCTCGTCCGGCAAGTTCTTAGGGTTCATGGTCAGCCAGAGAGGCATTGAGGCCAACCCCAAGAAGATTCAGGCCATTCTCAAAATGGCTTCCCCCTCCAGCGTCAAAGACATCCAGAGGCTCACCGGGCACCTTACGGCGATCGGGTGCTTCTTCTCCAAGTTCGGAGAGAAGTGCCTCCCGTTCTTCAAGGCCCTCAGGGGGGCTAAAAGCTTTGAATGGGGGCAAGCGCAACAAGTGTCCTTCAACCATATCAAGGCATACTTAGCCAACCCCCCGCTCTTGAGCAAGCTAAAGCTTGGGAAGGTCCTCTACCTATACCTCGCCGCTTCGGAGCAGACCCTCAGTATAGTCTTGGTAAGAGAAGAAGACAGGGCACAGAGGCCCATCTACTATGTCAGCAAGGTCCTCCGGGATGCCGAGCTCCGTTACCCGAAGCTGGAGAAGATGGCCCTTGCACTGGTCATGGCGGCGAGGAAACTTTGCCCGTACTTCTAGTCTCATTTGGTGGTTGTTCTTACCGACCAACCGCTGAAGCAGGTGCTCCACAAGCCAGAAACATCGGGCCACTTGATGAAGTGATCCATAGAGCTGAGCCAGCATGACATCAGCTACCAACCAAGAACCGCCATCAAGCCATAAGCCCTGACAGAATTCATTGTGGAGAGCACTATCCCCGACCCCTACGAGTCGGCTGCTGAACCCCTGGTCTGGACAGTTTATGTGGATGGATCCTCTTGCACCGACGGAAGTGGGGCGGGCGTCATCTTGACCAGTGCAGACGCTTTCGTCCTGCAATACTCCCTATGCTTGAACTTCTCAGCATCGAACAACGTGGTGGAGTATGAGGCCCTCATAGCGGGACTCTGTATGGCTTGCAAAGTAGGAGCCAAACGCGTGAGGGTCTTCAGTGACTCGGGAATATGAGGCTAGGGATGAGTGCATGGCCAAGTATTTGGTGAAGGTTAGGGAGCTACTAGCCTTCTTCGAAGATGTTCAACTCCAGCAGGTTCCTTGAGAGGAAAATGCACAGGTGGACGCCCTCTCTAAGCTCACCTCCTCCTCCCTCCAGGGTCTGGAACGAACCGTCTTGATAGAGGTCCTCCTCAAACCAAGTATCGAGGAAGACGACTTAGAGTCAATGGAGACTATGTCCCTCACACTTGAGGAGAACTGGATGAAGCCCTTACTCGAGTACCTTAGGGATGGAGTTCTCTCAGAGGACCCGAAAGAGGCAAGAAGGATCAAGACCCGAGCTGAGCGGTACACCCTCCTTGATGGAGTCATGTACAAATGCTCCTACGCTCAGATCGATGACCGACCCTATCTGAGGTGTCTCTCCCCAGAGGAAGCATTCTATGCCTTTAAGGAAGCCCATGACGGTATGTGCGGCGTGCACCTGGGAGCGAGATCCCTCGCCCGCAAACTCTTAAACTACGTGTACTTCTGGCCTACACTGCTCAGCGACTCGGAAGATTACGTCCGCCAATGCAGCTCCTGCCAAAGATTAGCTGCAATCCGTCGCTTGCCTCAAGCCCAACTCTCATCCCTGTTAAGTCCAATCCCTTTTGCCATATGGGGGATGGACTTGCTCGGACCATTTCCTCCCGCGCCGGGCCAGCTGAAGTTCCTAGTTGTGGCAATAGACTACTTCTCTAAGTGGATTGAGGCCGAATCCCTAGAAACCATCATGGAGAATAAGGTTCAAAAGTTCTTTTGGAAGAACATTGTTTGTCAGTTCGGCGTACCTCGTGTTCTTGTGATCGACAATGGAAACAAATTCTTAGGGGGGACTTTCCGCGAATTCTGTTCCGACGATTCTCTTCAATATCCCACCCTCAGTCCAAAGGCCAAGCGGAAAATGCTAATCGCCAAATCCTCTTTGGCCTAAAGAAGAGGCTCGACAAGTCCACCAAGGAATTATGGGTCGAGCAGCTCCCCAACGTCCTGTGGAACTACCGGACCACGAAGAGAACCCCAACAGGAGAGTCACCTTTCAACCTCACGTATGGCTCAGAAGCCATCATCCCTCTGGAGGTCGGCCTACCCTCGTACAGATTGATCACCTACAGGGAAGAGCAAAATGCGAGCCAGCTTCGCAACAGCTTGGATCTCATCGATGAGGTTCGAGAAAGAGCTTCTATTTGGCAAGAGACCTACTGTTATAGGATCATGCAATCTTACAACAAGAAGGTCTGTCCAGCCATTCTCAAAGAGGGGGACCTAGTGCTCCGGAAGCTGTTGATCTCCATTCCCAGCAAGAAAGGCAAGCTAGCACCCAATTGGGAAGGTCCGTATAGGGTCTCCAGAGTTATTCGCCCCGGCGCATACCAACTTGAAGACCTGGGGGGCAGGAAGATACCGAGGACCTGGAACGCCGACCATCTAATGAAGTACCAAGAGGGTGTTGTAACACCGCTCCAAGCAACTTCAGACAACTCTTGAGTCGAGCAGTCTCCATTCGATGCTTTTAATTATCTTGTATTTTTCTTTGCAAAATGTAAGAGTGGCTCGCAACTAAGAAGCGGCCACTCAAATCTTCTTTAATAAAGGCAAGATATTTCCTGGGAATTTGTGTATAATAACCTGGTTGACTTCCTTCGAAGATGCACAGAACTCTAAAAATGACACGCTTGGAGTCCAACACTTGGTTCGACTTCGCTTCAACTACTTGCGCCTAAGCGAATACGAAGCAGATCACCATTCAGAATTTCTTCTATAGCTATTGATAATCTCTAAACGACACGCTTGGAGTCCAACACTTGGTTCGACTCCGCTTCAAATCCTTGCTTCTAAGCGAGTACGAAGCGGATCACCATTCGGAATTGCTCCTACGTCTGTTGATAATCTGTAAATGAAATGCTTGGAGTCCAACACTTGGTTCGACTCCGCCTCAACTACTTTCTCTACGTGAGTACGAAGAGGATCACCATTCGAAATTGCTCAAACAGCTATTGATACTCTCTAAAAGACACACTTGGAGTCCAACACTTGGTTCGACTCTGCATTAAATACTTGCTTCTAAGCGGATACGAAGTGGATCGCCATTCGGAATTGCTCCTACAGTTGTTGATAATCTCTAAATGACATGCTTGGAGTCCAACACTTGGTTCGACTCCGCCTCAACTACTTGCTCCTAAGCGAGTACGAAGCGGATCACCATTCGGAATTGCTCCTACAGCTGTTGACAATCTCTAAATGACAAGTTCAGAGTCCAACACTTGGTTCGACTCCGCTTCAACTACTTTCTTCTAAGCGAGTATGAAGCGGATCACCGTTTGGAATTGCTCCTACAACTGCTGACAATTGCAAATGCTAGCAAAACACACAAGTTCAAGAAACAAGTACTATTTTATTAAAAGTTTGAGGTACAAGTCTGACTGCAGACCAACGACTCATCATTACATCGAGTTACAAAACTTGTGAAGCTAAGAGTACAAAATTACAAAGCTACTTTAGCCCCTCCTAGGGAGGGGGACACTATCTTAAGGGATAGCCGAGGTCGACGAGTGTCGTGCTGCGGTGGCCTTATTCCCATTGAGATATCTAGACCAGCAAGTCGAGTCGCGTCTTTGGAGCCTAAAAGCCTGAGTGTCGCCCAGGCCGATGCTCCGCTCGATGAACCGGCCACTCCCCTCTGCGCATCCCCGGGGCGCCTCGAGACAGGGGGCGAGCGCAATGCCAACTCATGGAACGACCACCCTTGGGAGTATTCACCTCAGGGATAAGAAGTGGTTCAGATGTATCTACCCTCGGTCAGTCGTCGTAGCCGATGGTTCTCCACTTCTAGCTCCACCACCCGATCCTTTAGCGATTCGTCCATCACAGAAATGTTCAGTCGAGGCATTTGGCTAGAGCCGCCCTGACGAGAAGCGTCGATAATAGCCCTCCGGAGGTGCGCCGTTTCCAAGCTCTTCTCAAGCACGACGTTCTTCAACCTATCTCGTTCGGCTCCGACCATGAACAAGCATTGACGAAGATATTGGAGCCGTAGGCCGTGGTTGAAGGATATCAAGGGACATGTCTCCTCTCCATCAGGAGGTACCTCCTGAGCCTTCTCTTCGAGACGCTTCACCTCGGAGTCACGACGAGCCAATGTCAGCTTGAGGTGGTCCAGCTCAGCCTCTGTTTTGAAAAGCCTCTCTCGAGTCTGGGCAAGGCCCAACCTCGTCACCCTTAGACTAGCTTTGAGATGTACCACTTCGGTCATCCGAGGCACCTCGGCAAGTTGTTGCGCCTCGACGATCTGAAAAGAGCCAGAGCACGAAGCTACTAAGTTTACACGACTTGTACCCAACAACTCAGAACAACAAAGAAACAGTTCGACGAAACTACAACACTTAGACAAAAAAAAGAGTTTCATTTCATTGAATACCGAATGCGATGGCCAGTCCGCAACAAGGCAATACATAAAAAAAAAAGACAAAAAAAAGAAGACAACAAAGTCAGGGAGCCACCTCGAGGTGTTGCTCTGAGGCACTCCCGCTCGGCATCATTACTAGCGCCCCCTCCGGGTTCGCCACGTCCTCCTTGCCCCCTTCGGTTTCTTCATCCCCTTCTTCGGGCTCGACCTCCGCTAGGGGTATGACGTCCTCGCCTTCGACCAGGTCGTAGAGATGGTACCCTGTGCTGTCGAAGTCGGGGATGCGAGCCGTGACATGCTTGAGGGCCCGTGCGTAGGACTCCTCCATGTTCGTAAGCATGTGGGCCTCCGCCTCTGCTTGGATGGCTGCCTTTGCCTTGGCCACCGCGGCGTCCTGCTCCTTTGCCGCCTCCTCCGAGGCCTTTAATGGCCTTCTCCAGCTCCACCTCGGCGTGAGTCTTCCCCCTCTCTAACTCTTCGGCCCTCGCTGCCTCGGCCGCTACGTGCTCGTGAGCCTTAGCCAAGGCTGCCTTTAGGACAGCAATCTCAGTGGCTCAGAACTTCGAGTGCCGTTGCTCCTAGTGATTCGCGCCTAATCTCAATCAGACGGCTCAAATCTCGCTGCGTGGACAGAAATTGCGTTCTTCTCAAGATCCACTCCTCTTGCCTCGAGATTCGCACCTGATCTTCATCAGACGGCCCAGATTGTGCCACGTTGCTCGGAACCAAAATCCGAGCAAATGTGACACCGAGCTGCGTATTGTAAAAAACAACTTTCTCCTCATGATTCGCTCCTGATCTCAATCAGACGGATCAGATCTCGTCGCATCGATAGAAATCATGTTCTTCTCGAGATCAACGCCTCTTGCCTCGAGATTCGCACCTGATCTTAATTAGACGGCCCAGATTGTGCCACGTCGCTCGGAACCAAAATCCGAGCAACTGTGACACCGAGCTGCGTATTGAAGAAAAACAACTTTCTCCTCGTGATTTGTGCCTAATCTCAATCAGACGGCTCAGATCTCGCCGCATCGACAGAAATCACGTTCTTTTCTAGATCCATGCCTCTTGCCTCGAGATTCGTGCCTGATCTTCATCAGACAGCCCAGATTATGTCACGTCGCTCGGAACCAAAATCTGAGTAACTGTGACACCGAGCTGCGTATTGGAGAAAAACAACTTTCTCCTCATGATTCGCGTCTGATCTCAATCAGATGGCTCAGATCTTGCTACATCGACAGAAATCACGTACTTCTCGAGATCCATGCCTCTTGCCTCGAGATTCGCACCTGATCTTCATCTGACGGCTCAGATTGTGCCACGTCGCTCGGAACCAAAATCCAAGCAACTGTGACACCGAGCTGCATATTAAAGAAAAACAACTTTCTCCTCGTGATTCGGGCCTGATCTCAATCAGATGGCTCAGATCTCGCCGCATCGATAGAAATCGCGTTCTTCTCGAGATCTACGCCTCTTGCCTCGAGATTCGGGCCTGATCTTCATCAGACGGCCCCGATTGTGCCACGTCGCTCGGAACCAAAATCCGAGCAACTGTGACACCAAGCTGCATATTGAAGAAAAACGTCTTTCTCCTCGTGATTCGTGCCTGATCTCAATCAGACGGTTTAAATCTCGCTGCATCGACAAAAATCACGTTTTTCTCGAGATCCATGCCTCTAGCCTCGAGATTCGTGCCTGATCTTCATCAGACGGCTCAGATTGTGCCACATTGCTCGGAACCAAAATCCAGGCAAATGTGACACCGAGCTGCTCATATGGAGAAAATACTGCTGAGCTACGAGAGCCGTCAGATCATCTCAAAATTTGTGCCCAACCTGATGAGCGTCCCTGATTTAGCCACGTGGCCAAGTACAGATCAACCATCCGATCATCAAGATGTTCGTGCCGATGCCAGATGGACATTCCAGATTGCATCATATCGCTCAGAATTCCAATCCGAGCGACTAGAGCACCAAGCTGCTCATATGGAGAAAATACTACCGAGCTATGAGAGTCATCAGATCATCTCAAAAGTCGTGCCACAACCTGATGGGCAGCCCTGATCCAGCCACGTGGCCAAATACAGATCAGCCATCCGATCATCAAGATGTTCGTGCCGATGCCAGATGGACGTCTCAGATTGCGCCACGTCGCTCGAAATCCCAATCCGAGCGAATAAAGCACCGAGCTGCTCATATGGAGAAAATGCCACCAAGCTATAAGAGCCATCAGATCGTCTCAAAACTCGCGTCACGACTTGATCGATGCTCCAGATGCAGCCTTGGTGCCCAGCGTCGTTCTACCGTCTGATCGTTCAGGATTCCACGCCGAGGGATGATGAACAATCCAGATCATGCCACGTTATAAATAAGTGATTAAAAATTATTTTTTAATTTTTAATTCGAATTATTTTTTTAAAAATTGTAAAAAAAAAGATCAAAAATTCAGTAAAATTAATTAAAAATTCTAAGAAATAATTATAAATTCGGAAAAATATTTTTGAGCCCCTAGGTAAATAATTATTGGTTAGAGTAATTAATTAATTCTCCCGAAAAATAAATCATCGCTTCGCAAAATTGAATAAATGATCCGAAAAATAATTAAAATCGAGGAAAATCACCAAAAACCCAGAAGAGCCCAGGAGCAATCCTAGGCATGCTACCAGCTCAGAAAAGCATCGCTACCCCTCAAACAAGATTCGAACCCCCTTTAAGAACTCTGACAAAGTCCTACACGCCATTAAGACAACAAAACTACCCCCCAAAGGCTGTAATACATAGTCTTTGGGAGTGGGGGGCTCATGATATGGCTAAAAATGGGGTTAAATCAGAACCGTTCAAATTGGGTACGAATATTAAAGTTCCAGAGGCAAGATGGTAATTTCACCTACAGACGGGTCCGAAATGGAAATCGGGTCTCTCCACTTGAATTAATAATTCGTGAATGCATCTGTTCAACTGAGAACGTGTTACAACCCGTTAAGGATCAGTTCAATAGGATAGGAGGAAATTCTGGCTCGTCCTTATCTTGAGAAGGTGGTTCTAACCACCTCTATTCAGCCACACCGGAAACTAGGGATTCGCTATTATCCTGAAGCAGATCCCCACGGCAATTATAAATACCCCTCTATCTCCTACCGTTACAAGGTGATCACTCTTTGTCTACTTAAAGCTCTTTCCTTTCTTTCTCTGAGTTCTGACAAGAGCGTCGGAGGGTTCGTTGCCGGGATCCATCCTGGTGTTTCGAAAGTTTGTGCAGGTCTACGGGAGCACCAAGGAACCAGCTTATCAACATGGAAGAGTTCAGATTTGTCTTATTCGAGTTCTTGCGAATCTACAAGTTTATCTGATTGCCCCCACACCAAAATCAGCGGCAACAGTCATACTATTCAAACTTCAGCTACATAATTGTTGATTTACTGTTTACAAGGCTTTTCATATGCTGTATCGTTCTAAAGACGTGCCGTAGGCACGTGGCCATGGGCAAATCTAGTACATATTATATATATATATATATATATATATATATATGTATATATATATATATACACACACACACACACACACACACACACACACACACACACACGCTACTATAGTTCTTAGAAATTATGGAATGTTACATACATTTTCCTTTAGGTATTAAGTATCGAAAGTCGGCTCTAATACCATTTGTAACGCCCTGCCCTTAGCTCAGACAATTTATACAATTTATCAGACAGATTGTTTATTGTATAGTATAACTGCCCACCGCAGGCTGTCTCTCAAAAGGTGTTTAACCGGATTGGTGACACTTGATCATAGGCAATTATATTTTAATATTATTTTATTCTAGTTTATTGTAACACCCGACAATTTATTTTTAAATTAAAAATGCATTTTTTGAATTTTGCACGTATGATGCATGTGCAAGTTTTTTTATTCTCATTTTTGTTATTCTCATTTACAAATTTTTAGCATGCATAAGTTTTAATTAGTCTTCTTTTGATCCATGGACCAAAAGATTAAAATCTAGCCCATTAGGAGAAGAGCCCACTAGGATAATTAAATTAATTATTTAGAAGAGAGCCCATGAATCAAGCCCATTAATAAAATCACAATTTAGGTTGAACTTGAACTAATACATGACAAGTTACAACTTTTTGTCTACATTTAGGACTATAAAAATGTACTTAATTGGTGTGTACGTGTGTGCATATGCACACTTGGATTGTGTGGCCGGGATTTTGCATAGTGTGGCCGGTTTTAGGCTAAGTGGAGGAGAGGAAGAGTTTGGAGGTTAAGCTTTTGAAAGGTTGGAAAGGTGAAGAGTTTTAGGTTTTAGGAGTTTAGAAATGAAGGGTTGTATGAATTAAAAGAAAGAGTTATTAGGGTGAGATTTTTGCACTTTAAACCATCACAAAACCCTATAAATAGAACCCTCATTTCTCATTCTCCTTTTGCACCAAAAACAATAACAAAATAAGAGAAAGAAAGAAAAGAAAGAGAGTAAGAGAGTTCTATTGCTTGGAGAAAATTCTTGCTAGGAGAGCTTGTTAGGAGGAGCTATTGCTAGGAGGAGAAGTCTTGCTAGGAGCTAGGAGTTGCTTTGGAGCTAGAAGTGGTGTTCCATCTTTCCTTTCCATGTTCAATCTTCAACTAAGGTGGGTGATCTCATTATTTTCTAATGTAAGATATGCATGCTAAAATGAGTAAAATAAGAGGAATTTTAATGTGAAAATTATAGATAAAATTCATGCTATGATATGAAAGTAGTTTTGTTGTGATAGATACCATGTTAATTAAAGAGAAGAATTCTTTTATGTTATAAACCATGTTAGTATGTTTGCAAAATTTTGTGTTTATGATATTTGTTGACCACATCATGCTTTGATAACTAAGAAAGAGGAAAAAAAGTAAACTTAGTTAGTGTGTTGTAATGTATCGACTATGTATGTTCTAATTGAAAAGAATATAAACTATTGCATGAAAGAGTATTCTTGTGAAATTCTCATGTTCAAGTGATACACTAGTATTGTTATAAAGGTGTGATTTGTGTAAAAGTGAGAACACAACTATTTGTCATGAACACTAGTTTTGTTTGTAAATTTAAGTTCTTAAAGAAAAACCTAAGTCTATGTGAAAAATAAGAAAGAGAATTATTTAAAAGAGTGGAAATAGTGTTTTAATGAATTTGGAAATTTGTTCTTTACTATTTTAAAAATCTAATATCAAGAAAAAGTTTATTTCAAAACTATTAGAAAGATTTTAATCTTTTGAATAAACAAGTTTCATGGAAAAAGAAACACTTTCTGAATAGTTGAACAAAAGTACATTTGTACATTTTCTAAACAGAAAATACACTTGGATTTACTGGTTAGTTTGTGCAAAACAGAGCACTGTTGTGAGAGATCATGGGTTTGAAACTTGATAGTCGCATTTATTTTTAATTCTTTTAATTAAATCCCGAAAACCGAGAGACGTAATAAGAACTTTTTTAGCACATAAGTTGATGCTAAGTCCATATGGAATTATTGGCTAACGGTGGGCTTTGGGGTGTTTCAATGTAGCCGAGAGAGGGTGGAGCTCGGGTTCAAAACCTGATGAGCTCCTCTTTTTTTTGGGGGGTCATTTTTAATTATGAACTCATTTTTGGGTAGGTTTAATTAGTGATCTCCTCATTTTGGCTTGGTTTCAAATCAGAATGGAATTTTTGATATCATAGGAACATTTAGAAAATTTTAGTGGTTATTTGGAATGATATAAAGTGTGCTAAAAAGTATTGTTTGAAATTTTCATGGAATTGAGATGGAAAGTGAACTCTAACTTAAAATTTAATTAGTAAAATGTATAAAATTTATATGTTTTTGAAGAAGAGAAAAAAAATATGTGGTTGTATGAAGTGAATCCTTGAAAAAGATTGTACTCTTATTTTGTTTAAAAATTTCTTTGTTGGGGTTGAGATACATCGTATGAGTTTGAGTTTAATCAAAAAAATTCATGTGATGAAATTGTGTGCTTGAAAGAAATTATTCTTTTTGCTTATAAAGATTTTTGGGTGAATAGATAGATCATGAATAGTGACGAGAATATGATCATTTGTGAATAAGTTGAAAGATTAAAATATCTAGGTTTAAGATATGTTTACTAAAGGGTATGTGTACCCATGATTCTTGTACATGAAAAATTATGATTTAAGGGTTAGTAAGACCTCAGGTACCAACACTATTGAAAGAAAAGATTTGAGATATGATTTTGAGATTTGCCATGGAGCGATCTTGTATTTTGTGAATAAGTCCGGTAGGAGGTAAAACTAATTATAGGGATGATAACTCATTCATGTCTTGAACTATATAATTAGGCACATAAGTGAAGATGTAGTGAACTTGGGCAAATGTAAGTGGGTTGCTTCTATATAGTCGGCGGTGGATCTCCGTGGATATAGACCCAGTCGGCAGTGGATCTCCGTAACTGTGGTTGCTCTGTAGGAGATGGGCCTTATCCGGGACTTAGCGTAGTTGGGCGGAGGGTTTGCCATACTCCTATGTATATACATATACCGAGCTAGAAGGGCACTTGCGGGATGATTCGCATGATGAGGGATCTGTTATAATAGTCGGCGGTGGATCAAAGTGGCTGGAGTCCATATTCGTGGAATGATCTAAACCTTGTTTCATTACTGGGTAGTTGTCATAGCGAGGGATTGAGCCCTTTATTGTGGAGTACGTAGGCGCTTGCCCTCGGACCTATGTAGTAATTGATGCATAGAATCCGAACAAGTGTGCATTAGTATTATCCTAGTATAAAATGTGTGCATTAGGCTTTAAGGCATCGCATACACTTACATGTTTAGCGTAGTCACAATTTAACACTTTAATGTATATTCAACTCTTGTGATTTGTGAAAGTAATGAGATCGTTATATCTATGGCATAGAGAAGATACCCAAGTATAATATTTTCGTCAGTTGTTAGTGACTGATGTGTCCACAGCTTGATATGCAGGTAATGCACTATTCATGAAGGAATAAAGATAATGTGATGCAATTGATGACTTATTTTGATAAAGTGTATAAGTTGTATTTTGTTTTCAATATTGTATTCTTTTATTCTTCCGCTGTGTAAACAAAGATGTAATTGAACTCAGATGTATTTTTGAAAAGTTTTAATGTCCTTGTAAAATTGTACGAAGTGAAGTAAAGATCCTGTTTGTGAATAAGTCCGGTAGGAGGTAAAACTAATTATAGGGATGATAACTCATTCACGTCTTGAACTATATAATTAGGCACATAAGTGAAGATGTAGTGAACTTGGGCAAATATAAGTGGGTTGCTTCTATATAGTCGGCGGTGGATCTCTGTGGCTATAGACCCAGTCGACAGTGGATCTCCGTAACTGTGGTTGCTCTGTGGAGATGGGCCTTATCCGGGACTTAGCGTAGTCGGGCGGAGGGTTTGCCATACTCCTATGTATATACATATACCGAGCTAGAAGGGCACTTGCAGGATGATTCGCATGATGAGGGATCTGTTATAATAGTCGGCGGTGAATCAAAGTGGCTGGAGTCCATATTCGTGGAATGTTCTAAACCTTGTTTCATTACTGGGTAGTTGTCATAGCGAGGGATTGAGCCCTTTATTGTGGAGTACGTAGGCGCTTGCCCTCGGATCTATGTAGTATGGGATGCATAGAATCCGAACAAGTGTGCATTAGTATTATCCTAGTATAAAATATGTGCATTAGGCTTTAAGGCATCGCATACACTTACATGTTTAGCGTAGTCACAATTTAACACTTTAATGTATATTCAACTCTTGTGATTTGTGAAAGTAATGAGATCGTTATATCTACGGCATAGAGAGGATACCCAAGTATAATATTTTCGTCAGTTGTTAGTGACTGACGTGTCCACAGCTTGATATGCAGGTAATGCACTATTCATGAAGGAATAAAGATAATGTGATGCAATCGATGACTTATTTTGATAAAGTGTATAAGTTGTATTTTGTTTTCAATATTGTATTCTTTTATTCTTCCATTGTGTAAACAAAGATATAATTGAACTCAGATGTATTTTTGAAAAGTTTTAATGTCCTTGTAAAATTGTACGAAGTGAAGTAAAGATCCTGTAAAATCTCGAATTCGGTCTTATTTGGAATTCGGGGCGTTACAGATGGTATCAGAGAAAGCTTCACAAGTAGTAAAAATTTATAAGGAACGACACCTTAGAGTGGACACTAGCGTGTGACTTTCAACTTATAGAGATGATGTGTCTAATTTTTATACAAATATTTGTACTTATTTACCCATTAAATTTGCTTGTTTTCGTTTATATTGTTTATAATTCATCTTATTTCTATAAGATTTCAATTAATTAATTATTTTTGAAGAAATAAGATTTTTGATGCAAAAAGTAAAGATTTTTGGTATAAATCAACAAACAAAGCAAAACTACTGATTTATTAATTTTTATTGTTTTGTTGAATCTTAATTTGCTAATTGAGCTAAAAGTGCGATAAATAATTTTAAAAGGGTTTAAATGAGCTAATATGATTTTTAGTTAGTTTAATTAATTTTAAACTAATTAATTTTATTGTATTTTTAAAACCCTAATTTCTGGTATTATTTTTTTTGTATGCAGCACGTGTTTGCAAGAAAAGAAAAGAAAAGAAGAAGGAGAAATTAAGAAATAAAGATCAGGTTAAAGAAGGAAGGAAATAAATGTTGTGCGCGGAATACAAAACTAATTAACCAATGCGGAATCAAAGAGAGAAACAGCGAAGAAAAACACAGAAAAACAAACCAACACAAGGACACACAGATTTAATGTGGTTCGGCAAAACTCATGCCTACATCCACGGGGCGGTTGGGGTTTCTTCTTCTTCAAATAATCACCAATGGGCGAAAACAAACCCTTTACAAAAGATGACGGCTACAAAACCGAATAGGGGTCTCTAATTTCGTCACTAATTACAAAACCCTAACAAGTGTATTTATAGGGAAACTACTGGGCCTTTTCGAATTGGGCCTTTTCTAGTTCAAAATCCCGTACACAGTCGACTGGTCACCTAAGCAGTCGACTGGTCTTGTTCAGGGCAGTCGACTGGGCAGTCGACTGCTGCTGCTGTATCCCAAGCCTTTGAAACTTCTCTGGACAGTCGCCTGATCCTCCAATTCAGTCGACTGATATACTATAACTTTCATTTGCTGCAGATACTCCAAAACAATCTGAACCAGAATCGAGCCATTATCCTACAATCTCCACCTTGGCGAGATCTTCCAAGTATCCAACAATCTCCACCTTGGTGAGATCTTCCAAGTAGCCCAAGCAATCTCCACAAATACTCCAAACAAATGCTCATCACCAAATGTAACAAATTTCAAACTCCACCTTAGTATGATATCACATACTAGGCAAACAAATAGCGAAGCACCATCCCAAACCGCCCATGCCAAGTTATCAAACATGCAAAATATTAGCCAGGTTCATGCAATGCTTGAACTTGGCTGCCCCAACAACTTTGGTCAACATATCAGCAGGATTATCAGCTGTTCCAATCTTCACCAAATGAATATTACCATCCTTTATCAAATCACGCACAAAATGATAACGGACATCAATATGTTTGGTCCTTGAATGATGAACTTGGTTCTTCGCTAAATGAATAGCACTCTGACTGTCACAGTGTACCTCCACCTTCTCCCGATGAATTCCCAAGCTCTTCAAAAGTCCATGTATCCAAATGGCTTCCTTCATGGCCTCAGCAACTGCCATGTATTCAGCCTCAGTAGTAGACAACGCTACAGTGGACTGCAAATTGGACCTCCAACTTATAGGTGCTCTAGCCATAGTAAACAAATAGCCTGTAGTAGACCGCCTCTTATCTAGATCACCTGCATAGTCTGAATCAACATAACCCACCAATAACCTGCTAATATTTTCATCCCTTTCAAACTTCAAACCCACATCTGTGGTGCCACTTATGTACCTCAAAATCCATTTAGCTGCTTGCCAATGCTCTTTGCCTGGATCATGCATATATCGACTAACCATACTCACCGCCTGAGAGATGTCTGGTCGAGTACAAACCATGGCATACATCAAACTGCCAACCACACTAGTGTAAGGTACATTAGCCATATACTGTCTCTCTTCATCTGTACTTGGAGACTGAGAAGCACTAATTCTGGAATGAGGAGCTAAGGGTGTACTGACTGGTTTAGTTTTCTCATCTATACCAAACCGTTTCAGCACCTTCAAAAGATATTGCTTCTGTGTCAAACTTACTATGCCCTTTGCCCTGTCTCTAGCTATCTCCATCCCAAGTATCTTCTTGGCTTCACCAAGATCCTTCATCTCGAATTCAGAACTCAGCTGATTCTTCAAATTTTGAATCTCCTTAGCATTTTTAGAGGCAATCAACATATCATCCACATATAATAACAGATATATAAAAGTACCATTCTGCAACTTCCTGAAGTAGACACAATGATCATACTCACTTCTGGAATATCCCTGCACTTTCATAAACTGATCAAACCTCAAATACCACTGCCTTGGAGATTGCTTCAACCCATAGAGAGACTTCTTCAACCTGCAAACACAACTTTCCTTCCCAGCTGTCTTAAACCCATCTGGCTGCAACATATAAATTTCTTCATCTAGATCCCCATGTAAGAACGCAGTCTTCACATCCATCTGTGTCAATTCAAGATCAAACTGTGCTACCAAAGCTAACAAAATCCGAATAGAAGGATGCTTCACAACTAGAGAGAACACTTCATTATAGTCAATACCTTCCTGTTGAGCATACCCCTTTGCAACTAGTCTAGCCTTGAACCGAACACTGCCTTTTGGACATTCTTTCTTCGTATACACCCACTTGCAACCAATTGCTTTCTTCCCCTTTGGTAGTTGCACTAGATCCCAAGTCTTATTCTTATGAAGAGAGTTCATCTCTTCATCCATAGCAACTTTCCAATCTGCATTTTCTGAACTTCTAGTGGCTTCTTTGAAGTTGGAGGGAACTTCATCATCCACAATGGGAAGAGCAAATGCAACTGTATCTGTAAAGCGAGACGGTCGTTTGATATCTCTTCTTTGCCTTCTTACTGCAATTGATTCTTCCTGCTGGATAGGAACTTCTTCATCATTCTCAGTATCCACCACATCATCTTCATCTTGGACAGGAACAGGATTTTCAACTGAAAACTTTTCTAACTCCACCTGTTGGAGAACTCTCCTACCAGTCGACTGGTTATTGCCAACAGTCGACTGTCCCGAGCTCCCACTCTTCTGCTGTTCTAGACCACCAGTCGACTGCTCCTGTACATCAGTCGACTGTCCCGAGATTCTGCTACTCACCTGTTGGAGAACTGTCCCACTCTTCTGCTGCTCACCAGTCGACTGTCCCATACCACCAGTCGACTGTCCCGAGCTAATCATGCTGGTCTCATCAAAAGTCACATCTCTGCTGATTACTAACTTCTTTTGTTCTGGACACCACAACCTGTAACCTTTGACACCAGTACTAAAACCAACAAATATAGCCTTTTTGGCTCTTGCATCAAGTTTAGTTTCAGTTACATGAAAATAAGCAGGACAACCAAATATATGCAAAAAACTATAATCAGATGCAGGTTTACCACTCCATACCTCAATAGGCGTTTTGCCTTCAAGTGCTGCTGATGGTAAACGGTTGACAATGTGGCTTGCATATATAACAGCTTCTGCCCAAAATGTCTTCTTCAATCCAGACTGTGCTAACATACATCTTACCTTCTCAAGTAAGGTTCTGTTCATCCTTTCTGCAACCCCATTTTGCTGTGGAGTCTTCCTAACTGTGAAGTGCCTCTGGATCCCTTCATCTTCACACAATTTCAGAAACGGATTGTTCTTGTATTCCCCTCCATTATCTGACCTCAGAACCTTAATCTTCCTACCAGTCTGATTTTCAACTTTCTTCTTCCAACTTGTGAACAATGTCAAAACTTCATCTTTGTGCTTCATGGTATATACCCAAACTCGTCTGGAGTAATCATCAACAAAAGTAACAAACCAGTGTCTACCACTCATAGAAGGTGTCTGAGTAGGGCCCCAAACATCTGTGTGCACATAATCGAGGATACCCTTTGTCTGATGTACAGCTGTACCAAATTTCACCCTAGTTTGCTTACCCAAAACACAATGTTCACAAAATTCCAACTTGCACCCTTTAGCATCTTTAAGCAACCCTTGCTTCACAAGCCCCTGCAAGGCCCTTTCTCCTGCATGCCCGAGTCGCATATGCCACAACCTAGTAGAGTCGGGAACAACCTGTTTAGGCCTTTCAGTTACACTGGCAGCCTGACCCAAATATGTTTTTCCCTGCAAGAAAAACAAGTTCCTTTTTCTTTGCCCTTTCATCACCACGAGTGATCCGCTAGTCACCTTCAGAATGCCACCTTCACTAGCAAATTTCAATCCACTGGCCTCCAAAGCACCAAGTGAAATCAAATTCTTTTTCAAATCTGGAACATACCATACATCTGAAAGCTCCCTAATAAGACCATCGTGCATTAGCAATTCAATCTTCCCGATTCCTACCTTCTTACAAGGTGCATCATTTCCCATCAAAACTGCACCACCATCCATATACTCCAAAGAAGTAAACCACTCCTTTTTCCAAGACATATGATAGGAGGCTGCTGTATCAAGAAACCATACTTCTTGATAAAGTGAGGGACTAGAAGCAAGTGCAAAAGAAAAATCCTCGCCACTATCTAAATTATCAACAGTCACATTTGCAGTCGAATTTCCCTTATTTCGTAGCTTTGGACAATCCTTTTTCCAATGCCCCCTTTCATGACAGAAAGCACATTCATCTTTGGCCGGTATTTTCCTGTCCTTCGAAACTCCTCTCGATTTGGAATGAGATTTGTTTCCCTTTTTCCCAGATTTGGACTCAGATCTGGTCTCAGTCCTGCCCCTTACAATCAATGCTTCAGAAGTTTCTCTATCAACCATTTTATCCCTTCTCCTAGTTTCATTATTCAACAAAGTATTTGCAACATCTTCATATTTCACAGTGTCTTTTCCATATATTAAAGTAGTTGCTAAATGATCATAACTTTCAGGTAATGAATTCAACAGAATTAGGGCTTTATCTTCATCTTTAATTTGCTCATCCAAATTTAACAAATCAGCCAACAATTTATTAAATGATTCAACATGAGCATTCATAGACATACCTTCAGTATAGGTGAAGCAAAAAAGCCTCTTCTTCAAATACAGCCGATTCTCCAAACTTTTCCTCATGTATTTGTCTTCGAGTTTCTTCCACAACACCGCAGCAATGGTATCCCTCATCAAATCATACTTCTGAGCCTTCGCAATAAAGAGCCGAATAGTCCCACACGCTACTCGATTCAACTTCTTCCAATCTGCTTCGGACATATCCTTTGGTTTTTCTTTCTCCAAAGCAACATCTTGTTCTTGTTGAACAAGAACATCCAACACCTCACATTGCCACATCCCGAAATTGTTTGTCCCATCAAATTTTTCAACTTCAAATTTTGCGTTGTGAATCGTTGTTCTGGACGAACTTGATCCCACAACATCCTTGGTTGCATCTGCATCACTCGCCATCTCCCTCTAGGTCAAACCAACAGCTCTGATACCACTTGTTGTGCGCGGAATACAAAACTAATTAACCAATGCAGAATCAAAGAGAGAAACAGCGAAGAAAAACACAGAAAAACAAACCAACACAAGGACACACAGATTTAATGTGGTTCGGCAAAACTCATGCCTACATCCACGGGGCGGTTGGGGTTTCTTCTTCTTCAAATAATCACCAATGGGCGAAAACAAACCCTTTACAAAAGATGACGGCTACAAAACCGAATAGGGGTCTCTAATTTCGTCACTAATTACAAAACTCTAATTTATAGGGAAACTACTGGGCCTTTTCGAATTGAGCCTTTTCTAGTTCAAAATCCCGTACACAGTCGACTGGTCACCTAAGCAGTCGACTGGTCTTGTTCAGGGCAGTCGACTGCTGCTGCTGTATCCCAAGCCTTTGAAACTTCTCTGGACAGTCGCCTGATCCTCCAATTCAGTCGACTGATATACTATAACTTTCATTTGCTGCAGATACTCCAAAACAATCTGAACCAGAATCGAGCCATTATCCTATAATAAATGAAAAGGAGGGGAGTTTTCTACAAAAAGAAAACCCTAATTCTCTTTTTTGTTTGCTTATAAATACATACAAAGATGGAACACGATTTCCCAAGAGGTGACGGCTGAACAAATAAAAAAAATGAGAGAGAGACTCAGCAGTCTCTCTTGCTTGCTGATCGAAACAAAAAAAAAAAAAGCTGACAGTCTCCCTCTTGGCGTGCAGTTCGAAACGAAAAAGGGAGAGAGAGAAGAAGACGCGACAGCCCTTGACGTGCGACGAAGACAGCGGCACGTGTGGCGCTCGGGGCTCGAGGACGAAGTCAGCACAGCTGACGTGGTGACGCGACAATGACTGCGACAGGGTGACGTGACAGCTCCCTGACGTGACAGCCAGCTGATGTGGCGACGCATTTGAACGGTACTGAGGTGTGGCGCAGTCTTCGATGCGCTGACGTGGTGGGTTTCGTTGCTGTTCACGACAAAAAGAGACAGACGAGAGAGAACGGATTGGGCTCGGTTATAGGAGTTCGGTTTGCAATATTTTTTATATCTTTTTGTATCTCTTCTTCTCTAATTTTTTACGATGCAATCCCAAACAATTTTTGTTAGTTGGAAATTGATTATGAACTAAATATTATTTTTCTAGGGCTAATATATAGCCTAGTTTTTGAGAACACAAGTTTAATTCCTTATTATTATTCTATTTTTCCATGGTTGTGTGTTGATTTTTATTATTAATGCGTACAATTGGTGTATAGACATTTGTATGATCTTTCAAATCATGAAGAGACCGAACTGGTGATTTGTGTTTAATAAAAATTAAACACCATTATAGGAGAATGTGACAGTTAAGAAATCTAATGTCCTTAATGAATTTTCAATTGATAATTTGTGAATGAACTAAGGCAAATAATCTGTTGAGAATAATTCTGATACTACGTGAGAAAGAGTAGTGAATACTTTTGGGGTTTTGGTCTACAACTTAGAAAAATAATATTTTTATTCAGAGTTATAAATTGTGTGTGATGAACTAGGTGAAGTCAAAAGCCCTAGGATTAATTTTGCCATTAACAAATTACAATAATTTCACAGCCCGCTCTCTATTCACTAATTTAGTTAGCTTTAATTAGATTAATTTAATTTAGTTGTTTTATCATTTTTCGATCATCCAAATAGTGATTTATCTAGTAAATTAGGTACTCAATAAAATAATTAGTCCCTGTGGGTTCGACACTCTATTCACTTAACTATACTACTTGTTGCGATTTTGTACACTTGCAAATATTCACATCAAGTTTTTGGCACCATTGCCGGGGACTAGTTATTCTTTTATTGATACTGAAAATTGCTAAATTATTAATAGTTTGGATTTTTTGTATTTATTTTTGTTTTATTTTTATTTTACCTCTTTATTTTCTTTTGACTTACTTTTATTTTCATTTTTTTCTTATTTTTCTTTTTTTAGTTTTTCTATTTTTTTCAATACTTAAATTTCAGGACATACAAATATATTATCATGGCAAACGATGAAAACAGGCCTTTGAGAGACTATGCTATGCCTTAAATTCATGGAACAATATCAAGCATAAAGAGGCTGGTTATTGAAGCTACCGATTTTAAGATTAAACCGGCGATGATTCTAATAATTCAACGGACTGTTCAATTTTGGGGACTACCGCACGAAGATCCTTATGTTCACATTGAAAACTTTCTAGAAATTTGTGACACTTTCAAGCACAATGGAGTATCAGATGATGCAATCAGATTGAGACTCTTTCCTTTTTCACTACGAGATAAGGCGAAGGCTTGGCTACATTATCTACCACCCGGTAGTATTACTACTTGGGAGGGACTTGCACAAAAATTTTTGCTAAGTATTTTCCGCTGGCAAAGACAGCTAAGCTAAGAAATGATATTTCCACATTTACTCAATTTGAGACTGAGTGTTTGTGTGATGCATGGTAGAAGTACAAAGAGTTATTAAGAAAGTGTCCTAATCATGAACTACCGAAATGGCTGCAAATTCAAATATTCTATAATGGTTTGGGAGTTACACATCGATCTATGGTTGACGCAGCAGCTGGTGGCGCACTTATGAGCAAAACTTACAAAGCAGCCTATAATCTTTTAGAGGAGATGACATCAAATAATTACTAGTGGTCTTCAGAGAGAACAATGCCAAGAAAAGTGGCTGGAGTTTTTGAACTTGATCCTACTTCTAATTTAAATACAAAAATTGATATTTTATCTAAACAAGTAGGAAATATGAATTTTAATGCAATTCAATCTAATATGATTTGTGATCTTTGTGCAGGAAATCACTCAAGTACAGATTGTCAAGTGGGGAACCCTTTTTCTCAATCAAATTTCAATCAAGCAAATTACATGTCTAATTTTCAACATAAAAATAATCCGTACTCGAACACGTATCATCAAGAATGGAGAAACACCCCCAATTGTCCACGGAACAACAATCAAGGACTAGTTATACCACCTCAAAATTTTCCACAGCAAGAAAAGTAGCCAACACTTGAAGATATTTATGCACTACATACAAAAGATAGATTTGGCAATCCAAAATGTTGCAAATTCAACTTCGTCTTCCATTCACAATCTTCAGGTACAAATTAGTCAAATTTCAAATATTCTCAATGAAAAAACTGCAGGAACATTACCAAGCAACACAGTTATCAACCCCACGAAAGATGTCAAAGCAATAACACTAAGCAGCGGGAGGACAATTGAGCAACCACAAGAAGAAAATGACGAACAAAATGTGGTTAAAAAGGAAGAACGGTACGAACCAATTGTGGAGGAACAAATGCAGCATGAGCAAGTAATGTATGACATTTTTAATTCCATAAAGTTTTCTCCTGAAGAACAGTCGTGTATTCAAGTAAGTAAAACTGATTTAATTATGTGTGAGAAACATAAGGCTGAAATTGAAAAATCACCTATCGAAGTATGTCCAACAAATTCAACAACTTTTGAACCTGAGAAAGAAAATATTTTTGAACATGTTATGTATTTGGATGCTGCACCTTCTATTCATTCATTTTTTCAGCAAAAATTCAAAGAGGTGGGGGAATCAAAGACGTCATCATCAAGAAGGAAACGCCTCAAACTAGAGCTTAAACCTGATCCACACCTGAATAGAAGAATTAGAAAAGATGTTTTAATGTTGTTGGATCTTGGCGTTCCATAACCATATCACCTTCATGTCTAGCTGAAGATATAAAACTTAGCGCTTCTTGCGAGGCAACCCATGTTTTTCTTTTACTGCAATTAGATTTGATTTTCTTTTAGTTTACTTTAATTTTAATTTTTGATTTTATTTTGAAGGATTGCATAAATTTTGAAAGTCAACAGGCAGAGCTATTTTGTACACCTTCATTGATGGCTGTTTTTGAGCAGTATGGAGTTAGAATCTGGAAAACTAATTAAAAGAGCGATTTTAGCCAATCGTCTTTGCTTTCCAGCAAAAAAAATCAGCCCATTTGGATACCTATAGCTCCAGATATCGCCAAAATACTGAACGCCGCGCGTGCAAAAATTTTATGACGAATCAGGGGAGAAATTCTGAATGTTTTGCATCCTTTTTGTTTTTCTTTTTCCTTTCCCATTGAGGACAATGTGATATTCAAGTTTGGGGAGAAGGTTTACAAATTTATTATTTATTTTAAAAAGAAAAATAAAATAAAAGGGATTTCAATTAGGCTTACCATTATACTTTTGAGTTCTTTATTGTGATAAGCATTGAAAAAAAAAATGTTGGGATAGAAAATTGCTTATAAAGCAAGAGTAAGCATACTTATTTACTTTAGGATTATTGACGTTTACAATTCCTTACAAAATTGTGCGAGTCATGCTATTATACATAAAAGAGAAATTTGATGTTTTTTCTTGTGATTATCCCCTTTGATCTAGTTCTAAACAGAGTTTAAGTAAATAGAGTAATAATGAAATAATAATAATAATAATAATAATAATAATAATAATAATTATGAATAAAGTCAATCTACTCCAATGTTTTGAGTTGCTTGGTAACTAGGGATATTCATCACCAATGTTTACTTTTACGTCAAACAACAACTTGAAATATGAGTATGCAAAGCACTCTAAGTTTGTGACTTGTTGAGTAACCGGGTGAATTCATCACAAATATTTTGCAATCGCGTCAAAAGCAAGTGACAACTTAGACAAAAGACTATAAATTTTTTTTTTAAAAAAAAAACTATAGTTTTCTACTCGGTTTGTAGTAGTGAGAAGGGATAATCACTGATTGATTTGTTACATACTATAATTACATTAATTGCATGAAAAATATAATTGAGTTTGGAATTATGAATAAATAATTGCACTGGAAAAAGTGGGTATGCTTGATTTTACCTTATTTGTTATTGTTTATATTTTTAATTTAAATTTTGATGCTTAAATGATAAGACCTCTTAGTGTGATGGGTTGAGCCTATTATTCCCTTTATTCATGATTTTACTTTTTGCTCGAGGACATGCAAAATCTTAAGTTTGGGTGTATTTGATGTGTCTGATTTTTATACAAATATTTGTACTCATTTACCCATTAAAATTCCTTGTTTTCGTTTATATTATTTATAATTCACCTTATTTCTATAAGATTTCAATTAATTAATTATTTTTGAAGAAATAAGATTTTTGATGCAAAAAAGTGAACATTTTTGGAAAAAAATCATCAAACAAAGCAAAACCATTGATTTATTAATTTTTATTGTTTTGTTGAATCTTAATTTGCTAATTGAGCTAAAAGTGCGATAAATAATTTTAAAAGGGTTTAAATTAGCTAATATGATTTTTAGTTAGTTTAATTAATTTTATTTTATTTTTAAAACCCTAATTTCTGGTATTATTTTTTGTATATGCAGCACGTGTATGCAAGAAAAGGAAAGAAAAAAAGAAGGAGAAAGAAATAAAGATCAGGTTAAAGAAGGAAGGAAATAAATGAAAAGGAGGGGAGTTTTCTGCAAAAATCAAACCCTAATTCTCTCTTCCGTTTGCTTATAAATACATACAAAGGTGGAACACGATTTCCCAAGAGGTGACGGCTGAACAAATTAAAAAAAAAATGAAAGAGAGAGAGACTCGGCAGTCTGTCTTGCTTGCTGATCGAAACAAAAAAAAAAATAGAGAGAGAGAGAGCTGACAGTCTCCCTCTTGGCGTGCGGTTCGGAATGAAAAAGGGAGAGAGAGAAGAAGACGCGACAGCCCTTGACGTGCGACGAAGACAGCGGCACGTGTGGCGCTCGGGGCTCGAGGACGAAGTCAGCACAGCTGACGTGGCAATGCGACAGTGACTGCGACAGGGTGACGTGATAGCTCCCTGACGTGGCGACGCGTTTGAACGGGACTGAGGTGTGGCGCGGTCTTCGACGTGCTGACGTGGTGGGTTTCGTTGCTGTTCACGACAGACAGAGACAGACGATAAAGAACGGCTTGGATTGGTTATAGGAGTCACTACAAGAAATTTGCCATATACCAACGGACATCTATAGTGACGGATCACTAAAACCATGGGTATAGCCATCATATACCTACAGACGTGTAGTAAACTGTGGGTATAGACAAGATAGAAAACTTTTAATTCCCACCAAAATCCCAATTTCTAATTTCATTCTCCCCCCACGCTGTCTCTCTCAAAATCCCAAATCGGAAACCCCTCACCAAAACCCTAAAAAGCTCTTCCATCTTACTTCCACCTTCCCTTCTCCTCTCCCTTTCCAATCTGCTTCCCTCCTCCATCTTGGACACCTTCTCCACCCCTTCGCCACCGCCGTTAGCCATGTCATCTCCCGCTAATCCGCCGCCCACCGTCTCCTCCCTGAACGGTCAGTCTCCCAACTTCAGCAATTTCCCACCCAAGGAGACGATCCTTTTCAATGGCCTGCAATTTCGAGCACTGACTCGCCGTCATGGCATCGTCGATTCTTACATCAAAACCCTTGCTCAAGTCCTTGGCAAGTATATAATTAACCTTAGATCTGATATGCAACTAGTAGTTTATTTAGGTTTAGTTTACATTTCTTTTTTCTTGTTTTTCTTAAATTATCTGGGTTAATGATTTTGAAAATTTGGTTGAGATGGTGGATTCGAATATTAACAATAGGATTTTTCTCTGTTTTACAAATATGCTGGGATATCAAAGTCATTTCGAGTCTAATAAGCTAGGATAACTTTGCAGGTGGAATTCTAATACAGACATGTGCCAGCAAAAAGCACATTCCATGTATAGATGATCAGAATATGAAAAGAACTAAAAGGTTTGGGTAGGACTATTCACATGTCCTGATATTTGTATTTTTGTTATACTCTGAGAACATTAAGGTTCATAGTAATGGAAATGAGAAAAGGTAATTATAGTTTCTTCCCTTCCGCAGTTCATACAATTCCAACTGTTTCTTGCTTATGTTCCCCCTATTTTGAAACCCACTTGTTTTTATACCCACATACTCTAAATTTTGTGAATATGATTTTATACTGGTAACTTATGCTCATGGTATATCACAAATTTTGGGATGTCTATGATCAATTTTATGATATATTATCAACTTATGGATATATATCATCAACATTGGGATATATACTTTGTTATAGGAATACCAAATCTGGTATATTCTGGTATACTGGGCATTAAAGAAAGTGAAAGAAGAACATACGGGTGTATCAATAAGATTTAAGATGCGCGGCTATAAAACAAGTCGGTTTCAGGATGGGGTATGGAAGCTATCTCCCCTTTTCTTTTTCTGCTTACAATGCATCTCAAAATTTGACACGTTATTTTTTGTGTTTGCTTGATTTTTAGTATATATACTGTTAAGAGTGCAAATTAGAAGGATAAAATTTCTTTGTTTTTGAATATCAAATTTATGATCTATAGTAAACCATGAATCCATTGCCTTTACACATCCACAGTAGAACATATCCCCAGGAGGCCATTTGTATTATCTTTTTGAACTTTGAGGAGATTATTTAGGAGTGCTCATTTCAAACTTCCCCCATTGTAGCAATAGGTCAAATTCAGGTTTGAAATTCGACAAGATGCCAACTTTAAATTTCCCATCATCTTAACTAATTCGGAAAACCTGTCCCTTAACATATACCTTCAAGTAGAACCTTACATTTCAATAAATAATAGTTATACTTTAGTAATAGAAAGTACGAAAGTATATAACACGGTGTTTAACATCAAAAGAACATCAAAAGAACATGAACAAGAACAGGGTAATTCAGTTTAAGAATATTTCTTTTAGGATAATTTCACTTAACCACCGAAGGCGTTTTAACACAGAATCCACCTATTGTTTTTCCATTATCATTAAAGACCCACCCTCTATTCGAATCCACCTATTGTTAATATTTAGATAGAAATGTTGTTTTATTTGTTATTCATTTTGAATGTTTAAAGTAGTTTCTCATATATGCAAACAAACAATAGTTTAGGGGGGTTACACATATTAAAGCAAAAGACATACTGAGAAATGGCATTCTTAGTCATTGGAGATATTTTGCATATGTATAGGATAGATCAACTTTGTTTTGATCTTGATGTTGCCAATTTTACCTTTTAGCAACTGAGCCATGCTTTCATGCTTCATGACAGATTCCAGTAATTTTAGTGGTCTCACCAAAACTAATCTAACTCTTTGTTACTAAATTTTTTCCTCTTTTTTTTCCCCCTCTTGCAGCCGGTTCGTGATCACTTCAAAAACAACAGTGCAGCAAAAGACATACTGAGAGCTGTCAAGTTACTACTATATTAGGTCTCCTAAGATAAGTCTATTTAAATGCAAATATTGATTCGATGTATTATGCAGGCATATAGAGTAACCAAGTGATCAGTTTCAACTATAGCTTGCGGCATTTATAACTATTAAGCGGTAAACCCGAAAATGAGTTTCCCTGTATGCCTAGAAATTTAGTTTGATTGTAGAAGCTTTGAAAACGATTTAAGTACTGCTCCTTTGGAGAATTTGTTCCAATCAAACGGCAGCATAGACTGAAGAATTTTGGATTACCCCCTATATCTAAAACTGCTAGTCATTTCTTTTTCCTGTATCTTACAATTTGACATTTGTATTTGAATGGGAACTAATAGTTACATCAAACATCCAAACAAAGAGTTACATTTGTACTGACTTCGTCCTTCCACTTCATATCAGGGTCTAGGAGTTGTTTGCAACAAAGATGGTTAAAGAAATAAAGATCAGGTTAAAGAAGGAAGGAAATAAATGAAAAGGAGGGGAGTTTTCTGCAAAAATCAAACCCTAATTCTCTCTTCCGTTTGCTTATAAATACATACAAAGGTGGAACACGATTTCCCAAGAGGTGACGGCTGAACAAATTAAAAAAAAATGAAAGAGAGAGAGACTCAGTAGTCTGTCTTGCTTGCTGATCGAAACAAAAAAAAATAGAGAGAGAGAGAGCTGACAGTCTCCCTCTTGGCGTGCGGTTCGAAACGAAAAAGGGAGAGAGAGAAGAAGACGCGACAGCCCTTGACGTGCGACGAAGACAGCGGCACGTGTGGCGCTCGGGGCTCGAGGACGAAGTCAGCACAGCTGACGTAGCAATGCGACAGGGTGACGTGACAGCTCCCTGACGTGGCAACGCGTTTGAACGGGACTGAGGTGTGGCGCGGTCTTCGATGTGCTGACGTGGTGGGTTTCGTTGCTGTTCACGACAGATAGAGACATACGATAAAGAACGGCTTGGATCGGTTATAGGATCGGTTTGCAATATTTTTTATATATATTTGTATCTCTTCTTCTCTAATTTTTTACGACGCAATCCCAAACAATTTTTGTTAGTTGCAAATTGATTATGAACTAAATATTATTTTTCTAGGGCTAAGATGTAGCCTCGTTTTTGAGAACACAAGTTTAATTCCTTATTATTGTTCTATTTTTCCATGGTTGTGTGTTGATTTTTATTATTAATGCATACAATTGGTGGATAGACATTTGTATGATCTTTTAAATTATGAAGAGACCGAACTGGTGATTTGTGTTTAATAAAAAATAAACACCATTATAGGAGAATGTGACCATTAAGAAATCCAAAGTTCTTAATGAATTTTCAATTGATAATTTGTGAATGAACTAAGGCAAATAATCAGTTGAGAATAATTCTGATACTACGTGAGAAAGAGTAGTGAATACTTTAGGGGTTTTGGTATACAACTTGGAAAAATAATATTTTTATTCATAAGGAGTTATAAATTGTGTGTGATAAACTGGGTGAAGTCAAAAGGCCTAGAATTAATTTTACCATTAACAAATTACAAGAATTTCATAGCCCGCTCCCTCTTCACTAATTTAGTTAGTTTTAATTAGATTAATTTAATTTAGTTGTTTTATCATTTTTCGATCATCCAAATAGTGATTCATCTAGTAAATTCGGTACTCAATAAAATAATTAGTCCCAGTGGGTTCGACACTCTATTCACTTAACTATACTACTTATTGCGATTTTTTACACTTGCAAATATTCACATTAAGTTTTTGGTGCCATTGCCGGGGACTAGTTATTTTTTTAATGATATTGAAAATTGCTAGATTATTACTAGTTTGGATTTTTTGTATTTATTTTTGTTTTATTATTATTTTACATCTTTATTTTCTTTTGACTTACTTTTATTTTCATTTTTTTCTTATTTTATTTGTTTTAGTTTTTCCATTTTTTTCAATACTTAAATTTCAGGACATACAAATATATTATCATGGCAAACGATGAAAATAGGCCTTTGAGAGACTATGCTATGCCCTAAATTCATGGAACAATATCAAGCATAAAGAGGCCAGTTATTGAAGCTACCGATTTTGAGATTAAACCAGCGATGATTCTAATAATTCAACAGACTGTTCAATTTTGGGGACTACCGCACGAAGATCCTTATGTTCATATTGAAAACTTTCTAAAAATTTGTGACACTTTCAAGCGCAATGGAGTATCAGATGATGCAATCAGATTGAGACTCTTTTCTTTTTCACTACGAGATAAGGCGAAGGCTTGGCTACATTATCTACCACCCGGTAGTATTACTACTTAGGAGGGACTTGTACAAAAACTTTTGGCTAAGTATTTTCCGCCGGCAAAGATATCTAAGCTAAGAAATAATATTTCCACATTTACTCAATTTGAGACCGAGTCTTTGTATGATGCGTGGGAGAGGTACAAAGAGTTATTAAGAAAGTGTCCTAATCATGAACTACCAAAATGGCTGCAAATTCAAATATTCTATAATGGTTTGGGAGTTACACATCGATCTATGGTTGACGCAACAGCTGATGGTGCACTAATGAGCAAAACTTACAAAGCAGCCTATAAACTTTTAGAGGAGATGACATCAAATAATTACCAGTGGTCTTCAGAGAGAACAATGCCAAGAAAAGTGGTTGGAGTTTTTGAACTTGATCCTACTTGTACTTTAAATACAAAAATTGATATTTTATCTAAACAAGTAGGAAATATGAATTTTAATGCAATTCAATCTAATATGATTTGTGATCTTTGTGCAGGAAATCACTCAAGTACAGATTGTCAAGTGGGGAACCCTTTTTTCTCAATCAAATTTCAATCAAGCAAATTACGTGTCTAATTTTCAACATTAAAACAATCCTTACTCGAACATGTATAATCAAGAATGGAGAAACACCCCCAATTGTCAATGGAACAACAATCAAGGAGAATTTATACCACCTCAAAATTTTCCACATCAAGAAAAGAAGCCAACACTTGAAGATATGTTTATGCACTACATACAAAAGACAGATTTGGCAATCCAAAATGTTGCAAATTCAACTTCGTCTTCCATTCACAATCTTCAGGTACAAATTAGTCAAATTTCAAATATTCTTAATGAAAAAACTGCAGGAACATTACTGAGCAACACAGTTGTCAACCCCACGGAAGATGTCAAAGCAATAACACTAAGCAGCGGGAGGACAATTGAGGAACCACAAGAAGAAAATGACAAACAAAATGTGGTTGAAAAGGAAGAACAGTACGAACCAATTGTGGAGAAACAAACGCAGCATGAGCAAGTAATGTATGATGTTTTTAATTCCATAAAGTTTCCTCCTGATGAACAGTCGTATATTCAAGTAAGTAAAACTGATTTAATTGTGGGCGAGAAACATAAGGCTGAAATTGAAAAATCACCTATCGAAGTATGTCCAACAAATTCAGTAATTTTTGAACCTGAGAAAGAAAATATTTTTGAACACGTTATGTATTTGGATGCTGCACCTTCTATTCATTCATTTTTTCTGCAAAAATTCAACGAGGTGGGGGAATCAAAGACATCATCATCAAGAAGAAAATGCCTTAAACTAGAGCTTGAACCTAATCCACACCTGAATAGAAGAATTAGAAAATATGTTTTAATGTTGTTGGATCTTGGTGTTACATAATCATATCACCTCCATGTCTGGCTGAAGACTTAAAACTTAGCGCTTCTTGGGAGGCAACTCATGTTTTTCTTTTACTGCATTTAGATTTGATTTTCTTTTAGTTTACATTAATTTTAATTTTTGATTTTATTTTGTAGGATTGCATAAATTTTAAAAGTCAACGGACGGAGCTATTTTGTACACCTTCATTGATGGCTATTTTTGAGCAGTATGGAGTCAGAATCTGGAAAACTGATTCAAAGAGCGATTGTAGCTATCGTCTTAGCTTTCCAGCTAAAAAAAAATCAGCCCATTTGGACATCTACAGCTCCAGATATCGCCAAAATATTGAACGCCACGCGTGTAGAAATTTTAAGACGAATCAGGGAAGAAATTCTGAACGTTTTGCATTCTTTTTGTTTTTCTTTTTTCTTTCCCATTGAGGACAATGTGATATTCAAGTTTGGGGTGAAGGTTTACAAATTTATTATTTATTTTTAAAAAGAAAAACAAAATGAAAAGGATTTCAATTAGGCTTACCATTATACTTTTGAGTTCTTTATTGTGATAAGCATTGAAAAAAAAAATTGGTTGGGATAGACAATTGCTTATAAAGCAAGAGTAAGCATACTTATTTACTTTAGAATTATTGACGTTTACAATTCCTTATAAAATTGTGTGAGTCATGCTATTATACATAAAAGAAAAATGTGATGTTTTTTCTTATGATTATCCCATTTGATCTAGTTCTAAACAGAGTTTAAGTAAATAGAGTAAAAATAAATAATAATAATAATAATAATAATAAGAAGAATAATAGTTATGAATAAAGTCAATCTACTTCAATGTTTTGAGTTGCTTTGTAACTAGGGGTATTCATCACCAATGTTTACTTTTACATCAAATGACAACTTGAAATATGAGTAAGCAAAACACTCTAAGTTTGTGACTTGTTGAGTAACCGGGTGAATTCATCACAAATGTTTTGCATTTGCATCAAAAGGCAAGTGACAACTTAGAGAAAAGACTAAAAAAAAAAAACTACTACTATAGTTTTCTACTCGGTTTGTAGTAGTGAGAAGGGATAATCACAGATTGAGTTGTTACATACTATAATTACATTAATTGCATGACAAATATGATTGGGTTTGGAATTATGAATAAATAATTGCACTAAAGAAAGTGGGTATGCTTCATTTTACTTTATTTGTTATTGTTTATATTTTTAATTTAAATTTTGATGCTTACATGATAAGAGCTCTTAGTGTGATGGGTTGAGCCTTTTATTCCCTTCATTCATGATTTTACTTTTTGCTCGAGGACAAGCAAAATCTTAAATTTAGGGGTATTTGATGTGTCTGATTTTTATACAAATATTTGTACTCATTTACCCATTAAAATTGCGTGTTTTCGTTTATATTATTTATAATTCACCTTATTTCTATAAGATTTCAATTAATTAATTATTTTTGAAGAAATAAGATTTTCGATGCAAAAAGTGAAGATTTTTGGAAAAAAATCAACAAACAAAGCAAAACTATTGATTTATTAATTTTTATTGTTTTGTTGAATCTTAATTTTCTAATTGAGCTAAAAGTGCGATAAATAATTTTAAAAGGGTTTAAATGAGCTAATATAATTTTTAGTTAGTTTAATTAATTTTAAACTAATTAATTTTATTTTATTTTTAATACCTAATTTATGGTTTTATTTTTTGTGTATGCAGCACGTGTTTGCAAGAAAAGGAAAGAAAAGAAGAAGGAGAAAGAAATAAAGATCAGGTTAAAGAAGGAAGGAAATAAATGAAAAGGAGGGGAGTTTTCTACAAAAAGCAAACCCTAATTCTCTTTTTCGTTTGCTTATAAATACATACAAAGGTGGAACACGATTTCCCAAGAGGTGACGGCTGGAAAAAAAAAGAAAAAACAAAAAAGAAAAAAGACTCAGCAGTCTCTCTTGCTTGCTGATTGAAACAAAAGAGAGGGAGAGAGAGCGAGCTGACAGTCTCCTTCTTGGCGTGCGGTTCGAAACGAAAAAGGGAGAGAGAGAAGAAGACGCGACAGCCCTTGACGTGCGACGAAGACAGCGGCACGTGTGGCGCTCGGGGCTCGAGGACGAAGTCAGCACAGCTGACGTGGGGACGCGATAGTGACTGCGACAGGGTGATGTGACAGCTCCCTGACGTGACAGCCAACTGATGTGGCAACGCGTTTGAACAGTACTGAGGTGTGGCACGGTCTTCGACGCGCTGACGTGGTGGGTTTCGTTGTTGTTCACGACAGATAGAGACAGACGAGAGAGAACGGCTTGGGCTCGGTTATAGGAGTTCGGTTTGCAATATTTTTTATATCTTTTTGTATCTCTTCTTCTCTAATTTTTTACGACGCAATCCCAAACATTTTTTGTTAGTTGCAAATTGATTATGAACTAAATATTATTTTTTTAGGGCTAAGATGTAGCCTAGTTTTTTAGAACATAAGTTTAATTCCTCATTATTGTTCTATTTTTCCATGGTTGTGTGTTGATTTTTATTATTAATGCGTACAATTGGTGGATAGACATTTGTATGATCTTTTAAATCATGAAGAGGCCAAACTGGTGATTTGTGGTTAATAAAAATTAAACACTATTATAGGAGAATGCGACCGTTAAGAAATCCAATGTTCTTAATGAATTTTCAACTGATAATTTGTGAATGAACTAAGGCAAATAATCAGTTGAGAATAATTATGATACTACGTGAGAAATAGTAGTGAATACTTTTGGGGTTTCGGTCTACAACTTGTAAAAATAATATTTTTATTCATAAGAAGTTATAAATTCTGTGTGATAAACTAGGTGAAGTCAAAAGCCCTAGAATTAAGTTTGCCATTAACAAATTACAAGAATTTCACAGCCCGCTCCCTCTTCACTAATTTAGTTAGCTTTAATTAGATTAATTTAATTTAGTTGTTTTATCATTTTTCGATCATCCAAATAGTGATTCATCTAGTAAATTCGGTACTCAATAAAATAATTAGTCCCTGTGGGTTCGACACTCTATTCACTTAACTATACTACTTGTTGCGATTTTGTACACTTGCAAATATTCACATCAGTATCGAAATTCAAATTTGAATTAGAGGTGAGGATGGGGAGTTTTCGTGAATTTTGTATTTCAATATAGATTTTTGAAATTCAAATTTCAGGTAAGGAGTGTGAGGAGGGTGTCTGGTGTAATTTGGATTTCAAAATTAAAATTCAAAATACATATTGTGGTGAGTTCGGCGAGTTCATGTGTCTAAGTTTCGGTTGAGAACAACGGCTACTGCTGAGAGCTGGTTTTGACGCAATGGAAAGATGGTGTCACGGTGTGGTCGGATTGGCGGATACACGATAGCAACATCGTGGGGAGAGGAGCAAGTTTGCCAGCAAGAGATAGTGGCTGTGGTTGTTGACAATGTGGACGTTTGGGGGAACGTGGATAGAGTTTCAGGGGTGGAGCGTTATCTCGGAGGTTTTTGAAATCCAAATTGGACTTTTGTGGAGATCAAATTACATATGGGAGAGATAGGTTGGAGAAATGGATGCAGAGGCAACGTCTGCAAGTTTAGCTAGGGAGGGACTAGTTAGGGGTGTAGGTTTTGCTTCGGATTTGTTCTCCACTGTTCCGTTTAGGAACAGATAGATGTGTTGTATCTGTACTACTTGTATCATTAATTTCTTATTAATGAAGCGGTGGCGAGGTCACCTTTATTTATATAAAAAAACTATTATTTTACAAACAAACAAATACTCCATGTAACTATTTGCTTTAGAGCATCTGTAGTTGTTGAATGCCAAAAGTTGGGTATTTGGCATATAGGAATAGAAAATTGAGTGTGTGATATAGTCGTTTAAATCCAAATTTTGGGTTTTGAATGCCAAAAATCGGACGGACGAGGAATGATTTCCCGTCGTTTGACTTTTTTAAATTAAAAACAAAAGGACGGGAAATCATTTCCCATCAGAGAGTTTTTTCTTCAATTAACTCCTAATCAAATCTTAATTTAATACTATTTTAATCTTAATCAAATCTTTAATAAATCTTAAAGCTTATTTAAATCTCTATTTTAACCTAATATAAACCCATAAAATTTTCTATAGGTCTAATCCTATACAATTTTTGGGCTTCAATTGAAAGAAAAGGCAAGGATGGTCTCACGTCCGAAAATTTCAGTTTTTTTTAATTTAAAGGGACGGATGGGAAATGATTTCCCATCCAATCCATTTTATAAAAAAAAAATTGATCAGACGAGAAATTATTTCTTGTCCGACAGATATTATAAAAAAAAATGAAGTGACGAAAGATCATCTTCTGTCCGAAAATTTTGACGAAAGATTATCTTTCGTTAGCTATATTTTGGCAATTGCCATTTCGTCTCCCAAATATAGCCGACTACTGTTCATCCCAAACCCAAATTTTTAAAGAAAATTTCCATAGTTTCCTCTTAAGGCATAAGCATATATTTCCAGTGTTTGTTTTTTTTTAAAGATAAAACCGTGAGATCAAAATCTCGCAGCTGGTATTTTATTAATTACTACTTAACAAACAACCCCAAGAATAGAAGAACATATAAGTTTGATACAACCTTACAAGCCTGACCCTTCAAAATAAATCGAGCTAAAAGCTAAGACCCCCATCCTAGAAAGCTAAATCTCTGATCTTGCCCAAATGTGTACATAAACTCGTCAGCAAACCAAGTTAATCTGTAGCTGCATAAAAATTAATTCACCATGATCCATTAATTGTCCTTGACTTGGTGTCATAACCCTTCTTGGTTTTATCACACAGCAATCCAATTAATCCAATTTATCACCCTAGCCCAAACACCATGATCATTTCTCCAAGGGCCTCTACCATTTCTAGTGTTTGTTTATCATTAGTGTCAATTCCATTTCCTAAAAAATCCAATGGGTAGAGAACATTGACTATTCTTGGCTTTTGTCTGATTTTGTTTGGCTTCGAATCGATATAATGTTCATAAATACTGGTATTGCTTTTTTTTTTTATAGGAATGATGGTTGCATTAGTTTTTTTTTATATTATCTTTTCATTGATGAATTTAGTAGGCGTATTCTAGTTTATTTCGAGATAGTGTTTTCATTTTCCTCGCAAAAGGACATGAAAGAGGTCAAATATGCCTGTAAACAATGTTTCCATTCCTCGCAAAAGGACATGAAGTGGCCAAATTAACCAAGGATTTCCACTATTCTTTATATCGAATACCAAACATACGATTTGTCATACATAAGCAAGGATTCCCTTTGCATTTTTTTATTTATTTATTTCTTTTTTTAATACTAAAATGAGCTATTGTTCTTAATCTTTTATTTTAAGCTGATGTAGATATAAAATGTGTTGTTCATATTTAATTAGGTGGCGTGGATGGTTCATATTTAATCTTTTAGTTTAAGCTAATGAAGGTATTAAATGTTTTATACACTTGTATGGCAAGGCCCTCAAGGACTTAAATTTCCCTTTTTAACAATGACTCCTTCCACCAAAGGATTTTAGTCTCATATATTGTTGAAGTATTTCCTATCGATAATTAGCAATAATTTTATTTCTCATCGAAGGAGTCAGTAGTCCGCATCCAATCACCCATCAAAAAGGAAAAAAAGATAAGATCATATAGACCGATTTGAGTCCGTCCAGCATAGATAGGAATTGATGAAGATGATTCCGACACCATATTGAGGAAAGCCAATTTTACAAAGAAACCGATGTTATGTTGACCGATTCAGTGACCCAGGAAAGTTTTATAAATACAAAGACCTGTAGGCCTGTCTGAGATTAATATTTCTTTAATGGAAGAAACATATTACATGCTTCAAAATCATGTCTTAATTATGTCAAGCTGATACTATAAATATCCATGCAGGGCAAAGAGGTAGAAGCAACCAAGCAGAGTCTATAACCAAAATGAGTAAGGCGAATACCAGAGTTTGTGTTACTGGAGGTGCAGGTTATATTGGTTCTTGGCTTGTCAAGAAACTACTCGACAAAGGCTACATCGTTCATGTGACTCTAAGAAACTTAGGTAAGCAGAGGAAGAATTATACAACGTGTGCTTCTTTCTCATCAATTTTTACTAAGAAGTTAAGGTTTGCGAATGTGCAGATGATGGATCTAAGGTTAAGGTCCTGAAGAGCCTCAGTCCCGGAGCAGAGAACAGGTTACTGCTGTTCAAGGCTGACCTTTATAATGCGGAAGAGTTTGAAGATGCAATCCGTGGATGTGAATTTGTGTTTCTTGTTGCAACACCGTTGGAACACTATGCTAGTAGCACACAGGTTGGTAAACTATTCTCTTCATATTAAACACCATGAACATTAAAATCCGGCAAGAAAAAGTTTATATTTCAAAATTCTCATTCTTTCTTCTTTTCACCATCGCAAAAGTTGTTGTACTTGCCTTCGTCCTTCTCCTGAGTTTCTCTCTCTACTCTCTCTACAAACTCTAGAGAGAGAAGCTACAAAAAAAAACCAAAAACAAAACCCTAAAAAACAGATCTGAGCTTGGAGGGTGGCGGCTAGGGTTTCGTCGCCCCCCCCCCCTCCTCCCCCTCGCGCCTTCTTCCCCTCATCGTCAACCATCCAGTTTCAACGTCTCTCTCTCCTTCTTGCGTTTTATCCCCATCCTAACTTTTGCCTAAAGTTGATCACCGTGGGCTGGGCTTCATCCGTGAGGCAGATTGGAGAGGAGTGGGTCGTCGCGGCCACCACTCAGGGATCTTTCCGGTGTCGGAGACGGGTGCGAGCTGCGGTGGATCTCCATTCCGCTGCGCAGCAGCCTTGGCGGGGTCAAAGGCGGCGCGCGGGGAGGATTGGGAGAAGCATCGGGTGCGTCATGGTACGGGCCTTGCTTTCCGTTGTCGAAGACGGTTGCGAGCGGATCTTCTATTACCGGAGACGGGTGCGAGCGGCGGTGGGTCTCCATTCCGTTGCGCTGCTGCCTTGGCGGGGCCGAAGGCTGTGCACGGGGAGGATTAGAGAAACATCGGGTGCGTCGTGGTACGGGCCTCGCGTCGATGGTGGGTTCCGATCGCGTCGAGGTACAGGCCTATGTTGGCGCCATCGGGGATGGCTCACGCAAGCAAGCTAGGTTTGGTGCGGGATTGCGTCATCGGGGATGGCGCTCGCACGGTTCGAATTGGTTGCGCCGGGGCTGGTGGTGGAAGCGCCGGTGCGGGGTGGCGTTCCGCAAGCATAGGGTGAGCAGGGCTGCCATAGAGGCATGTAGGGGAGAAAGGGGAGAGAGTCAGGGGGAGGGTGAGTTTCGATTTGGATTTGGATGCGCTGTCGTAAGGGGATATTTTGATTTTCAAACTGAGTTTTGAAATTCGAATGGACGTTGAGGAGTCCCTTAGATCCAAAGTTGTCCCTAATATCCAAATTACAACTGATTTACAAGGAGCAGCGATATGTTTCCTATCTGGTTTGGGCGATGGTGGTCAAATAATTTCAGGGTTTGGGCTCTACTTTGACCTGTTTGGTCAAAGTGAGGGGTGCTGTTAGTTCCACTCATGTCAGGGGGCTTGGAGGGGTCAGGTGCAACATCTGCTTTCGTCGCGAAGTGGCGGTGAGAGTCAACGAGGGTTAAGCGAGGGGATTAGAACGAGAACTCAATCTGGACAGGGAGTTGTCAGATTGGCGGAGTGCCTGCATATCTATCGTAGGGTGCTTAGTGTTGACGTTCGGCTCACTGCTGAGGGTCACGGAGGCGATCACGCGATAGATGAAGAGGATAAACGGTGTACAAGCGATGATCTGAGTGAGAGAGTGAGCTCAAATTGGCATGAGAAATTTGCTTTGGCTCGGTCGGCCGATCAACAGGATTATATTTCGTTGTATTTTTTGTTTATTGGTTGGGATGTATGAGGTACAGAACCTAGTCTGTTGGGGTCTAACTTCATAAGCCTTATTTTTTGTTGTATGTTTTATTAATTTCTTATTAATGAAACACGGAGGGTATTCAACCCACCATTTAACGAAAAAAAAAAGAAGTTACCAATAATAAGAATTTTTTTTAATTATAATAACCGGATATTCGGATAGAGTTGAAAGACTCCAGAATATATATATATATAAAGACATAATCGAGTAGCTTACAGAACAAAAGATTACAGGGTGTAATACAAAGCACAATGACCAGGAAAAAATACAAAATCAGTGAATGAAACTGGCAGCTAAGAGGGCTGCCCACAACTCAACGACGAAGCAGGGTGGAGGGAAGCATCCGGCAGCACAGTAACACTGAACGGCACGAAAAGAAAGCAACAACAAGAGGCTGCAATAAACCCGAGAGAAAGAAGCAAGCAAGAACACAACAACATCTGCAGAAAGTAAATGCAGAAGAATGGATAAGCCCGCAGAAATAAACAGCACAACGCAGCAACGGGCATAATAAAAAAACGCTGTAACTAATTCTCCAAAACCACAATAATATTAGAGAATAGATAAGACATTCTAGCAAGACCAATACAAGTGGAGTAGTGAAATAAAACATTAAGTGAGTAACACTTCTACACAAACCGAAAGAGGAAAGAAGTGATAGATAGAAGCGAAGGAGAATAGTCCGCCACATCAACACTAGACTAGTAGAGAAAAGAGGGAAGAAGTAGAATATAATTCATGAAAATAGGTAATCTTGATCAACAACACAAAAAAAGGGGAAGCAGCAAAGGCAGTGAATGCAGTCGACACTAAACTTGAAACACCCTGCTAAAAAAAGGGTAGAAGTAGAAGAACCTAACATGCTAACCAGCTTACCCGATGAAGAAGCTCAGCCCAGCAAAAATCCCAGTGAAAGGTGACATGCTAGGAAGGAGAAAACTCGAAAATAGCAATAAAGAGCAATGCAAAGAAGAAAGCATGCATTATAGGCTACAAATAGCACTAGAACTCTTGACAGGCAACATGAGGGATGCCTCAAATAAAGAAACGTAAAACAATGAAAAGTAGAAGCAAAGCTAGATAGGATTAAAATAAGTGACCACCGCATTATCAAGATTAGATAAATGAAGCTTAGCTAACTTGTTAGGCGGGATAACTTGAGCCCATAATTTAGTGAAGAAAAGAAGATCATAGATTAAACTATCAATGGTGTGCGAATTGTTGTTGAGAATCCAGTTGTTTCTTTCCTTCCAAATGATCCAGATCAGCAACATCATGGTGAGATCTCATATAGGACAAGATGAACTCTTAACTCGACGCAAACACCAAGAGTCCCACCATGATGGGATGGAACCTGGCATACTATGCACATTCCAGGCTAGTTTACTAATGCGCCATAAAGGCCTAATGAAAGCAATCTTAATGAATAAGAGAGATGTGGCCGGAATTACCTAACATGCAGACTTGGCCAATCGCTAGATTTTTGTGTGGAGGATATCCACGGTGAGGAGTTTATTGTGAATAGTCAACCAAGTAAGAAACCGAGCCTTAAGAGGAGCGGAACACTTCCATATGGCATTCGAGTAAGAGGAGATGTCTCCACCGGAGTTAAGAAAATAATAACAGGATTTAACCATATAGATGCCAGAATTGGACCAACACCATCTAAAGTCATCGGAAGGTTGCCATTGATAGGATCTTAAAAGCATAAGGAGTTTAAAATAAAGGGGGTACAAGGTAATTGGAAGAGATCTGCAAAAAGGGATGTGCCAATCTCTAACCTGATTATGAAAAACCATGTAATCAGCGACGAAGGCATTGGGATTGATAGCAAGATGAAAAAGGTTAGGAAAATTAGAAGCGAAAGGGATGCTGCCAACCCATAAATCGGCCTAGAATTTCATTTTTTGACCTTCAACACAAATTTTAAGAAGACCACATTTAAAGGGTTGAACAACCTTCCACACCCTGTTCCAGAAAGGTGAGGCGCGAGTAGAAATGGTTTGGTGGAGATCCCAAATACAATGGCGTTTGTGGTACTTATGTATCACAATATGACTCCAAGCCTGATCATCTTGCTTAAGGATCTTCCATAACCATTTCCCAAGAAGTGCTAAATTTTGATTCATGAGGTTCAAAATACCCAGGTCGCCTTCACGTTTGGATTTGCAAAGGAGTTTCCAGTTACACATGTGTTTCCCAATATGAAATGTAGAAGTTCTGGACCAGAAGAAGTTTCTTTTAATCTGATCGATTCTTTTGATTACCCAGGACAGAATATAGAAAAAGTACATCATATAAATAGGGATAGAAGAGAGGACATAATTAATAAGAATTAGTCATCCTCCTCTAGACAACTGGCGTCCTGACCAAGATTCAGTCTGAATTCGATTTTGTCAATTATAGGGAGCTAGTCATTCTTATGAAGTATTAACATCTCAAAGGAATGCCTAGATAAGAAATAGGAAACGAAGCAGAATTATAGTTAAAGAACTGAGCAATTTCAACTTGGCTATTATCAGAACCACAGAGCCATATCACAGATGTTTTTTTTTTGGAAATTAACAGTCCATCCGGAAGCTTGTTCAAAGATATAAAGAAGAAGTTTAAGATTGCAGAGAGTCGGACCTACAGGTTTAGCAAAAAGGATCGTGTCAGCTGCATATTGAAGATTAAGCACTCCCTTAAAGCATTC